>JAZKJV010000398.1:0-600000 GCA_037367405.1 Ottelia alismoides
TAACCTCGACGAGGAAATTTGAGGGTTTAGGGTTCTTGAGGGTTGTTGGCCTCCTGTTTGTTAATGCGTCCGCTCGATCAGCCATCTTTCCTCGCACTCCGATACGCCGAAGCCTCAAGGAATACTCCACCTCCTCCGGAACAACGGCAAGAAGCTTCTCCGTTCAGAGAAGAGCGGACGATAGCGTTAAGAAGAAACAGGGATGAGAGGTTGGGAGAGAAGAGGAGAGGAGAAACAGGGCTTCTAACGATCGGGGATGTATGGTGGCAAAATTTGACCGTTGAGAGAGTTTTTTGAAAGAGGGAAGTATAGCCGTTGCGCTTTTCCCTTGTGCTAAAATTGCACAGAAGGCCCTAATGTTATGCGCTAATTGTACATAATGTGCAGCACATTCTATACCTTATTAGATGAGATTTTTACACCACGTCCCCTAAAAAATCTTTTTCGATCACATCATTGTGCAAAAATCCCTTTAAGAATATCCACGTACCTTATTTCAAGAGTTCAATGGGGCTGCCCATTGGTGGGAGTTAACTTGCGTCATTTCGCACATTTTTTTATTTAGTTTTGAAAATTTCTCCCGTGAATATTCATCACTATATCCCTATATTATGCTATTCAAATTTCGTACGAAACAGAGACTCATACGGCCTCCATCCAGACAATCATTTTTTAACAGTAACAGAATTGCTAAAAACGACCGTTCTGGATGGAGGCCGTAGGAATATCTGTTTCATGCAAAATTTGAATGACATAGTATAGGGATATATTTATGAAATCCACGAAAGAAATTTTCAAAAATAAAAAATAGATGAAATAGCGTGGGGGAACTAAGTTAGCTACCCCTAAGAGGGCGGTCCCATTTTAACCTTATTTTAAACGATATCATATGCAAGTGATTTTGTTACCACTATATCTAAACCTGAGGCTAACCAAGATAAATTTATTGTATTTTGTCAAATTTTAGCTCTGTCAGGAAGAAGGTATATGGAATGGGACTCTCTATCTTCCTGTAACATACAATTATTGTTAAAATAGTGTTATAATAACAGAGATGTAATAGCGATTTTCCGTATTAACTAAACATAATTCAATTTTTCATGATTGTGTATTATAATAGTGTTAATCAATCATTTGCAGATCCAAATAAGATCATAGATTTTTCAAATTATAAAGTATGAATCATATATTAAACATTCGGATTTATTGGAGGTAAACCACGATGTAAGATTTGCATACCGTCTGTGTAAAATCATTTTTATCTTCATTCAAGAAATCACAGAGTATTGAGGATAAACTGTTTTCTTAGTTCTTATTCTAGATATACATCATTGAAATGAAGCTATTTTTTTTATAATTTAATGAATTGAAAATGGTAATTATTGATGTAGGAATCACACAACTTATACCACGTTGAATGAGATCAAGACTAAGGATTAACTATCAAATCTATTTTGCTTCAGCCTTTACGAGCTTTTGTTTCTTTTTCTTTTTATTTGATACTGTGAATGTGGAAAATATTCAGGAAATATAACATCCTTACTGATAGATTGAGGAATGTCTCTAACTTGAGCTTGGGAGAGAGGGGACTTTGGGAGAGGTCTCACTTCGTTGAGGTTGTTTTCGATGATCTCTGTTTCTCATCCTACGGAAGTTTATATTGGCTGAAATACCTCTCATGATCTACCCTCATGAAAAACGAAAAGATGAGAGTTGCTAAGTATTGGCCTGACACCACAGGCTGACTGTCGTTGAGGCGACTACTCCAATCCTCGCGTTGATTAACAATTAACCCACACAAATAATCAAGCAATTAAGAGAAAGAGTTAAAATTTATTATACCCTAATAAGAGTGTATAATGACAAGCAAGTAAGGGTCGAACACAAGAAGCAAAGGAGTAAAGCATGCTAGAAAAAAGTCAAGCACCCTATGTCTTGTGAGTCACTTAGCCAAATTGAACTTTTTGTGGGTTTTTAATTTTATATTTTTTAATTTAATTTTTGATTTTATATTTTTATATTTTTATTTTAAATTTACTGATTTTATATTTCCTTTTTGTATTTTGTATTTTTATATTTTCTTTTTCTTTAAATGAAGGAATACAACTATATAAGATATATATATATATATATATATATACACAAGAGAAAAGAGAGAGGTGAAGATAGGTAAAAATACTCAAAATACTGGAAATAACGTATTTTTAGGCTTTTTTATATTTTTCTAATGTTTTTACGATTTTTCTAACTTTTTCCTACTTTTTTTGGTATTTTTAAAGTCAAAATACTAAAAACAGTGCACAAAATTGAAGGCTGAAACTAAAATGAGGATGAAAAATATCAAAAAAGAGTCCGAAATTCCTCAAATTATTTTTAAAGTAAGATAATAAGAAAGAGAAAATTCAGAGACAAAAATATATTTTTGGATTTTTGGGGAATTTTTAAGATTTTTTGAAGGTTTTTGAGATTTTGCTATTTTTAGGAGTTTTCTTTTGTATTTTTTATGATTTTTGATCTGAAGTCAAAATATGCAAAAACACATGAAATATAATTTTTTTTGGAATTTTTCAAAAACTTTTTATAGTCTTTATGTATTTTCTAGTGCAAACAGTGAGGAAAATACTTGTTTTTGAAATTTTATAAATAATAAAATGCAGCAAAAATACAATTAAAAATATGGCGTGATAGAGCAATGCAACAGGCACACAATGATATTTTTCTGGATATTCTTAGGATTTTAGATGCATGAAATAAATAGAGACAACAAAGAGAAACTACACCACTGGCAAGGGTATATTTGTAAATATCCAAAACATCCAGGGCCTACATGCAATTTGTCCACAAAAATATAACGCAATAAAATACTTTCTGGACTAAATAGAAATCACCAACAATGCAAGGTTATCCCAGCAAAATCGCTAAGGGCCGCACGTGCCGATCACGTGCCAGGCAGGGACCTTTACGCAATTGTCGAAAATACTGAGGGCTAACTTGCAAAATGTACAAAAATATCTAACTGCATATAAAATTTTATGTACTGAACCTTAATATCCAAACCCTCAGGGGGTTCTATGCAAAATGGCCACGGACCTCACACACGCAAACACATGAGGTGACGTGGCCAAGGACCTAAATGCAATAACAAGAACTACAGGGTTCTGGCTGCAAAGTTTACAAAATATTTAAACTGCATAGGAAAGATTTAATACTATTAGTTAATTACATAAAATGGTAGGGCAATAGTTGCAAAATACCCTCGCCAAGTCGATCGGACGACAGATGATACTTCACTTGACACGTGTCTGAACGATGCCTCACGATGCCCCTTCGCACGGACGTCTGAGATTAGATCCCCCGATGAGATCTGACGGTCGAAGCTCCTGAAGATCCAACGACCGCTGCTTGGCTGGAAGAACGAAGTAGATCCGACAGTACTGGGGTTATCTGTATGAACGCGCCAACAACTCAAGCTTGGCGAGTTTGGATCGGCCAAAGCTTGAGCTCATGTGCACCTGGAGCTCCTCCGACAGGCACTGTGTACTCCTGCAGTCCTGCTCTCGATGTTGGAGGCGTCAAAAGGCGACGACCGCCACTGGAGCTCCTCCACGATGTTGGAGAAGGGGGGGGGGGGGGTCCCAGGTACCTCCGACAAAGAGAAAAATCCCCTCCAGGCGTGTGTGTTACTCATGGTACCTACAAGGAAGAAGTGAAAGGGTCGAGGGCAAGTTGCCTCGACCCTGCGGAAAGACAGGAATGTGCGGGATGATCGACGGTGGCCGGAAGAACTTCAATCTCCGATTGTACTTGATTAAGGCAATTTGGTAGTGATTCAGATCAGATCGATGGTCTTCTTTAGCTAAGCCCAACTACTGAGGTCCTAAAGAGCACAAAAGAAGTGAAATAGAATAGAAAAAAACACTCACCGAAGTGCACCAGCGACGAGCTTGGACGGCGTGCTCCGACGAGGTGGATCAGCCTCGATTCGACACCTTCGAACCCTACCAACAGGTGCAATCCGTTCCTGCTATCACCAGGAAGGTATTCGAAGCCCTAGGTCAAGGAATGAATGGCGGGAGAGTGATCAAGCGCTCAAGGACGGTCGGGGGGGGGGGGGGTGCTTTTGAAGGAGTTGACGAAGCGGCGAAATGAACGAGATGAATCATGCAGAGCAGCCGATGCAATCTACAAGGAAAGCTACGGGCATGTATCATGGATGATCGAGGAGCAAAAGTGCAGAAGGGATCATCATGAAAGGATGCAAGAATCATCCTCGAAAAATCAACGGAAACGGGTCAAAACCCGTTCTGACACAAGGCCAAACCTCGGTCAGAGAGTTGACCGAGGTCAATCAGGGAAAGAACCTGGTTGGTCGACGTGGACCAACCAGAAAAATCCCTGGAAAAAAGACTTATAAATTCTCTTTAAAATAGCAAATGATTCAATTAATTTTAGGTTATTAAAGAAAAAATCTTTGTTATTTTATAAAGTATTTTATGGTGATTTTTATTTATTTTTTTGAAGTGTGGAATTATAAGTTACCTTTTAAGGCCATGTATAGGTATAATTATATATATATTATTTTTATTTTTGTATATTTAATTTTATAAATTTTGTTTATTATTTTATATATTTAAATCTTAATTTTAGACACTCAAATATATTTTTATTTTATTTTTCTGAAGTATTTTGTACAATTAAATGAATAGATGAATTGTTTATATAGGTATAGTTATAGGTATTATACCTATGTATAGTTATAGGTATAGTTAGAACCAGGGATCTAAGCTCGGGACGTTACAATCAGATTGGTATTGGAGGGGATTGTTGCATTTTAGATTGAAGTTTAGTTAGAGATGCAAATCTTGAGTTAGTGTTTAATGAAAAACGATGGAATGGTATCCATGAACTAGGAAGCTATGGCCGATGATGAGCACAAACTGTCGTTGTTGTGAGTTTTCTTCCAAACAGAGACTTTGCTTACTGGTATTTGATGGTTTGTTTCATTGTAGGACTGGATACAAATCCAACTTCAATATTAGGAAATTTGTGTGTGTTTGTTTTAATATGAATTGCATTGGTAGAATTTCTATGGATCTCATGTGTTACTGTCCCTTTTATTTATTGTTCATACCCTCCAACGACGACTTTGAGAATGGCTTGGCGAAAACTCACCTTCGCTAAAATCATATCATGGGCCACGTAACTTTGACTACCACAACTTTGTCCATTTCAAGGACCAGCATGACCATGATGACACCACCATTTTTTAACCTCCACAGCTGTCATAGATATGTAGAAGCCCATCTTCAAAAATACTTGCAAACTGGTAAATATTAGTACCAACACGGGATTCTTATTTTGAAGGCCTGAATTTGTCAAATTGTGAGGTATATCATTTCTGTCAATAGGAAAATTTTGTATATTATGTTACACTGATGTGTTTCTTGGTGTGAGCGTGGCTTTATTCCTGTGATTTAATGAAGAGGAAGTCTTACAAATTAGATTCTCTTCTCCAATCGACCATGATATGAACTATGTATGGTACATTATTATTCAAGATTTTTTTAGTTCATATTCTAATTTTTTTAGATCTCATGTCATTTGGTAATGCATTTGATTTATATACTTTGATTGCAGTAAATGTATATTCTTATTCATTAAGTTGTTTCCATCACCACAGTTTTGGATCTTCTCTGATTTCTACATATCCTCATTACAATATAATAATAATCTACACATGTTTTGTGTATAGAAGGCGCGACCTTCTCTTGTCATAGTTGTCACAAATGTGTTTTTGCTTCAACTTTAATTCTCTGGTACGCAAAAGGCTCGATTATGTATGTTTTCCCCACCTCTAATGTCCTCACGTTCATGGAACTTATATGATTAGATCTTCATTCTTCAAGTGTTCACAGTCAGACCGCACTACAGATAAGTTATAAAGCTCTCATTCAAACAGACTACTTTAGTATAACTTCAAAGGCCTCATGACTTTCTAAATTGCATTCTATGTTACATTAGAACTTTGCTCAATCCAAAGGAAATTTTAGAAAACAAATAGTAAATAATTACCCTAATGTGTTCAAGAAGCTATGTTTCTTGCGGATATATTGTTGCTTCCTTATACATGTGAACAAAGTTCACATTCACAGACCCGCTGAAATTTAGAATTTTAACCATGAATATGAAATATTAAGCCAATTAAAGATGGAATGCTTGCCGAATCATTGGACTTGAATTACAAAGTTTCCATTAATCGTATACATGAAAAGACCCACATAATATATGACAAACTTAACTTACAGACTGAAAGAAATATGTTGCAATAGAGATTTGATAATAAAGCACCTCATAAGTTCTTAACCTAAAAGAAGTCTGAGTTTTGTTTCTGAAAAATAAAAAATAAGATTGCATCATAGACTTCTAACAAACTTCATTATTAAATGAACTTTATGGGTCAATCTAAAATGAAGTTACTATTCCGATGATCAAGAACAAGACGCTGGGCAAAATTAAGATTGCAGTTGAACTAAGATTACATTATTAAAGAAAAAAACTTAGACTTGTAACGTGCGTCCTAACAATGGTCGCATGCAATGCGGAAGTAGCCTTATGATTGACTCGTTTTTTATTTCCATTTTATGAGGGAGATCTTCCAGTAGTTGATGTATCAAGAGTGGGGAAGGTTCTATGATGAGTGCTCCTTGCCAACTTGCAGCAAATAGATCCTAGGATTTGACGCATATACTCGCAAAGTGATTTCAAATAATAGGAATTTTGCATGTTTGTATCATATGACTAATTATAATATATTATAATATATTTGACATCTTCCTATTTTTTCACATTTGAAGCCTTGGAAAAGATCAAATCAATCAAGTAAGCATCTCCTTTGTAATTGATGATAATATTGCCCATGAAGACGTGAAATTCCTCTTGTAAAAGTAGAAGACTGACATGAAATCCATCGTTATTGAATTTGATAAATCTATAATGTTATTTTTCAACGTAATTGCAAGATAGATGCTATTGTGCTTCATATTTTTGTTACCGACTTGGACAGATTTAGATTGCTTTTGTAAGGAGTCCATTTAAAACTCACAAATCCTCAAATATAGTGCCACATCTAAAACTCACAAAGTGTGGGTGTGTTATATAAGTGGTGGGGATTACTACTTGATAACTTGAACTTGAGCATTTTGGGTGGTTGTCAACGGATCCATTTGAGTCTGAAGTCAACAAGTTGTCCGGGGTAGTTTTCCTCAATAACGAACTGGGGACCTAAGCCCGGGATGTTACAGCTTCAATCTGTATACCGAATGGATTATAAGGACAGTACGATTGTTGACCACATGATGCTTCGACTAATGTTGCAGCAGAGAGACTGTTGCTCATAAAATATTCGTAGTTATGGTGGACTTTGTATGTTGCTCATTCCATTGATTTAGCTTTGAAAAAGATAAGAAACAATTTAAAGGTGGAAAGTGTGATTACAAAGGAGAAAATATTCACAAATTCATTTATGCGTACACAAAAAACTTTCGACTTGATATGGAAGTTTACCAACAAAAGAGACATTTCCAGACTTGGGGCAAATGAAGTGCACAACAAACTTTCTCATGCTTGAAAGCAATTTAGAGATAAAAAAACAAGCTAAGGTTGATGTTTTCCTCAAGCGAGCGGAGGAATTGCAAATGGCGAGAACCAAAAATGGAGAGGAAGCCGCATTCATAATCTAGATTCATTTTATTTGGAGCCCTTACACATTTGGTTTGTTTATTGCCCATTTCATGCAGATTAATGTCCATTAATGAGCTTTGTAAATGGGGTGCTTAAGGAGGCCAAACTAAAATAATTCCATCCTTAAATGACGTGGAGTCATTTTATCATGTATTTGTTGATGCTACTCCCAAGATCAAAGGAAGGCTCGATACTATGTTGCACCTTGCAGTCTATTTTTTGAATCCATACTTCTTGTACCAGGAGTTTGTTATGTTTGAGACAAATATGGTGGGAAATAGATGATTCATGGATTGCATGGGAAAATTTTATCTAATTGGAGGAATAAGATGTTATCACCAGAAATGAGCTTCTTAAGTACATGCATGGTCGCAGAATGTTTGGCAAGCCATTAGCCGTGAGACAATAGTCTATAAATGATGACAATTTTTTATCAGGTATAAAACCATTCACAATTTTCAATTCATGTAGTTTATTTTGGACTTTACTGACTTATTTAATTCTGTATATTAAAGTCTAATCTGTGTTTTATCTATGGAGATGACACATCACATTTGAAAAACACGGCAATATGATCTTGAACTTGCGGAATAAAAAATTACCTTCCAAGCTCCTTTTCATCGTAAAAACAACTAGTAAAATCAAGCAATACAGTTAATACCGATGATATATTATTGATATCAACATGGTATTGACATTATTAATCAAAATGATGGAAAGTCTAAACTTTACGCCAAATTTTGTTGATATCGGTGTTATGAGATGATATATCACTCGATATCAATCGTTATCGATATCTTGAATGAATATCGATATCGCTAACTTGTCGACATGGATATATAGATAATATATTAGGATATTTCAATCCATACTCCGCAACCTGTCATGGGAAAGATATGCATGTGAACATGTGATTCTTAAGGCTCGAAATGAATACGATTCAGGTTGAATTCGGTTGACGTTAGAAAAAAACCAATCGAAGTTCTTTGGGTTGAGATATTCTTCTCATTGATTTGGGTTGATTGAGTCAGATTAAAATTAAATTAACCAAACTGAAAAAGATGATTTTTGCTACTTAATTATGTAGACTATATTTCCGAAATTTTCTACAAATATATTAATGATTGTAATACAATTCGAGTTTTGACCACCTTTTTGTTTATAAATCACGAATAAATTATATTATCAATTTCAAATTTGCAATGATCCATATTCCAATTTTACCAGTATTATTTATCAACAACTTAATAACTAGAATTTACATATATAATAACATAAATTATATTATCCATTACCTTTCACCTCATAAAATTTGTTTACGTTCTACATCTTATGTTCAATGTTTGTAATTTGAGTTCATGATATTCCATCCTCCAACTCCAAGCACAAAAAAAGCAGAGTTGTTCACACCTTGAAAGAAGTCATTCCAAGCTTAAAAAAGCAAAGAACAAAAACCTGATGTGAACAAACACAGCCACAAAAACACTTTCTTGGAGGCAAACCGTCGAACATCTTGTGTGCTGCGTCTAGGGCCGCTAATCGAACTAAACATGTTCGTATTCGATAAGAGTTCGTTCGATAATAGTTCGAAAAATGTTTGTTCGTTTCTAAATGAAATGAACATGAACTTCAACTTTTAGTTCGATAGCTTAACGAACCGAACATGAACATAACATGTGTTCGTTCGATAAAAGTTCGAGTTCGATATATTCATTTGTGCGTGTATTTTATGAGTAACTTAGTATTTATACACTTGATAAATTTCAAGGTTAAATAAATTGTGGTATTTATTGAGCTTTGTACCTATTTGATTTGAATAATTTCTTATTTTTACTGCTTATCGAACTCCAGTTTCAAACTTGTTAATATAAACAACTTTTACTTAAGTTAAATTGTTAACAAACTGTTATCGAACCAAACTCGAACGTTCGTTTTCTAAACGAACTCGAATTCGAACATATCCTATCGAACATTTATCGAACCGAACTCGAACTTTCGAACTTCCTTATCAAACCGAACTCGAACATGTCTGTTCGTTACAGTTCGGTTCGATTAGCAGCCCTAGCTGCGTCCACCTACCCTCCATCTCCACAACTACTCTCCTCTTCCACACTACCTCTTCCTGTGTATAATTTCCCCCAAAACTACACTAGAAAGGTACAACAAGCGGGTTGAGAGAGTTACCTCGATGATAGAGGTGCAGAAGCACCCCCAGCAACCGTGGTGGCAACAAAGCAAGAACAGCAGAACTGGCCAACAGAACAGACATGATCGATGCCTAATGAGTTGAGCATACCCATCAAGAAATACGTCTATTCCCCGATGGGGTTGCTCCCGAGGCATTAGGAAATAGGAGACTTTCAGTGAATTTAGAGTATTTACGATCTGACAAAATAATCCAGTGGCCGGTTGAGAATGGAAAGGGGAGCCCAATGCATGATTTTCCTCTGGTTATGTGCAGGATCCAACCACTTTCAGGTCTTCTTATGCACTCTTGCCATGTAGTTAGTGAGCAGGAAGAGGTTTACTCTGATTCCTACTCATGGGCTGCAGGACAGACGACTAAGACCCCATGCTACCATTTCCACTGGAACGCATCATCTGTTCATATTGAATTCAGCGACTTGTTAGCCGTGTTGTTATATCCAATCAGGCCGATCCCAGAGGATAGCATGAAAGATTGCATGTGTATTGGTTATAAAAAAAAGGTTGCATATGTATTAAACAGAGAAAAAAAAAGGGCATTGCTCATAATTAGAGAAGTGGCAGTATGCCTAAGAAGGCACAGTTCGTATGCATTGACTTCACTACCAAATACATTGCCCATCCTTTCTTCTCAGTGTCATGTAGCGTGAGGGAGGAGGCGTCGCGATGGGCTGCTCGCCACTGAAGGAGGGTGGGCTGCGTCTGGAGGGTGCACAGCCATGGGGCTTGCCGACCAGGGAGACCACCATCGCACGTAGGGCTCTCGATGGAGCCCCTGAATAGGGGGGTTTCGCATGAAGCGCTGGATGGTCGAGGAAGAGCCACGATCACCCTGGAGTAGGGTTTCTGGTCTGGAAATTGCAAGTCTTTGCAGGTGTGCAGCTGCCAGGTGTGGGCTGCCAAGTGCTGAAGGCGCCATGAAGATGCAAAGTTTCCACCTGGCTAGGGTTCTGCCTGCAAGAGGGTGGAGATGTTGCAGCCTTGATCAGCAGAATGGGACAAAGAACAGATCTTCACGGAACATGATGATTCACAGAACAAAAATCTCGAATAATCTCTTACGAGTTACAGGAATGATAGGGTTCCAGAAAAACCCAAACAAAAATCTCTCGAACTTGATGATTCACAGAACATGGACTTGAATAGAAAACAGATCTTCAAACTAATCTTAAAGAACATAATTATTGTTTCAATAGAAACCTTAGAATCAAATCTCGAATCTCGAATCCAAGTCCCACCACTAGTAGATGTGGGACTAAATACTGGGATGGGATAAATGGATCATAGAGTGATCTATTTACCCATCTACAACTCATGTGGCGCACAACCAAATACTCCAACACTTTCCTATGCACAGTTGGAGCTGCACTCATCATGTCCCTCCAGGAACAGTTGAAAAACCCTCTAGATTCCCTAAAGGCCAAACTCGGCGGGAAATTGCTTCACGGTCCCCACCCAGAAGGTAAACATTTCAGATGATATTCTGAAAGGACTTTCGGTTCCAATAGATTGAAGGAAGCCCAGAGTCCATTCAAGCCGATTCTATTCTTAGCGGGTACAATCTGCAGATCAAATTGTCGAATAATATAGTTCAGCAAAGAAAGAAGTGTTTGCCAATCAAACCAGTGATTTTATCTTCTTGCCTAAATGGAGGAAAACCTTGTAAAAATGGATAAGAAGATACATATCTACGTTTCAGTAATGATGTATTGCAAAGACAGATAAATAGCAGGTTCATTTTCCAGAGCATAACTCGTAGCTTCTTGTTTTTCTATGAATAATCCTGTCCTGGGAGCTCTTGCCAAAGCCATTTATTTCCAGCAACTGAGCTACGCCTGGAAAATGACAACTAACCCCGAATCAGGCTTCCCAATGAGTCAATGACACAAAATACTAACATGCATCAAAACTTAAAAAAGTGAACCATATGTGGTATTAGTAATAGGTGATTATGAGATGTTTAAAAGAAGTCAGCAGCATAAAATAATATTCCACATCAAGAGCAGGTCATGAGCCGAGAGAACTGAGAAGTGCAATAGAAACACTGTACAAGACAACAGCTTGACAAATCACGAAGCTCCAGGAGGCAGAACAAACTATATCAGGTGGACAAGACATACTTGTTGGCCATGGATATTCATGGTTACCAGCTCAGATGGATATCCAATCCAATCCATAAAATCTTGACCATGGTTTACTCAATATACAATTGGGTTGTCCAGTTTAGATATCCATTACATACTGATACGATAGAGGAGATTTCCTGCTGCAAGTCACAGAGTTGTTATACATCAGAAATCGATGTACCATAAGATCACCATCTTATGTCTTTGGTTCATTTGGAAAGCAGCCTGGATCCAAACTTCCAAATGCCCAATGCTGTAAATGCTCCAACTCCGACTATAAAGTGAGGAGGCATCAATGCTGTCAAGGATGCCTCCATGTCTGCGTGGGGGTCTCCAGCATATGGTAGTGTCAAAAGCTTAGTGAGGATTCAGAAGTCCGACGACATCAAGTGTAGATCATTGAGAGTTTGTGGCTCCCCAAGTCTGAAAAGGCCAACAGTTTATTAGTCCATAAGCTCTGCAACTATATATCTGAAAATAACATGATTTTGATGGTGGTAATTACTTGTTGGTATAAGCTGGATTTGATAGGAGTCAATTTGTAGGTTAATGTGTCTGTAGCTTAAGCTTTTGGTAAAAGTTGGGAGTGCATGAGTCTACAAGGTGTCTAAATTTTCTTAGATTTTACATTTGGAGATGTAAAAGATGTACTGGATTTAGTTGGTTCTTACATCATGCATCTTTTTTTGTTTATTTTGCGTTGTTGGTGACAAGAAACTAATTCAGATGGTAATTTAACAGTGCTCGTAAAAGTGCCTATTGAACCTTTTTTTTTGCACGATTTCTCCAAGATCTAGGAGAACAAAAAGTTTTGGTTCTTTTCTTCTTTGGAAATAGTTGTTCCTGGAGGTGATTTACATTTGATTTTCATGAGCTCGAGATCTGGTAGAGATCCATTCGTTGGTGTAGCTGGATGATGATCACTGGTGGAGTTTCAGATCTGGGTATCAACTGTCAACCGTGGAGCAACTTCAGCTCTTGGGGCTTCTCTCGACATTCTCCGAGTTCCAAGTCTATGGCTTCAAGGGAACAATGATCTGGGACCTCGGGGCTTTCTGGTGATTGGCTGTCTTGTGGAGCTGTTCCTTTCGAGCATGCTAGGGCAGTATATACAGAGGGATGAACCCAGGATGAAAACATACAAGCAGAAGCAGCTGGGACATTTTGGGATTGTGAATGATACTAACAAACTGCCTGTAATTGCAATAGTCCTGAATCAACAGGGCAGTAACACTGGAAACACGTTGATATACAATGGCTGCAACATCAAGTACAAGATTCTCAAGCACAGAAGAAGCACGATCAATGGCCAATTGTGACGGTTCAAAGCAGCAGTTGTTCTGTGGTTGTCAATCACAGCAACAACTAGACTCAAAACATCAATGGCAGTTAGATTCCAAAGTCATGCAGCAGATTCATTTGGAAGATGTGGCTGAATCCTCAAGCAATGAAAAAATAGATTGTTGTTTCAGGGAAAACAATACACAGTGGTAATCCTGTCCACCGAAGCCAGAGAGCAAGGTAGTTATATTGCTTCTCCACAGAATCTACAAACTCTAGAACAAGCGGAGCGAAGCAATGAACAAAAGGCTATAGTTATTGAATTTGAAGGAAAGCATCAAGTTTTGAATGATGAACCTCGTTTTGATGGATGCTCTCAATAAGGCATTTTACCTAGGCAACTGCATCAGCAACACCAACATGGTGGAATAACGACTAGATTTAGACAAAGAACCAATGGTTTACATTTGAAAGAGAAACTTGAGTTGCTTGCATTGTCGCTTTTCAAGGCCTTAGAGCAAAAGCTATTGCTCTCTTTTCTCTTCTCAATGCCTCATGGCCCTAGCTTAAGTATAGTCATTCATTTTCAAGGCCATGTTGGCAGTATACTTTGATTAAACTTTTCTGGGTGCAAGGCCATGTGGGCATCTCTAGATGTAAATGTCAAGCCCCTCTCACTCGAGCATTCTTGTACACGTCTTCGGAAGCAATGAAAGCAGTTACCCGAGCCGATAATATCGAGCTGATGAGTTAAAAAAAAACTTGATTGAGGGGTTTGACCCAACTGGCAATCCCTTATATGTTTCATAAGATGGATAACCAATCAAATGGAAAGCCACTCTGATTGAAAACTAGTCGACCCATAGATTGGTGGCAGCTAATTTTTGGAAATAATATGGGGTTTTTTACATATAAGCTTTGCAATCTTCAACTTAATGTCTTTTCATAATTACATGACTATCCTCATAAAGTAGACAGCCTTGTATAAATATCCTCATCAAAAAAATGGACAGAAATAATCAAAACTGGTTTACTTTTGCAACCATAAGATATCTAAATTTTCCGGATGACAGGGCAAAGGAGGGTTGTACACTTACTTGAGTACTGGACAATGAAATTTTGGTCATAATCAAATAGTAAGCTCTGGGCATAATCGCAGATTTAGAACTCCAGGAAGGTCAACAGATCTGGATTTAGTGCCCAGACAAAGAAACTGAGGTATGATGCTCATTACTTGCATAATCCGTGAACCTTGGGATGCTCAGGGTTACCTTGTGGCAGGCCTGACCCTATAGGAAATCCTGAACAGCATTACTGGGAGCCTAGAGAAGCTTGAATAGGGAGGCACCCACAGTTCTGATACTTTGAACATCCTGCTAAATCAATGCCAAAACAATCAGAGCTTTGCTCCATAAAACCCATTAACAGCATCAAAATAATGACATTAGCGACTATGCAATGATAATTTGTTGAAGATTACATGAGTAAAAGAAATTTAATAAAAATAAACAGGAGAATGAGCTTACCTTTCGGGACATGCTTAGATTAATAATCAGCCAATGCTGTCTTTTGAGCTAGTAGTATGAGCCTCCAATTACTGCTGCGTACCGTCCAAAGCTTTCAACCACCCACAGCATAGATGTCAAGTGTGGTTGCCCTATCTCAAAAGTGTAATGCAATTGGCTTCTCTGATTCACACAAATGGTGTCATTTGACGGTGGCATGGCTCAGTCAGTCCCACCAGCATGATGCGTTTAAATGTGGGTACTCAATAAGCAAAATTGGGGGATCGTAACTGCATGCAAGTGCAGAAAAAATTTGCTGACCCAATAAGCACCATGTGGCTGCGAAGGGAGGCGTGCAGCCTCCAGGATCTACTGACTGAGCTAGCCAATGGTTTCCTTTCCCCTTTCCTCGAATTTCTCAAGCAATAGTGGAAACCACAAACTATTCCCTACGCCAATGAACATTGGCACTGAACAATATTCATGATTGTCCCTTGTTTTTTTATCAGTTGTTTTATGTCAAAAGGAAATCACAAATTCCATATATTTAAGACGTAAAATAATTTGACATGAAAGTCAACCCTTGAATTGCTCTATTAGCTGGATAAGACTGTATGTCTCTGGATCAGGCCTAGCTCCTTCTAAAATCATATTCTTCAATAAATTTGACTCATAAGCTTTTGCTTTCACATAAGATCTTAGAAAAGTATTCCATACAAAAGTATACCGGCTGTATCTACATTCCTTGAGTTCCATAAAAAGTTTGTTAGCATTTTCTAAATCACCTAAGTCAGCGACAATTTCTAACATTGCAAAAGTAGTCTCCAACCACGGTATGGACTTTTTAACTTGGAAGGCAATATGTTGACTCTTCCCCATTTCCAAAGTTTTCAATGCTTCCTTGACCAAACCAGCCTTAAGGCAACCTAATGAAAGGTGGCGATAGGTGATAGCATTAGGAGTGCAGCCTGCTTTTGTCATTTCCTTAAACAAATTTGAAGCTTTTTTCAGATGCCCATGACGACAATAAGCTGATATAATGGAATTGTACTGTTCTGGAAGGTTTAAATTTCCTTTTAATTTCATCTCATCCCAGAGCTCCTCGCTTTTATCTATCCGGCCCACTCTTCCAAATGCTTCTATCGCAAGAAGAAAGCTTTTAGATCTTACATGTGTAAGGTCCTTCACAAGATTCCAAGTCTCCAAAAGTTTCTCTTCCTTCCCCAAGTAACCATACAAAATGACTAAGATATCCAATGTTGACCAATTTTTCCCACTTCTCGACATCTCAAGATAATCTAAGTAGATAGCACATGCAGTAGGCAATCTTGCTACAGCATATGCAGTTGCCAATATGCCATATGTAATCTCATTTGGCATCACATCCAATCTTTTCATGTCACCAAACACTTTTTCTACTCCCGCAACATTGTGCTCATCTGCTTCGATCTTCAAAAGAATGTTGTAAGTTGATACATGAGGGCTGACATTATCGGCCTTCATTTGAGAAAGAATTTTTGGTATTTCTTTTCGCTGGTCAGGAGAAGAATTAAGAAGTATAAGTCGGTTGTATACAAAAGGTGAGATGGGAAAAGACAATTCCCTCATCCTTTTCATATAAGCCAGTGAAAGTTTAATTGCACCCTTGTCAAGGCAGGCCATGACAAGGTTGTTGTAAAGCAGCTCGTTTTGAAATTCCTTAGGAATGCAATTAAAAAGGCCTTCTCCAGCTGGAATCCCATGAAGCTTTGCTGTGAACTCCAGAAGAAAAGAATATTCCAGATCATTTAGCTTGTATGGTCTCTCTCGGATCACCCATTCCATGACCTTGAAAGAACAAAACAAGATATGTATTAGCAAGAGATGTATAGTGCCATATTCCAGCATATCACTGAATGCAGCAATTGAATTCTAACAGGACATGAACATGAAGAAGGGAACCCAATAAAATGATATACGGCATATGTGCATATGAAACATGTACTAGAGGATGTCACCAGCTTCTAATGAGGCTGAAAAAGGAGAAACCAACAAAATTAATAATGTATCAAATTATTTCCAAGGTGTGCTATTACTCACCAATCTAAAGCCAGACTTATTTCACCCAAATGAAAACCACAAAGGAAATAATTAAAGTTCCAATAGGAAATAATTGACATTTCATATTTTAAACAAGCTAAAATTAGAGTCAAATTTTAAACAAAAACCAGTATCATGAAAGCCATGCACTTCCATTTAATTGAAATTCAAATTAGTATCTTGTTCGAACAAAATTGCACATGAAAAATGACAGACAATACATCCACACACACATTCAGTAGTCCAAGGTGTGATCATCATCAGATACAGGATCATAGATTCAGGTATTTTCTTATGACAGACAATACATCCACAGATACCTGGTTTTCAGATTTTCTTACGATTTGATATTTTAAAGGTATGATCATATCATCAGTTACGGGTATGATCATCGACGTTACTGAGGGCCTTGCCTAAAATTTTCAATAGAAGTTCTCGAACTATTAGCTTCTAGTCACTAGAATCATGGGAAAGAAAATGAGCCAACCTCCAAAAGAGAACCAAGGATGGTACACAGCACCCACATACGTGCAACTCCTGCAAGCAGTAGATAGGACCCCTTAGCTTACAGGTTTAACAATTCAATGATATAAGCAAATTATCAGATGCCCTCAACCACGCGGATGAAAAACGTGCATTGTACGAGTTGCTTCAATATTGCCCCATGCTCATGTGATTGTTCACGAATGCAATATTGTTAATCTTTTTTTACATGAATCCGGGTCATAAACGAATCGAAGGAAGCTCATTCAGTTCATCTACATTATCAGTAACATTGTCCGCATAAAAATAAATTCCTTCTCTCGAAAAATGGACTTTTTTCCCTTCAAACTGCTACATATCAAAAGCCAGAAGAAGAATAAGAAGAAGAATACGTTTTACCTCAAGCGCTCTCTTGTACATCTTGCGCTTCCTGAGCCTATTGATGGCATGGAAGACGTCTCCTCTGTGGACACAGAAGCCCTCCCCCATCCAGCTTTGGAAGGCCGAGGCCACGGGCGTCCCCACGGGGAGCCTCTCCACCCTGAATGACAGGGGCTCCGGAGGATCATCTGGGGGGTCTTCATGTGCTTCTCCTTCCGAAAAGATCGCATCTTTGCCCTTCTGTGAAGGATCCCCGTGCTCTTCTTGGCCAGAGAAGGGAGATTCCTCGAGAAAGGCGCGATCTTTGGGGTAATCGAAAGTGGAAAGGCGAGCGAGGAGGGGGTTTCGGAGGAGGGGAGGAGGGGGGCGGAGGTGGGAAGAGGATCGGAGGAGGATCGCTCGGAGCAATAGCATTGAACGAGGGCTGAACAATGGTGGCAATCTCTGCGAATGAACAACCTATTTTCCCAAAGGGATTTTTACATCATGAACCCTAAAAATCTTCAACCCCAAAAATCTTGTCAATCACCTTATCAACCTTTTAAACATCATAATTACCTCCATCCTTTTCAACTAACTCCGGGTAAATATCTTAGGAAGTGGATTGTCTGATGTGCCATGGGCTGTAATAGACTTTGTTGCACTCTCGAGAGTCGCTCGATCTTGATCTAGCGGTTTCCACGAATTCGCATTTTTTGTGGACCCGGATCATGCAAATTCGTGAGAACCACTCAATTAAGATCGAGCGACTCTCAGGCAGGCAGCAGAGTATGCTGCAGCACTTAGCACTGCAAACGATCCTCTTCCAACATCTTAATACCCTCCTTCCCTCCTCCCTCCCACTTACCCTACTCACATCCTCATCCCTTCCTCCGCCCTCCCTCAGCAATCACCGCTACACAAATTCTAGCATCGCCAGATCTCCGCCACACCTCCCGACCTCCGCCTCACCTCTCCCGCGCCGCCCTAACCTATCGGTTAACTTCACCTATTAGGCCTTCTTAGAGATCAATCCATCGTCTGCAACTACCCAATCTCCTCCACACCTGCAACTAACCTCAAGCAGCACCCAACAACCAAATCGAAACCCATTTCTAATTGAACAAGATATGAGCTTGTGAATAAATTTCCAATCAGATATCCCGAGCTCCAACCTTATTGACATTGAGTTTAAGCTCAAACATGGTTATCATTAAGTTCCACTCCAAAATGAAATGGCTGGAGACATTCAGATTGATTAACACAGGGTCCTTTGGAATTGGGATCAAAGGCAGATGGGAGATCCATGCAGAGGAGTCAACGTTGTTGGTGATGGAAGATGAAATGGGCCAACGACTATTAAATGCCCAATTTTTTGCCATCAATGTCACTGCAATAAAATTAATCTATAGTGATGATTTTTTCAAAATCCGCCACTAAATTAGTTACAACGATGATCATATTTATTGCAAAATGTTTTTTTTACTCGACTGTTGCTATTTTCAAATTTCTAATTAATCGTCGTCAAATTTTGAACTAAAATATCAGCGACGATTAGTTGATATTTTGAAAAATAGCAACGGATAAACGTCGTTATATGGACTACTGTTAATGATATAACGACATATATGATATTCGTTGATAATTTTAAGTATTCATTATTAAATATATAACGACGATATTATTCGTTGCAAAATGATTTCTCGTACTCGACCATTGTCATTTTTCAAACTTCTAACTAATCGTTGCTAAATTTTGAACTAAAAAATTAGCGACGATTAGTTGATATTTTGACAAAATAACAACAAATAGGCATCGTTATGTGGACCATTGGTAATGATATAATGTCAGATATGATATTCGTTACTAATTTTGAGTACAAAAAAATCAGTTCACAATGAATAATATTATCGTTATATATTTAACAATGGTTAATTTATTGACGGATTTTGAAAAAACCGTCATTATATCTCTAATTTTGCTGCTGTTGTTGTGTTACCATCCGTTTCTCGCCTCTCAGCAAAACCCAAACAACCATAAAACCCCCAAAACCGAGGGAGCAAGAGACATCAGAGTCGATCGTCAAATGGTGGTGGATCGATCGAGATTCCTTGATCGATCGACGATGGCGGACGGACGCCGTCCCGTGGAGGAGGCAAACGAGAAGAGCCCCATCAGGAACCTGCTTGCGCCGGAGTTGTATGCGCGGCACTCGGTGACGCACTCCTCCACCTTCATCAACGAGGAGGGCATCAAGATCTCTCCACCCCCACCTCCCTGTCCAGCCCTACGCTATTGGACGCACCGTCCACGACTTCACCAATGAGTCCAGCTAGTTCGTCCAGCTCGCCTCCATCTTCCTCGCCGAGTCCGGTTGCTTCGCCGTCTGCGCCATCGACCACCGCGTACACGGCTACTCCGACTTCCTCATCGTTGGTCTCGTAGATGATGGGGTTAACGCCCATCAGCATAAGATGGTGGGGTTGAATGTGGAGTCGGAAGCCAGAAAATTCTTTTTGGTGCTAAACAATTTAGATGGGAATAAAGTATTTAAAAATTATTTATCTAATTTATCTTATCAATTTAATTGTTAATATTTGGGAAGAGGTTTTTCAGTTCTAATGTGAGTAGAAAAAGAGGCATTATAACTATTTTTTTGTAAATTTGTTTATTAGAATCCAGCCTTATAGATAAAATCTTCGAATAATATTGCACTTATCCTCCAAAATTCGCTCAAATCCAAGATCATTTTCTTCAATTGTAAAAAGTTTGATTCTCTTTTAAATGAGATCTAAGTTGTTTAAATGTTGATTGAACTTTTAACCACCAAGATAAAATAAGAAATGATATCAGATTTGAGCGGAAATTGGAGGCTATGTAGAACATTAAAGGAAGCTTCAATTTATGAGGTTGGATGTGTGGAAACAGGTACAATCTATAAGGCAAGCTTTCAATAATTTCGTAATTGGTTGAAACAAATATAGGGGGGATTTTTTTTCAAAAAAATACCCATATAAACTTATAATCGGACATAAATAATATGGTTAAATGGGGTTGCACCCTGGGTGGAGTCAACGGGTTGCACTCATCCTCATTTTCCCTCATTTTTATTTATTTAGAAAATAACAAAATGTATATTCATCACTATACCCCCTTCCCTCCCAACATGTCATTCTAATTTCATCAGAAATAGAGACTTTTATGCCCTCCATCTGAAGGGGACAATTTCAACAATTTTGAGATCGTTAAAATTTGATAGTCTTGATGAAGGGGATAGAAATATTGAATTAAGTCGAATTTTTAATGGCACTAGGGTGACATATTGTGATCTAAATTCTAATAGGCTTCATTTTAGGAAATAAAAAAAATACAGAGGAAAAGAAGTAGAAGCATATAAGTTGGCTACACCTAGTGAGCATACTCCTTTTTCCATAAATAATATCTATAAACATCGTATTGACAAAACGATCCCTATAAAACTCTTCAATCACTGAAATTCACATTTATTAATGTGATATTAAGTAATACCATTAGATTTAATATGTTCAAACAAGTAACATTACGCAATACTTTTACTTATAGTGATGCAAACAAATATAGATATATCTACCAATCCCTTATCGTATTTGTTATACATATTTTGATATGTATACATGTATCTGCATATTATTTTAAAATCAAAGTATTTAAAAATAGTGTTGCAAACATGCAGATACAAATATGTATCTATATACGTATATGTATATACTAGAAAAAATATGTAACCATATCTGTTTTAAGGTCCTAAAAAAGGAAAGAGGTATCCAAATCCATATCCATATATGCAAAGAAAATAAAAAGAAAATCGTTATCTATACCATATATGTTAAAATAAAAATTATATAATAGTGACGGTTTATAAACATGTATGATGATGGACATATATGGATGTATAGGATTGGCTATTGAGTCACGACTCGATGAACTAAGCTCGGGCTCGGCTCGATAAGGGCTTGAGAGCCTGTCTCATTAGGCTATTAAACTGAGCTCGAGCTATAATTTTAGGCTCGATAGCTTAACGAGTCGAGCCCGAGTCGAGCCCTACTCGGCTCGATAACTCAATAAGGGGCTCGATAAGGAATATATATATATATATTCTATTTGTGAAATTGTAATGATGTTTATTTCTATTTGCATTAGTTTTGCAACATTGTTAATGGTGGATTATGTGTCCATGTGGTTTATGTAGTGGTAATGTTGGGTAGACATTATTGTAGACATGTACTTTCTACACTATATCTATGTTAATCTAGGTTATAATTAGATAATTAGTATTTTTTATCAGAAAATAGAATGTTACAATATAAATTATAATTTAACTGTTATAACAACTCAGATAGTGGCCTATTGGTAAGGAATGCAGTTTTCAAAGAAGATGTTGTGTGTTTAAGCTTAGACAACAACAGTTTTCCACCAAAAATGCATGTTTCTTAACGAGCCAAATCAGGCTTGAGCTCAGACTAACTCGATAAGGGATCATGCTTGATAAGGAGCTCGGCTCGAGCCTTATCGAGCCCGAGCTGGCTCGATAATTCAGTTGGGCTTATCGAGTCCGAGCCCGAGCCAGGACCTGGTTCGGCTCGTTGGGCTCGATAGCCAGCCCTACGGATGTATCACTATTTGGTTATCCACATCACATAATGTTAAGCTAATTATTGTAATTAGATCATATATATTTTGAATTTTTTGTTGAGATATGGTGAGATATTAAACGTAGGAAAAAATGAGACTGCCTCGAGGCAGCTAACATGGTTTCTCCCACTCTTATTTTTTTCAAAAATATTACCATATCTATTCATCTATATATCTCTGTATATGTCCATTCAAATTTCGTCAAAAACATAGACTCCTATGCCCTCCATCTAGAAGAAGTAATTTGAACGATCTAAACATTGTTGTGTTATCGATCTATTCTAGATGAAGGGCATATGGGTCTCTGTTTCTGACGAAATTCGAATGACGCATATGAGGGATGTATAGATGAATATGTACGGTGATATTTTATAAAAAAAATAAAAAAATTACATGAAATAGGACGGAAGCAACCATATTGGCTGCTCCATTGAACCATTATACATAACATGTAAATTTTAATTATTAAATAATATATTTAGATCATATATAATATTATATATCAAACATATATACAGACTTTGGTTGGGAGCCGGGGGGGAAGCATCCCCAGCGCGCGCCTCTCTCCGTTACCGGATAGATATCTTGTTTAGGCGAATGTAGTCTTATATTTATAGATCCACTCTATATGATTGGATTTTTAAAACGATTTTGCAAACAAAAAGAGGACAAATTTCAATAAGAAAGTACTGACCAGAGAGTCTTGACTCTAACTGACTTGATAAAGATTTAATTAAACTCGATAATGATTCAGGAGATAACGATTTTCCAAGCAAGTCATTCAAAATCACATATAAGATTTCCTCGGAATAGGAATAGGACTCGTGATTGCAGCTATATATGCACACACGGACATCCACCGCAGAACACGGAAACAATGGCATCAAGAGATGAAGATACTCAAGCCCAATTCCAGTGCCAGGCGTGCAAGAGGATCTTCAAATCTGCGCATGCTGTCTATGGCCACATGAGGATGCACCCGGAACGCGGTAAGCGACGTGAACGGAAGCCTATGAAGGGACAGCGACCTCCTGCAATTTGCGGAAGCGGCGATGGATCCGGCCATGTTGATGTCGTCGCCAAGGAGCACCGGTGCAAAGAATGCCGTGGAGTGTTCCCGACGGGGCACCAGTTGGGAGGCCACATGAGGAAGCACTACGACGGTCCACCCGTCGTCAGGAAGCGTAAAGCGATCGGAGTTGCGACTTCTACTCCTCTAGATACTGTTGAGAGGACATTAACGTTGGACATTGATGCCAATGAGACATCCAAACAGAAAGTACCACGCGACTTCGATCTCAACGAGTTGCCGAAGGACGATGTGATATGAACATCGTTTGCTTCTTTTTCTGCCGTCTGTTCTGTTCCTCATGTTTAATCGTTTCACTGTGAATTCTAATGCTTAGTTGGAACTCTGCAATCTTACTTTGCTCTTTTTTATTGCAAATCCTTCCGCAACCGTAAATTCCTCCGTTTGTTTTTTCGACCTTAGTATTGTGGACATGAGAAATATTTATTCGTGCATATACCGTGTTTATGTCAAATTGAAATTCTTTATAGTCACAGAAAATACTTAATGTTCGTAAAAAAGTAAAAGAAAAAAGAGATGCATCGGTATAAATACGTGGAACTTTGTTGGGAGAAGATCACGCTTCCCTCCATCCTATAAATAGCTTCACATTTCAACGCCAAAATCCGATACGCTTCCAAGAGAAAACGTGCTGGAAATAGGGGCTCCAACTCATGCAAGCACACCTAGGAGGAAACATTCTTGGAGAGAGTAGGGATGCAAACGGTCACATATGGATACGGATATAGGTATTACCATATTTTTATCTATTTTTTAATACGAATACGGATGCGGATATGGATATTGACGGATATTAAAACTATCTTACCATATCTTTAAAAAACAGATATGGATGTAAAACGGATACTGATCACACACGAGTAATGTTAGAAATACTCCATAATCAACATAAATATATAAGAATTAGATGAAAAACACAGGATATTAATTTATTAAACGTGTTATCTGCTGCAGTGCTATAGTGCTGTAGTGCACTGCAACAAAGTATCCGGACTCTTGATCACATGAGAGAGGATCACCAACAGTACTGCAGATTCTGCAGTAAAAGCATTAAACATTGGAACCGTTCGATCTTAATCGAACGATTCGTACGAATTCACACTTTTTGTAGGTACGTATCGTGCAAATTCGTGTGAACCGCTTGATCGAATGGTTCGAGTGGTTACTGCAGACCTTGCTCACGTACTCTCTAAAGATGATCTGCTTATGCAACTGTTTATGCATCGTTCCTGTAACTACTTCCGGATTTTGAATTTGTTCGACACTACTCTAATTACATCATTAAATATTCATACAAGAAGAGCCCGATGTATAAATAGACCGATGTTTACAGCAGCAGGTGCATCCAAATATAAAATATTCATGGATATTTTATGATACTAAATACATATCGGGAAAATTGGAATGAAATACTCGTCTTTGATTTGCCTCTACGAGATGATTACCCTTTTAGTCGGAATGGTATTAATTCTCTTTATAAGGTTGAAGATGCTTTTGATTCTTCTTATCAGTCCCACCAACCGACGAATTATAAGGGATTTTTCCCCTTTGGGAGTAAAGAGTATTTGATTAATTTACTCGAAGTTGACCGCTTAGTTTGAGTCTAATATTGTGTGTTTGTTTGGGATGGAATTCTCTCTCTTTTGAGAATAGACATGTTGTTCTTCTAACTGTTTTAGCTTTGTAGATAAACAATCACTCTGTTTAATTTCTCGCGATATTATATGTTTTTATTTATGTATCCTCGAAATTTTAGTTAGTCTCTCAAGCTAAGAATACTCTATTTATAATTGATATAAAAGATAAAGTTTGGTCATCAATGAAATGAAACAAACCATGATTTACACAAATCAAGGTGTGGTTAAGGAAAATGATTTTTTTATACTTGTACCCCCTTCACATTTTTCTGCAATTACAGTTATGCACTTATCTTTTTTGCAATATCACTTGTACTCGACCTTCTTGAGACATTAACATTTATTCCCCTAGAAGGGGGCTCACAGGTAAAAATCTTATTACTATTATGTCCCTCCATCTTCATCTTCTTCATCCTGCTCGTGACGTGACCTCTATCCCTTCTACCCAAGGCCACCACAAGCTCGCAACACCCTTTGTTTCCTCCATCCACCTCAAGCCAACCACTATGCTTATAGCGGAATGAAAATGAGAGGCTTGAATTTCAATGAGCATTTGGGGGTGGTTAAGGATAATGAAGAGGAGGACGATGACCGGGGACGGTGTGGAGGAGTGTGTGTGTGTGGGGGGTGGGTGTGTTGATGGACGAAGGGGCTAATGGAGTTGATGGAAACAAGGAGGGGAGGGTTTAGGGCGGAGTATAGGTGGTTGAGGTGCAGAGGGGGATGGAGAGGATGGGGTTGGGGATGTCAAGGAGGAGGTTTGATCAGAGGGAGTTTGGGCGGACTCAGGATTACATATTAGGTGGCGCACACCGACAAAAACAATAAATAATATTGTAATAAAAATAAATCAATATAAATATACATGTGCATATAGATATTTAAAGAGATGTTTTGCATATAAAAATTTATGGTAATGATGTGAGATAAGATGTCAAATAATTAACCTTTTCTTTTTAAAAATAATGATTTGAAAATCATGCTTTCAATTCATATAAAATATTCAAATATGACATACAATAGCTACAAAAGTCATGATCAATTAAACAACTTGAAAGCGTCCAAATAACAACTATAATATTAAACTACGGATTGGTAAAAAAATTGCTTTCGATTGCAGTACTCAATTGGTAAAATGATGTTTGTTTTGCTCAAACATACATATATATGCCTATGAAGTACGGAGATATTGCATTATTATTATATGCATCGAATGAGTGCGAGGTTACAACGGATCCAGGAGTGTCAGGGCATGTTCCTACTTCATGTCGTGGTACATTCGGGACTGGAGAGAGAGAGAGGCGGAACCATTAGAGCCGGGGATGCACGGTGTTGAGATGTGCTCTTAGTTCTTTCGATAGAACGTCGGGGACTTGAGGGGGGAGGCAAAGTGCTAGGATACAGTATCACCATGTGGGCGGGGGCTCAGGGAAGAGTATCAACCTAGAGAGAATGTAAGGAGTCGAGATGGGGTCCGAAGTTGAGGATAGAAGGCACGGTTTCAATTCTAAATTCTCGAATTATGGGAGGCACGGAGGGCACGTGTGTGTTTCCCATTCTTAATAATCGGATGATGAGGGGCACGGTCACATATTACCACATTTTTAAAATTTTCAATGATACAAAATAAAATGAATTTGAAAAGTTTGGTTTGGGGATGGGGAGGAGGTCGGGGATAGAGTGGAAGGGGGCAGCAATGAGGAAGAAAGAAGGAAGAAAATTAAAAAAAGTTTCACTTGTACCGCTCTATTTTTGTTCCAATTACACTTCTAACCTTAAGGTGACATTTGTTTGGGAAGAGAATAGACATCAACTAAACCAAAGGCCATATCTATTATTGGCACAAGAAAGTAATAGTCCAAGTGATACTGCAAAAAAAATAAGGGCATAACAATAATTGCAGATATTCGGAGGGAGACAAGTGTAAAATCCCAAAATATATCCACTTTGGTTAATATTCGGGAAGGATATATTTTTATTGAGGTTAATCTCAAGGATGAAGTCAGAAAATTTTTATTGAGGGACTAAACAATTAAGATGGGGGCAAATCATTTAGATATTATTTATCTAATTTATCTTGTCATTTTAGTTGTTAATATTTGAGAAGAGGTTCTTCTGTTGTGACTATTTAAAAAGAGGTGTTGTGACTATTTTTTTAAATTTAATTCTTAAAATCCAACATTATATATAGAATCTTCGAATAATGTTATATATATCCTCTAAATTTCGCTCAAATCCAAGATCATTTGCTCAAGCGTAAAAAGTCTGATTCTTTTTTAAATGGGATTTAAGTTGCTTAAATATTGATTGAACTTTTAATCACTAAGATAAAATAGGAAATGACATCATATTTGAGCGGAATTTGGAGGCTATATAAAACATTGACGAAAGTTTCAATTTATGAGGTTGGATGTGTGAAAACAAATTCAATCTATAAGGCGAGCTTTCAATTATTCCGTAATTGATTGAAACTAATAGTAGGAAGATATTTTTTAAAAAATACCCATGTAAACTTATAATCGGACACAAATAATAGGGATAAATATTGGGGACGCATCTTGGGTGTAGCACACGAGCTTCACCCACCCTCATTTTTCTCCCATTTTTTTTGAAAATGAAAATATGTATATTCATCTTTATATCCCCTTAACATGTCATTCCAATTTCGTCAGAAACAGAAACTCATATGCCCTCCATCAGAAGTGGATCAATTTCAGCAATTATGAGTCCGTTAAAATTTGACAGTCTTGATGAAGGAATAGAAGTCTCGAATGAAGTCGAATTTTGAATGACACCATGGTGACATATTGTGATCTAGATTCCAATATAGATATATGTACCAATCCCTTATCGTATTTGTTATACAATTTTTGATGTGTGTACTTGTATCTGCATACTATTTTAAAATCAATGTAGATAAAAATATGGTTGCGAACATGCAGATACAAATATGTATATATACATATATGTATACACTGGAAAAATATGTAATCATATCCATTTTAAGATCCTAAAAAAGAAAAGAGGTATCCAAATCCATATCCATGGAAAGAAAAATCGTTATATGTACGATATATGTTAAAATAAAAACTATATATCAGTGACAATTTATAAACGGGTACGATGATGGAGATATACGGATGTATCAATATCCGATTATGCACATCAAGTAATGTTAACAATTAATTATTATAATTAGATCATACATATATTGATTTTTTGTTGAGATATGGGGGGCTATTATACATAGGAACAAATGGGGTTGCCCCCTTGAAGCAGCCGACATGGTTGCCCCACCCATATTTTTTGCATATTTTTTTTCAAAAATATCACCATATATATTCATCGATATATCACTCCTATATGTCATTCCTATTTCGTAAGAAACAGAGAGTCCTATACCATCCATCTAGAATAAATTTCAATGGCCTAAATATTGTTGTAATTGACTTAATCTAGATGGATGACATAGGAGTCTCTGTTTCTGATAAATTTCGAATGACATATATGAGGGATATATAGATGAATATACATGTGATATTTTACGAAAAAAATAAAAAACTTTACGTGAAAATGGGACGGAGGAAGCCATGTTGGCTTCTCCATGAGGGCAACTCCATTGAACCCTTATACATAACATGTAAATTTTAATTATTAAATAATATATTTATATCATATATAATACTATATATTAATATATATATAGGGACTTTCGTTGGGAGTCGAGGGGCCAAGCCCCCTCCCGCCCCTCTCTCCGTCACTATGTGGAGAGAAGGAAGAAAAAAAATAGAAGAGGATGGAAGATGGAGATACATGGAGTGCACGATTGATTTTTGGTTTGATTAATTCAATTTTAATTCAAGTTGATTAAAAAAAGTTAAAATAATGATAATGTTCATGATATTAAACAGATAACGATTACAGGATTGAGGTGGTAATTATGATATTTATTTGACCAAGAAGGTAATTGATAAAGTTTAAAGGATTCGTGGGGGTAAACTATATTTTCCAAAAATGTTATTTTAGAACATTTGCTTTCTCATGTAGTTCCTATGAGATTTTGCACTTGACTTAGATTATTTTAATTAGGGGGTTTTCAATACTTGTGTCCTTTCAAGATTATGCAATTACTATTATATTCCTACCTTTTTTGGAATGACCCTTGTGCTCTCATTCTTACAAACTTACCGTAATGACCTTTTGTTATTACATTTATGCCCCTATTTTACCATGGAGGATCATATCCGTCCAATATTGTACTCGTGAATGGATGTACGTAAGAATGCAACTTTTGAATGAATGTACATAAGGATACAAGCAGCAACTTGTATATTGATATATGTCCACCATCATATCTGTTTTGAAGCAAATATAGAGATGTTTCCTTGTCGGACAAGGATATATGGTTTCTTTGCAGGAACATATATTGATAAAATATCATTTCAATTTATTTAGATATAATACTAACACAATTTTTTGACACAAATACATGCATGCATGCATACATACATACATACATGCATACATACATCCATGCATACATATATGCATACATACATCCGTGCATGCATGCATCCATGCATCCGTCCATGCATGCATCCATATGCATGCATCCCAGCATACATGCATCCATATGCATGCATCGATGCATACATATGCATCCATGCATGCATACATACATGCATTCATACGTGCATCTACCCATGCATACATCCATCCATGCATGCATGCACACATGCATACAAACACATACAAGCATACATACATGCATACAAACACATACAAGCATGCACACATACATACATGCATGCTTACATACATGCATACACTCACACACATACACACACAAATACACGCAACACACACACATACACGCACACACAAACATACACACACTCACATAGCCACACACACACATACACACACACACACATACACACACATATTGACACACACACACACATACACATACACACACGCACGTACGCACGCCCGCGCCCGCGCACGGACATGCACACGCCCACACTTACGCACGTGCACACACGTGCACACATACATACATTACATACATACATATGTAATTTTACACCGCGAATCCTAAAAACTTTATCAATTACCTTCTCGATCCTATAACATCATAATTATCACATAAACATCGCAAACTTGATTCATTTAACTTCACAAACCTTGTTGTCAATTTGACTCTTCTCCGGTCAACTTGTTTGAATTAAGGCTGAATTAGTCAATACCACCCAAGAATCAACAATGGATTTTCACTCCATCTCAATGCGATCGATAACATCATCCCATTCTCTTCTCCTCCCCGTGTACTAATCTATCCATCGTGCTCTACCACCTTCGGCCAACCTCGTGGTCGGAATTAACTCCTCGTCCATCGCCCTTCAGAGGAGATCGGTGGACATCGGCTCTACAACAGGAGCGCCCAATATCCGTGAAGCAGATCACTATGCATCCTCCACCAAAGGCCAAAGCTCGATATCGCATTGGAAAAAAGGACAGAGTATACTCTCCCTGGAAGCAGCTGCTCTGCCTTCCGTCATCCGAGAACCTTGGTCCTCTGTATAGGTGCCAGATCAACCCTTGAGCTGACACATACCATCAAAGCACCACATCTCCGAAGCCCTCAACAGAACTCCTAACCAGCGTCCTCGAACCTTAGTTTGATTGTACACTCCCTTCTCGTAGCCAAACCAATCCCTCTTGCTTCACCGAGATGCTGCTTAGCATATCACCGAGCCCCTTACACCATGCTCGAGGAACGAAGCTTGACCTTCATAGAATCATATGCACCATTATACAAAACAGCTTCAGATTCAAATGTAGCACTTTTGCAATATCAATTATGTCTTCTTTTTTGACGTATAAGTTTGTGTTGCTACTTTCTTTGAATGATTTTCTAGAGACAATTATAAACAAATGATTATAATATTAAAGTTCGATCAGATCCAGCTCCGAACCCAAGATACAATATCAATATACATTTTTATGTAAAGCATGGACCATATTTATTTTATTCATAATCCAATAGAACGGCCATTATCCTCATTACAAAATACGACCATTATTTAAAAAAACAGCGATCTTATGATAATTAACGATCATTATCATCATTACCATACACACACCTTGCAAAACCATAGAACAAATCGATCAAACCTCCATCTGAAATAACGATTATTATTTCACTTCTTTAGGACGAACTTCATGGTAATTGATTACCATGCATATATACTTAATCCCATCCCTCAGATCCTGAACAAAACGAGGCTTACATCCAAATCATCGGGGATCTTCCGCGGCGCCGACGTCTCCGGCAGCACCTTCACAATGGCCTTTGCGGCATCCATGTAGGAGGAGTACCTGTTACCGCCGTCGCGGCCGCCGTTCTCGTTCAACACAGCAGCCTTGAGGTCCTGTTCCATGAACATCGACCCTCCTTTGCGGGAGAAAACAGGGGCCAAAGATGCCTCTACAATGGAGAGATCACTGAGGGCGTTGGCAATCTCATCCTTCATGAGCTGATACTTGAGCGCTCGCTGGCGGAAGGTCCAGTTGCCGGACTTCCAGTCGAGGTGGTAGAGAGGGAGGAAGCGGTGGCCGTGCTCCGCGATGAACTCCATGGCCGCGAGGACGAATGCAAACTCCTCCTTGGACATGTAGTAGGAGAAGCTCACTCTCGTCCATCCCGGTTTCAGCCCTTCGTAACCCTTCAAGTTTAATTCGTATATAACTATTAATTTGTGCAACGTTTATATATAAGAAAATTTATCTGAACATTAACAAGTAGCGTCGTCTGATGTGGTGTTACAGTGCTGACAGGGCCGTCCCTGAGGGTAGTATGCGAGTGTAATGGCCCAGGGCCCATCAAGTTTAGGGGCTCATTTTTACATGTGTTCAGTCTTTAGTTTAGAAAAAAAAAGTATATATATCCTAATGAGGCCTTGTAGAATCAAATTTTTAGTAAACAACTCACCGAAAAACAAGCCATTGTAGAATCGAATTTTTCAAACAACTCGTTGAAAAATGAGCCCTTATGGAGTCGATTATTCGATGAAACATCTCATTAAAAAATGAGACTTTATAGAATCAAAATTTTTATTAAACAACTCAATGCTAACGTCCAAAATTTAATGGAATTATATGAGGGCACATTGTTCATCAAAATTTTGTATAAGGGCCCATTTTTTCCTTTTGCCCAGGGCCCACGAAATGTCAGGGACGACACTGAGTGCTGAGCTTGATCGAGCGGTTGTGGTACGCTACAACATTGCAGCACCAACAATTAGGGAACGGATATCTGCTGTAGGGACTTTTGCAGCAGAGGTGTTGTAACCCTATTTAGGCCATTTTTATGATTTTACTTTCAAAGTCTAACCTTATAGATTGTATTTTAGTTTAATTCTCTACCTATCCTCCAAATTCCGTCCAAATCTGAACTTATTTGCTATTTTATCTTAATGGTCAAACCAGTGTTTTGAAAACCGGACCGGACCGGCTGGTTCGACCGGTCCGACCGGTGAACCGGGCCTGGACTGGTCCGGTTAACCGGTTTATAGCGATTCGGTTCAAACATTCAAATTCTGGTTAACCCGTCCGGTTCAACCTATTTTTTTAACCCGGTTTAACCAGGTTCAATCGAAGTTGAACCGCATTTATTTTTTTAAAAAAACCTAGTGGTGGGAGTCAACCCATGACCTTTGATTGCCTATTTCAAACTCTTAACCAACTACACTAACACAACTTTTTACTTATATTGGATTTTAAATATAATTATACTATTGTTATGTTACAGAGTAACTAGTCCAAATAATATATATGTATATATGATATGTATGGCATTTGATGGTGTATATGAAAAATATTTTATGTATGGTGTGAAATATATACATTGTGTATGTATTTTATTTATATTTAAGTGTATGTTATATATATATTTCTATTTCATTTCGGTTTGATTAACCGGTTCAACCACTTTTTTCTCACTGGTCTGGTTTAATCCGGTTTTAAATAATGATGATGTCATCATCCAGTTGAACCGGTTTGATTACATGGTTCAACCCGATCCGACCATTTTGATAAGGTTTCCGGTTCGGTTTCAAAAACATTGGGTCAAACATTTGAAAATAATCTAAGCAACTTAAATTCCATTTAAAAAAGATCCAAATGTTTGATCATTAAGATAAAATATCAAATAAGTTCAAATTTGGATGAAATTTGGAGGATAGGTAGAGATTTAAACTAAAATACAATATATAAGGTTAGATTTTGAAATTAAAATCATAAAAATGGCCTAAATAGGGTTACATCACCTCTGCTGCAAAAGTTCCTACAACAGAGGATCCATTTCCCAACAAGTAACCAGTTTCTTAGATGCAAAGCGATAGAGACGAGTAGACCTGGCCAACGGGCTGGGGGCCCGCCCGCCCAGCCCGCCCAGCCCGCTCATGGGCCGGGCTTGAGCTTCGAAATTTAAGCATGGGCCGGCCCGGTTCGGCCCGTAAAAAATAAAAAACATATAAATATATGTCAAATTATACATATATTAATATGATATGCTTTAAGTTTTTCATTTATGACGCTAGTTTTAAATAAAAATTCAATGAATTACATGTCAAGTAACATGTAAACTACGTATATTAGTTATATAAAGTATAGATGGTATTAATAAAATCATTTATACGTATGAAATACCATTAAAAAAATCAAAAGAAAATGGCCAAAATGGGCCATGGGGGCCCATGGGCGGGCTTTAGACAGAGGTTTTTTAATCTCGGCCCGTTCGGCCCGGCCCGCAATTTGGCCAGATCTAGAGACGAGCACCCAAAAATTTTAGGGTAAATTACAATTTGGATCCCCATCTATGGGTCTTATTTCAGAATGGGTCCCGATCTTTAAATTGTAACGATTCGGGTCCCATGGTCATTAATGTAAGGAACTTTTTGAGACTAATAACTGGTATACCATTATTTAAAAGTTGAAACCCAACTCTCATTCCCTTCCCAATAAAGACATATTCGTCATGAACTCCAAAATTTCTATTTTTTAAATAATCATGGGATCTCAATCGTTAAAATTTAAAGATGGGGATGTGATCGGATAACAAAAACTTTATATGCAAAGAAATATTGCAACGCTTTCGTGATGCGCATACCTTCGTAAGGGCATCACGAAGCGCGAGAGAAAGGCTCTGATCGACGCCGAGGAGGCGGTGACCGTACGGCCCGGCGCACGCGCACCCACCGCGTGCCTGGATGCCGAAGAGGTCATTGAGCAGCCTGGCAACGAAGCGGCCGTGGAGAGGCTTCCCCCTCTTGTACACCCCTCCGTCAGTCCCCGTGGCATCTCCACCGCTATTTCTAGCAGCTGTGGTACCTCCGGGCAAGATGAGGAAGGAGATGATGGGCTGGCGCTTGACGCGGGTGTTGCCGAGGACGTGGATGTTGGGGTTGGCGATGAGCCTCCTGAGAGCCACCTCCATGTAGAGGCGCTCGTGGAGGTCTATGAGCTCAGGTCCCATGAAGTCCTTCACCCAGAAGGTCAGCGCCGTTCTTATCTTCCCTGTGATCTGTGGCGTCCCCGCGTCTTCCCTCTCTTCTACTTTCTCGTAGTACACCGTGTCCTGCATGTGGGTATAGTACCTATCTTTTCTTCGTTATTCTAACAACAATTATCATGAACATATAAATAAAGAAAGGGTTTTTATCACTTGTACCCTCCGAGATCTCGCAATTTCAGTTTTACCCCTATCTTTTTGGTAATATCAGTTGTGCCCCTCACTTCTTGCTAATTTATCACTTGTGCCCCTCAGGTTAGTGACCGTCCATAACCAACACTAACGAGCGTTAACTTCAAGGACACATATGTAATTAAATTTTAAAAAAAAGGACAGAAAAGTCATCCCCCGTTTTCTTCCTCCCTTCTCTTCCTCCTCTCCCATCTTCTTCATCTTCCTCTTCTCCCCATCCTCGACCACCCGCACCTCCCTCCCCCCGCCCCTACCTCGCTAGCCGCCATCGGCAGCTGCGACCCACCTCGCCCAGACTCGCACGACGTCGACCAGAGGATGGATCCGCCTCTTCCACTAGCCCCCAGGCCCCTGCCTCCTCCCCCCGCTCCTGCCCCCGCCACCCCCGCACCCCACATCCCGCTGCTCCTCCCCTCGTGCATGTCCCCTCCGCCCTCGCCACCCCCGCACCACCCTTCCGCTGCTCCTCCCCCCGCCCCCGCCCCTGCCCCCACCCCCTCCTCCCGCTGCTCCTCCCCTCGCCCCTGCCCCAGCCACCCCCACCACCCCCATCCTCACGCTGCCCTGCACCACGCCCCAACGCCTCCGCCACCCCTCCCGCGCCCCATGCCGCCCCACAGGACTTACACCCCCGCGCCCCACATCGCACCGGCCCTCGCACCGCCACCCCGCCTCCATGGCCCCCTGGCCCCGTGCTGCCTCCTCCTCCCGCGCATAGCTGAAGTCCTCCAGCGGCCGCAACTCTAGCCGCCTCTTCTGAGCCGCCCCATGCCTCCCCCTCCCCTTGCTTCAGTTATTGTTAAGAGAAGATAAATTTTTGACTAATTGATTCATAAAAAGTCAACAAAAATTCAATAAAATTCATCGTTTGATCAGTAACGAGTGATATATCCGTGGAAATGTAAAAATTTTAGAGATTCGATGGATGCATGAAGGTGTCACTAAGAGAGAGAAATTATGAAGAGAAGGGAAGAAGAACAAATGGAGGAGGAAGAAGATGAAGAAGATGTTTGGACAATAATACCCCTCTTAACTGCACCAAGGTTTGAAAAAATCATGGTTAAGTCAATTCATTGACGGTCAATCTAACGGCAGGGCACAAGTGATAAATTAGCAAGAAGTGAGGGGCACAACTGATATTATCAAAAAGATAGGGGCATAACTGAAATTGCGAGATATCCACAAGTGATAAGGAAGTATTCGTGTAGAAAGATGTGTATAATGATAACATGAGTATGTACCTCTTCGCTGTAACCATTAACATAGCAAACCGTGCCGCCACCGCATGTAGAAGGAGGAGACGGGCCGAGCAGGTAGAGCTTCCGGTTCATGAGAAGAACGCCTGGAGTTCCGGGTCCTCCCAGGAACTTGTGAGGGCTCAGGTACACCGCATCGTACCCGTCTTCTTGCCCCGACCTCATGTTGATCTCCTCGTATGGACCGCTGCAACACCATGTTACTCCGGTCACGATCTATCATGCACCCATCACCAACACGAAGCACAAGAAAATGAATATCATAGAGATTGCATACCTTGCGGCATAGTCGAAGCATGCGAAGGCTCCATGTTTATGAAGGATTCGCGCGATCGCCCGCGTGTCGGTGTAGATGCCGGTGACATTGCTGCAGGCAGAGAAGGAGCCCAGCATGGGACGGTTGGCGTACTTGGGGGACGCCAGCTCCGTCTTGAGCGCCTCCATATCTACGTTGCCTTCCCCGTCCATCCCTATCTCCACCACCTCCGCCAAGCTCTGCCTCCACGAGAGGATGTTGGAGTGATGCTCGTAGGGTCCGATGAACACCACCCACCTCTCCTTCTCCGTCATCGTCTTCAGCACACGCTCCCTCATGATAGAGGGCACCGCCAGTCCCATCACCTCCTTCGATTATCATATCAAAAAACCCATACCACAGATAATTACGCAGAAAATAATACAATGATCAACGTAGAGATACATAAGAAATTATATAGGAACCTGCAGGCGCTTGATGGCGGCGGTGGTACCGGAGCCGCAGAAGAGGATGACGTCGTCGGCGCAGCCTCCCATACACTTCTTCACGTAGAGCGTGGCGTCGTGTACCATCTTGGACATCTTGTGGCCGACATGGCTGTCGTCGGTATGCGTGTTGCCGTAGTAAGGGAGGACCTTCTTGACGATGTAGTCCTCTATGTACCGGAGGGACCGTCCGGAGGCGGTGTGGTCGGCGTAGGTGAGGTACCGCTTGCCGAAAGGCGTGTCGAATTCGACGTCGGAGCCGATGAGCTGATCGCGGAGCCATTGGAGCTTCGCCTCGATCTCGTCGGGATCGACGTTGTTGCCGGAGTTGCGGAGGATGCCGAAGACGAACTGGGGCTTTATGGAGGCTATGTCCAGGGATGGCGACCTTGCTAGGCTCCTCTGCGCCTCCATGCTTGAGTTGATACTAATCAGGTATATGATTAGGGTTAACTAGTATGCATATGTATACAACTACCATGGATATTAGGGCGATCTGAAGACCTTGGGGAAGGAGGTGACAGATCGACGTGGATTTATGGAGCACACGCACATGAGAATAAGACTGGGCGGGCCAATATGCTCCTGATAATATATTTGTATATATATGTAAATTATTATGTTGTAATCTTGGAGGGAAATATTACAAAAGAGAATCCACGTGTCAACTTCAAATATAATTATCTACATGAGAAAAAGGGGCTGCCCCAGCGCTGATTTCAGCGTTGTTTTATTTTTTTTTAAAAATATTGTCATGTAAATTCATCCATAGATCCCTCCTATATGCTATTCGAATTTCGTCAGAACTGAGATTCCTACGGCCTCCATCGAGATGGTGTCGATTTAAAAAATCCTATTACCGTTAAAAAATGATTGTCTGGATGGAGGCCGTAAGAATATCTGTTTCTAACGAAATTCGAATGACATATAGTGAATATACATGGCGATATTTTTCAAAAAAATAAAAAAAACGTCGAAAACGACGCGGGGACAACCATGTTAGCTGCCCCAAGGGGACAACCCATTAAACTCTATCTACATGTACATAATTTTCATGCGGTGGGTCCCAATTGGGACTTCATCCCTTCTTCATAAAAAAAACTTCAAATATAGTTGCACGCCTCTCTCCCTATATATATATAATCATCAGATGTACGTTAAAATATTCGGTGGTAATGTTTATTAAAATGAAAAAAATGGAATCATAAAGTTTCACGACCTTCTCAGACAAAACATCTGATAATTAATCTGCAGAAGCTTCTTGACAAATTGCACATGGTATCATCTCAGATGTCTTCCAGAACTTATATACATGTAGTGAGAGGACACTAATGATCGATTAGCATGTCTTATATTTTTACATTTCATCAATAAGAAATGTAATAGCGGAAATTTTAATCAGAAGTTATATTTTTTAAAGAATTTTATATATAGCAATCTCATATGTAGTTGTAGAGCTATATAGGCATTTATTCATTTTTTTTAAAAAAAGGGCATATACATGCTAATAATACGGGTTAGATATTGAATTCTCATTCAAATCGTGTCTCAATACGGCTTGAGATCCAGACTTTGGTCCGATTCTCTTACACTTTCATTCTCTTATTTTTAAATTTATGACCTCATATAATATCCAAGTAATGTATATGAGCTTACTGTATAGCACTCATTGATACCTTTGTAACGGTATCGAGAACGTCAAAATCCGACATTTGAGGAGGACGATATGTTCGTTTACAACTATGGGTTGGTAATCGGACCGAGATTCGAACACAAATCCATTTAATCGAACCCGAGTATAAAAGCAGGACATGACGGAATCAGCTCAACCATGACCCATTTCTTGAGGTTTGGTCACCATTGCTCCGTCCTAGAGCTATCGGAGCATCACCCGAGGTCATCCGATCGTGAAGCTGAAGGCACCAATACGAAGATCTCACAACGGAGGGGGGGGGGGGGAGGCATTTGTCGCGTCCATAAGGTATGGATCTCCCCTCCTTGCTGTCATTTTCCGCATTTTCTTCCTTTTGGTCGGATTATCCTTTTGATAGTTGGATCGTGTCATTTTAGTGATGCTCTTGCGCATGCACTAGATTGGTGTTGATGTTGTGCATACGCTCTAAATCGCACATGCACGTGGATGGATCTTCACGTACACAGAAGTGTACAAATGCACTACTAAAATAGCAACTATTTTGTGAGCATTGTGTTGGGAACAATAAGAGGTCATCGGCCTTTCTGTGATCACATCTTGGAAGGATTTCTTTTTTATGCCCATCTAATTTACACTGGATTACCAGCGTCGTCAATGGATCTGGTAATGTGCCCTGTTGTGCTGAGTCAGGGATGCAAACAGTTACGGATGCATCCGTATCCGATCCGTCACCGTATCCGTTTTATATAGATTTCGATATCAGTATATGTATCTATTTTAAAATGGATACGGATATAGATATTGTTTTGATATCCGCAAATATCTGTATCTGTATATCCGTTTTCGTATATAAATATAGTCATAGATTTATTTTTAACCTATATAACATAATTCTATACATTCTTTTACCATATTTGTATAATTTTTATGATACAAACACATTTAATAAATTTATATCACGTGTTTTTCATCCAATTCATATATATTTAAGTCGATTCTATAGAGTATTTCTAACATTACTCATATGCGATCAATATCCGTTTTACATCCGTATCCGTTTTTTAAGGATATGGTAAGATGGTTTTAATATCCGTCAGTATCCGTATTGGCATCCATATTCGTATTCAAAAATGGATAAGGATACGGTAATACCTATATCCATATCCGTATCCGTTCGTTTGCATCCCTAGTTGGAATAGTAGGTTTTGGGATTCTCTTCAAATTTATATGTTATGTGTTACCAGTTAGACTTAGTTTCTTTTATCAAATTCAAGCTTATAAACCTTTAAAGGAGACAAGATTTCTATGATATGCATGATTACACTAGTTTCTTTTCTCCTTTTTTCGTAAATATTTTTGGATCATTACCCTGATTTTATGCGGTATTGGGGGACATGTGTAGGTAACTTTCTTACACTCACCTCTTTTTTCCTAATTTTTTTATTTTTTTGAAATGAATCCTTAGAAGATTTTACTTAAAATATTAAGTAGAATACATGTTTCAAATTTCGTGCAAAACATACATTCTTAACATGTCCATCGGAAGGGGTCAATTTCAGCAAATCTGATACTGCTAAAATTCGATTGTCTTGATGGATAAGTTAGAATTATCGGAATAAGTTGAAGATTGAATGGCGCAACAGTGACATATTGTGATCTAAATCCCCCAACGATCCATTCCAAAAAAAAAGAAAATTTGAGAGAGGAAAAATGACGGGTGTAGGAAAGTTACCTAGACATGAGTTGACTCCCCAATCTCTTTTCATTCTATCCTCATTGTTGATCCTCATCCTTTCTTGCATGCCCAACCTTCTTGGGGGATAATTGCAGTAACCTTTCCTAACATCACATATCAATTTGTGCACTCTGCCCCATATTTTTTTCTTAAGTTTAATTCATCATCCATGCTTTTGCATTAGGAGATATTCCTGACTGCTTAAATACAGGGTAAAAATCCTAAATCCTAAACCTTGAATCCTACCCTAAATCCTAAACCCTAAATTTGGAAGATGTGCTGGTCTGTGCTGGTCCCTTCCTGCCATACAAATCAGGTAGCTACTGGTAATCGTTTCAGTAGATTCAACATGAACTTATGACAAATAACTTTGTTGATAAAAAACCTGAAATAACTTCAGCTCATCTGTTCTTCATGTCCTTCACTTCATCAGATTCGCTTCTATCTCACATTCTCTACCAAATTTGAGATAATCATAGATTGAATCCTCCTTGATATCCTCTTCTGTTCCCTTTTCAGCCTGAGGTTCCATCTGATATTCTCCTTTATTTGTAGTTGAAGTTTAACTGTTTCATATGGTTTGTTGCTGTTGATTGATTGATTGATTTAAAAGATCTTTGTGGTTTGGGATACAGTTGTTGTGGTCATATTTCATGCGAAATGTTCAAGCAATTATTGTAATCTCATCTGCTATTGTGATTCCTTGTTCATACTGTTGTATTAAAAATTGTATTTAGGTTTTAAATGGAAAACCTATGTAATTACAATTGAAATTAATTTGATTTCAATTTGGAAACCAAATGGTCTGGAGGGAAAGTTGAGAATTCCCAAATTTGAAATATGGATGAGTTTGGGTTGAAGTTTAGTACCACACCTTAGAGATCTAAACTTTTGGTGGACTTATATATGAGTCCACACCGCAAGCTCTTGTATCAATAGTAGAGAGGAGTAATGGAGAACCACACGCGCGCGCGCTCCGCTACGGCTCGGGAGAGTCAATTCGGATCTCGGATCTCGATACTTTTGCTGCGGGTTTCATTTGGGTGATCGATTAAATTAATCATGCAGATTAATTTAATTCCGATCACATTGGAAATCGGATTTGATCCAAACGGCTCGACTTAGCCACAGTTTTGGAATTCGAAAGGACACGTCCGTTGAGGGACGTTTTCAGAAACGGAGGGTACCCGCGCTAGGGCACGCGAGCTCCTCTTTTTATACCCCCACCCAACGCAGCTTTTCTTCACTCGCAAGAAAAACACCACCCACCGTCGTTGTCGCTCTTGTTCTCGTTCCTCATGCCTGCGACCTGTTTTCTTCTCGGCTACAAGTTCTCGGAGGTGCTTCGAGGACGGTCTCGTCGGTGTGCGCGGAAGAAGACCGTGAACCGTTGTATCATGGACGCTTCGGTGATCTCTAAACTAATTTTTCTTACATTTTATTTGTCGCACTTTATTTATTGCTTACCTTTTCCTGGATCTCGCCCGCTGGTTTCTTTCCGTGTGAATAATCGGTTCTTGCTTGCATGTCGTAATCGGATAAATGATTGGAAACATATGACGTTAATGATATTAATCTGTGATACGTTTATTTCCGTTCATTTGGATCCGTGTAATTATTGTCTAATATATGCATGGTTGATCCTGTTTACAACAATCTTAGAGAGGATTTCTGGAACCGATTATAAAACTATGTCGGAAACCATGTTTAAATCGAGGGTTGATATGACTGGTATGCCTGAAAAGTTCGGTGGACAGAACTTTAAACGTTGGCAACAACGCATGAAAATCTGGTTAACCACCATAAGGTTAATCTCGATGCTTGAAACCGACTGTCCTACGGTGGAGGCGGAAAACCCCTCACCCGATAGCCACCTATGTGAGTTTAAGCTGCAAGTTTAGGAAGAGCGTAGGCTCTGAATGAGTTCAAGCCTTTGGGCAGGATGTTAGCAGTGCATCCTTGGAGAACGCCACCTATGTGAGTGTTACTGTGGGCCGCAGTTAAAGGAAGAGGGTCTTTCCTGAACACACTCATGAAACAGGATAAGGGTGCATGGCCTTTAAGAGCACCGACCCTGAAGATTGTACCAAGAACAACGCTTTGTTGTTTCTACCGTATACTTTAACACCAAGGTCTGAAGTTCAAGACGTAGTTCACTTCGTTCCTGTTAAAGTGAAAGTAGTAAACTCAGGTAGAGGTTCAAACCGGAAGGTACCTTTACTGAAAGCAAAGTGTGGGCAGCCGAAAGAAGTCTGTTAAACCTTTTTGAATCTCTTTTTCAAATTGGTGAATTCGTGGGGGATTGTTGTATTCAAGATTGTATTTAGACTTTAATTGGAAAGTCTATGTAATTACAATTGGAAATAATTTGGTTCCAATTGGGAAACCAAATGGTTTGGAGGGAAAGTTGGGAATTCCCAAATTTGAAATATGGAAGGTTGGGTGGAAGTTTAGTCCCACACCGGGGAGAACTAAACTTTTTGGTGGACTTATATATGAGTTCACACCCCAAGCTCTTGTAGCAATAGTAGAGAGGAGGAATGGAGGACCACACACGCGTGCGCGCGCGCTCCGCTCCGGCTCCGGCTCCGGCTCCGGCTCCGGCTCGGGCTCGGGAGAGTCAATTCGGATCTCGATACTTTTGCTGCGGTTTTCATTTGGTAAGTCGATTAAATTAATCATGCGATTAATTTAGTAAGTCGACTTAAATGGGAATTTATCTCGTCATTATGGGCGCGTTTTTTGGCTGAAGTTCTCTGAGGTACAATCGAGGACGATCTCGTTGGTGTGCGCCGACGAGGATCGTGAGCCGTCGTATCCTGGGAGCGGATCGCCAGTACCCTACGCATCGGTATTGTGGGGGCGATATCTTCTCTAAGGACAGTCCATTTCATGGACGCTTCGGTGACTTCTAAACTGATCTCCATTTTATTTTGGTTGCCGCAATGTGTTTATTGCTTTACCCTTTCTGGATCATGCCCGTGTTTATGTTTCTGTTCTATTAATTGGTTCGTGTTTGCATTGTATAATCGGATAATGATTGGGAAACATACGTTTGACGTAATATTATTCGGTATTGTTTCTCTGTTAATTCATTTGAATCCGATGTTTTACTGTTTAATATATGCAATGCTAATATTATTTACAACAGATTGTTGGTAGGATTTGAATCCTAATTGATTGGAATCCCTTCTAGATTTTAATTGGTGGGAAGATTCTTCCATGATTTAATTGATTAGAGAATCCATTCAGATTCTAATTAGAGATTCATCCAGACCATAATTGAATTGACATCATATACTAATTGTTTGCTAACCCCTCTTCTCTTCCTAGTGAGAGAAGGTTTAGAGATATTCCTGTTTAAGGAGTATTAGAAAATCTGCTTGTTTGGAGAAATTTTTAGAATCTGTCTATTTTATTCTGTACGGGCACTATATGAACCCCCATGGTGTTTGTTTTGAATCATCCTCCAGATCATTCTCTAGAGTATCCTCTGTATTATTCTTCTATATCCACAAATAGTGAAACCGATCGACACTCAAAGACGTAGCCCAGTTTCGAGTGAAACTTGTAAATTGGTGTGTTTGCATCCTGCTTGACTGATCATGTTTGTATGTGTTTGCTTCCGCCACTTGCAACATTATTCGATTCTAAATAGAAAAAGATATGCTTTGTTTTTCCTGTGTCCTTGAGATCTCCATATTTCAAGTATAACTAACCAAGCATTAGATTATTACTCTTATAATACTGGAGTTCAACATTCTCTTCCAAAAATAGTCATTGATGTGACTCATTCACAGTCACCTTCTCATCCACAATCACCTGGATCAGCATGTTAATTTTTTCATCTCCTGTATAATTTTCCTATAACATATTCTCGAGTAATTATTCCACATCCACACCATCCATTATCAAGAATGAAGTGAATAGATGAACCTAGACTCAAGTAATCTGCATACAAGACCAGTTACAGATATCCCACATTTCCACTACAGGTAAACTAACATAGAATCACAGCATATAAAATTTTATCAAAAGAATTCTTTGCTTTGAAAATTTAGCTCTGATTGCAACCATGCTCTCCTTAAACTGGAAAGTTAATTTTATGTATTTACAAGATGTTATCCAGGTTCTTGTACTTTTAGGAGAATGCATGAAGTTCTCAATGCTTCTAACCTTTTCAACTTTGTAATAAATAAGTAAATAAATGCAAATACTACCAAAATCAGATGCACATAACAAACCATTATTTCAAGAAATTGCTTCATGTTCACATAGATGTCTTACACTTATTATTCCAAACTATTACAGAGACATTGATGGGAGACGGGCAACAAGCTGCATCGCCAATCCCTTTTGAATGGCAAATCTAATTCTTCGAAATACAACATCTATAGATCTGGGAACCATGACATTGCTGTGCATAATTCTTTGTACCCTTTTGAGAAGCTGTACTGCTTGAGTAGCCAAAAATCCGAAGGTATCAAACCCAAAAGAAATGAATACATGTTGATTGTCAATACATGTCTTCTCATGCTTAGCAACATTAGCTGAGGCAGCTTTCTGTATAGCGTGTCCCGCAATAAAATCACTTCTTATCGGACTCGCCAATGGAGAAACTCCAGTCAGATCAACACATGCATGCCTTACACTGAATTTTTTTTCGGAAGACATGTCTAATAGGTTCACTACAAACCATTATGTTACTTCTTGGAAGAAACATGTCGAGCTCATGACTTGGAAACATACCCATGACAGTTGTTTACGAGAACAGTTGCATGACTTGGTCAAATATCTAACAGCCGAAATATACTGAAAATTACTCTACCAAGTTAACCACAAATGATGTAATGGTTCCAACATAACCCCGTTTGATCAAGAGCTAATAATCATAATGTTGATTAAATGTTTCAAGGTGCATGGAAAGAGATATCACAAAAAGTATATTAACAAAAGATGACAAACATTCAGAATTAAAGAAAACTTATACAAACTTTTTAAAAGGCCTACAAAAAATTCCTTAATCAGAAGAGACTGTAAGAGACAATCATCTATTGATGAATGGAAAGTTATGATTGGAAATAGGAATGGGAAATGAAGCAGGGCTTACTACCCTCTCTCTGCTCACTCTTCTTCCGGCCTTCCTTTTGAACCAAGCTCCAATTCTAAACAAACCAAAGCATGCGGGATTGTTGATATGACTTGAATCCTAACCACTTGTTGGGCTGTTGATGTGGTTGGTCCATGTTCTGGTTTCTGATTGGTTGAGAGCTGTTGTGCCAAAATTGCTGACATGTCTGATCCGTGTCCTGTCTTCTGATTGACTGAGAGTTGTTTGGTCAGGATTGCTGACATGTATTATCCATGTCCTGCCTTTCGATTGACTGAGAGCTGTTGGGATGGACTGCTGAATACAGATGGTATTCTTCTGTTGCAGTACAAAAAGGGCCCTAGGGCCACCAGATACCGCATCCTCATTCTGATCATTTTTCTCATCCCATATATGTACCTTCTCAGTACCCTATGTATTACATTTTTCTCCATATAGTGAAATCGATCGCCGCCGCCCAAGGACGTAGCCCATTTACGGGTGAACCTTGTAAATCCACGTGTTTGCGTCTTGCTTGTTTGATCGTGTTTGTGTTTGTTTGCTTCCGTGATTCGCAACATGCAAACGGTTGCAGATATGTCCATATCCGATCCGTCACTGTATCTGTATCCGTATTCGTATCCGTTTTAAAATGTATACGGATATGGATATCGTTTTGATATCCGCAAACATCCGTATTCGTATCCGTATATCCGTTTTCGTATATAAATATAGTCATTCATTTCTTTTTAACCCTATATAAAATAATTATATACCTACTTTTGTCATATTTATACAATTTTTATGATAGAAATACATTTAGTAAATTTATGTAATGTGATTTCCATCCAATTTGTATATATTTAGGTCGATTCTATAAAGTATTTCTAATATCACTCCTATGCGATCAGTATCCGTTTTGCATCCGTATCCGTTTTTTAAGGATATGGTAAGATAGTCTGAATATCCGTCAATATCCGTATCTGCATCTGTATTCATATTAAAAAATGGATACGGATACGGTATTACCTATATCCGCATCCATACCCGTTCGTTTGCATCCCTGAGCAATCTGCCTTTTTAATGGAAGCCTTTAGCTCTCTTCACTCCTTCATGGATTTTTAATGGCAGCCATTAGAGGGATGGACAGTGGACTTGGACTTATTTGCAGATGAAAAAGCTTTCAGAGAATAATGGAGCAGACGGTCGAGCCTATTCGCCAGGTGGTGGACTGGACCATGTGGGAAATCTGCACCAGAGGCTAAAGTCGATCCAATTAATTTGTTGTAAAGAAATTGGGCGCACCCCCTTTTCCAGGTCCGTTGAGCCCTGCTCGGGACTCCAGCGCCTCCACCACGTTCAGCCCTACACCCACCACGACGCCGATGCCGATGCCGACGCGGGTCCAAAGGCAGGCGCTGTCGTTGGTCCCCGTCGTGACCAAGAAAACCGGCAGCGGCGTTGTTCCGGTCGACCGCCCGTCTCCCCTGCTGCCCCACACGCTCGATGCCATCTGCTCCGGCGTCAAGCAGCACCTCCTCCCCAGCCTCGATCTCCTCCCCACCCTCGGCCCGCAAGAGGTAACCACGGTGCTCCTCCGATGCCAGTCCGACCCCACCGCCTCCCTGTCCTTCTTCCATTGGGCCAAGTCCCACCACCTCCATCTCACCCCACACAGCCACTGCGTACTCGCCCACGTCCTTGCCTGGTCCGGCAGACCTAACCAGGCCATGGCCATCCTCTCCCAGCTGGCCGCTTCCCACCCCCACCCCTCCCATCTCCTTCATGCCTTGGTCGCTTCCACTGTCGATTGCAACTGGACACCCTCCATCTTCGGGATGCTACTCAAGGTCTTGGTCAAGGCGGGGAGAGCCTCCCATGGGCTCGACGTGTTCATGGGGATGTCGGAACTAGGTCTCCCTCTCACCACCGATGACTGCAATTGCCTCATGACTGGTCTCCTCAAGATCAACTCCGGATATCGATGCTGGCAAGTGTACAATCACATGAGGGATGTCGGGATCTCCCCCAATTCGTTCACGTTCAATATCATGATCCGTGTGTTGTGTACAAATGGTAGTGCAGTTCACGCCAGGGAGTTCTTGGATGAGATGCGGGCTTCCGGGGTCTTCCGTCCCGATGTCGTGACCTACAACACTCTGATCACTGGGTATTGCAGAGAGGGAAGAATTGATGATGCACTTTACCTGTGCAGGACCATGTATAGGAGAGGCGTCGAGCCGGATCTCGTCTCCTACACCGTGCTTGTTTCTGCGATGTGCAAGGATGGAAAGGTCCGGGATGCACACCAGTTGTTTGTACAAATGCTTCAGAGGGATCTGCAACCTGATGGGGTTATTTACAATGTCTTGGTGTCTGGGTACAGCAAGGAATGTATGATGGAGGAAGCAAGGTCGTTGTTGTTGGAGATGGTTCAGAGTGACTTCATGTTGGATGAACCCACTTGGTCTTCGCTGGTAGAAGGGTACATGAGGTGTGGGAGACTGCTTTCCTGCTTGAACCTGATTGCGCAGCTGCGGAATTCGGGGGTCTTTATTTCTTACCGTGTTTACAAGAATCTTGTTTCTTGCCTGTGCAAGGATAATAGGCCCAATGCCGCGAGGAATCTGCTGGGGTTGTATCCGCAAAATGGGTATAAGCCAGATTTGGAGATATACAGCTGTTTGATCAAGAGTTTTTGTTCTTGTGATCGCATTTCTCAGGCGCTAGAGTTAAAGGATGAGATGGTAGCCAATGGAATTACGCCCAATATTGCATGCTATCGAGATATCATTAGTGCTTTTTGTAGATTGGGCAGAAGCATGGAAGGGGAACAATTGATGTGGGAAATGTTCACGCGTGATAGGATCCCTGACTCTAGGATCTGTGATCTTATAGTTGGAGGTTACTGTAAGGAAAGAAGACATAATAAAGCTGAGATTCTCCTTGTGAAGTTTGCCAAAAAAATTAGTTCCCAGGAAATAACTAGCCATAACACACTTATTGGTGTGCATTGTGAGGAGGGCAACATTGTCAAGGCATTGGAGTTGCAGGATAAGATGCTGAAGTTGGGCATTGTTCCTAATGGCAGAATATGCAAATTACTAATTCATGGCCTCTCCAGAACTACAAGACATGGACAGGAAGTTGTTCTATGTCAGTGATCCTCTTAGAATATCGAAAAAGCAGAACTAACAAGTAACTGATTCATGTCCACTCCAGAACTACTGGATGTGGGAACAAAGCTGTTCTATGTTAATGATTCACTTAGAATATCAACACCACAAGAGCAGTGGTTCAAGCATGCAATTGTGTTGGATACCAATTTTTGGTTTAGTTGTGATTTTATGTTACAAAGCTGTTCTATGGTGGCACCTCCCACCATAGGGAATGGGGGTTATCATTTCCCAATACCACTCATCCCTTACTTGGCTGGGCAGTTTATTCTCTGGTACTACGAGTGCAATGATGAGCACCATTGCATCACTCCGAGTTCATGTCATGTTGTAATTCAGTTGCATGTGAAAGAATTCTATGTTAGTGCTTCTTGTAAGGGTTTTCAAAATCAAGGCTTTATGTATAATGGTTGATATAAAGAAGAAAACAGAGGGTAGCCACCCCCTTAAAGTCTGCGTCATGGCTGCCTAGTTTTTACTTGTTGGAAACCACAGTACAGTTAATTCATTTTAGAAGCACCGCACAAGAAGTTGCCTGATTTGGATAGTGGTTGATCACCTTTCACAATCAGTACTGTCAGAGAAGAGACTGGTCGATGCTTGACCCATATAGATTGGATGGAGAACTGATCGTTGTGAACTTTAGACGGGTGATCTTTATTTGTCATCTGCTTCTGTCAGAGTATTTTTTGTAAAATCAAGAACAATTGCTTTCATGCTGCCAGCGTATATCATGAGCCAACAACATGTCAATATATATGGAGGGTTGTTGTGAGAAAAATAGTAGATATGCTCATCATACCTTGCATATAAGATCTGCTATTCTGTTTATTGTTTCATTTATTATATTTTTTTTATTGTACACCAGCTTCATTCATGAAATCAGATTGTAAGCCTGTGCTAACTTACATTAACTGATTGAGACAAACAAAATTATATAGCTTAGAAGTACAATGATTTTAAAATTTAATATACTGTTTTGTGTACAATAATTATATATTGTAATTTTGATCTAGTTGCTCTAAACCAAAGTTACTTTTGCAGTTGTCAGACAATGCAAAAGCAATGCACTGCACATCTTTTCGACAACCATTGCTGGGTTTGGCTTGATCCTTCAGGTCTGATTAGCTTTCAGCTGTTGCCAAATCCATGTCACATTCTTTTTGTTCCTTACTGATCATAATTTGATGTGCAAATTTTACAGTGCCAAACCTGCTGGCAACGATGTGATTGGTATCGATTTGGGAACTACAAATTCATGCGTAGCAGTTATGGAAGGAAAGGCATGCTTCTTATCATTTATGGAGTCATCATTTTCCTTATTATGGATTGAAAAATTCACTAGATCTGTTCGGACCAGATTCATATAACACCAGACCACTGCTGTCTAAACATCAGATCTAGCGAAGATAAAGTGTTAACATTACTCCAGATCTACAGGGAGAGATGTGTGAACATCCTTCAGACCATGTATCCTCTTCGTGCAGATCATCTCCGTCGCGGCGGTGCTGCTCCAGCCCCGTGATTTCCACTCACTCTTCATTGTAGCCTTTGCTTGGGGCGGAGGGGCAAAGGAGGAGATCAGGACAGTGGGCTAGGTGGAGGAGCTTGGAGCGGAGGAGGAAGAAAAGGGAAAAAGGAGGGGGATGATAAAAATTAAACTTATACACCTTTCTTTATTTTCCAATTACATTTTTGTCTATAAGTTATTGTCCGTTTGGGAGATAGATGAACGACAACTAACCCCATGAGAACGAGTGATAACGGTGTCAGAAGGTAGGGGCACAAATGATATTGCAAGGGGGGTTGGCGTAAATGATATTACCAGAATATAGAAGAGGTAATAAAGGTAGAATATAGAAGTGTAAAAAACCATAATAATAAAGAAGGATGAGATTGGCTTGGATAATAATATTACCTTGACTTGTGATGGATTTCCAACCCAGGGTTGGAAGGGGATACACCGGGATACCCCGGTAACCAAACGGGCCACCAGAACCCGTTTGCTCAGGCAAGCTCACATCACATTCTTTTTAGTTGATGTTGCTCCTCCCCAAGATTGCCATCCCCTCCTCCATGTTCATGCTCCATCGCCACCTCCAAAGCTCCTCCCTCGCCACCATGATGCTGCTATTGTTGATCACCTCCCCTCTTCCTCCCACACTAACAAGGTGATGCCCTAATCACCACTTAGTTGTACGAAAGATGGGCTTTGTGATTTTCGGATTTTTTTAAACGATATGCTTAGAGTATGGTGTTTATTGTTTTGGGTCAAGAATGTTTAACAATGTGTTTTTTTTTCAACATAACTAGTAAGATATCCAATGAATTCATCATATGTTGATTTCATGATGTTTGTTATGGAATAAACGTATAGTTTAGATGTCTCAACAAATTCCTTGCTTTTGTCATTTCTGTTTGGGTATTTCAAAATCAAGTAAGGACGTGACCTATGTTGGAGATCAGATGAAACCCAGCAAGCTTTGTTCAGAATTGACATTCATGGGGTTGATTGAGAGGATCAAAGAACGGAATTGCTTTACACCCATCATAAGTGCAGCTAAGTTACCCTTCGAGGGCGCCTACAAAGAAGGGAATTGGTTTACACCGATTTATTTTAGAATTAAAATTTTATTTAAATTTGTATTTGAGTCCATGAACTTCATAATTTTTGTATCCCTCATTTTTCATCATTTTTGAGTGATTTCAATTTTAGTAGGCTTTCATTAAATAGCTAGTCTCTTTCATTAGTTTTATAGTTTTTGGATATTGCGTGTATTGATTGGAATTTATTTTGTAAAATTTATGTTTTTTATCCTAAATCATGTTATCCTTATTTAGTGAACATCTTGCTTTATAAATTTGTGTTAGGCCCCATCACTTAGAGAACAAGGCCTTCTCCTATTTTTGAAAAATTGTGTTTCTAACTAGATTAAAAATTCCCCTTATGTTGTTGAACCATTTTTTTTCTTTCACTAGGCGATATATAATCTTGTCTTCTTGCATTGTCAACTTGAGCTCTAAACATTTTCATAATAAGGACGATCACCCTCTAACTTAGTTTCGGGCTTTAGAAAATAGAGTCCCTATTGAACAAAGTTATCACATGCAAACAGGCCTATACACTTGATGACTACATATAACATAACTAGGTAGCTCTTTTAAGCCCATCATTTGAGTTTGGCTTTGCAGCTTGCCTAGGTAAATATGCATACCAACTAAATAGCATTGCAAATATATAAAAATAGTTTTTATCATGGTCTAAAAAACCAGACCTGCCGGTCAGCTAGGTGAATTGGGAACTGGCTCCGACCTAGTCGGTTCGGTCAGTTTCATGTAATTCATTTTTAAAAAAGGGAAGAAAATTTAAAAATTTGGGTCCCACCAATGGTCGGAACAAGTTGAGGTAGATGGTCGAATCGGGTTGACTCGGATTAACATAGTTTTGATGTTTTGGTAAATTTTCAAAAAAATAAAGGTTTAAATAATCAAATAATAGGGTTTTATCACTTGTACCTATCTTATCTTTTGCAATATCAGTTATCCCCCCTCTCTTTTTTTTAATATCAGTTGTACTCCTATCTTCTTAGAGTAGTTTTCTAGAAGCAGTTATACATAAATGATTACAATATTGTATTCATATAAAATGCTAGAAAATGTGGCTAACTTTTGTAGAGTTTTGCTTGAAATAGACAATCATAATATTCTATTGAAATATTTGACATTTTCAAATAATTTTTCATTGATATATACATACATACTTACCTATAAGTATCTGATTAAAAGAACAATTCGACCGGTCGGGCCAGTAAATCAAGCTCGGTCCCGTTCTTTCCAGCATGCTGACATTATCATCAGTCCAGCCAATTTGGATCGATAGTCCGATGCGATTGGACCGAATCGACGACTGACAAGTTCATCGTCCAGTCTAATTTTTAAAACGTTGATTTTTATCACTTGTGCCCTTCTCAACTTCTGCAATATCAATTTTGCCTCTCTTTTTTGTGTTATCAATTGTGCCCCTGACTTCTTACGAAAGTTGCATTTCTACCTTTTTGGAATATCAGTTATGCTCCTCCCTTACCTTAACGAAAGGGCACAACTGTTAATTTTGTAATAAGTCAAGGACAAAACATATATTGCAAAATGAGGGTATAATTAATATTGTAGAAGTTAAGAAGGGCGCATTGGTAAAAATACTTTATTGTTTCGATTGTGGTTCTCTCTAAATTATACTAATTAATAATTTCATTCCTTGAAATTAATCCTTTAGGTAGCATTTGGTTCGCAGGTTACCTGCGGGTTAAGGGAGTTTACCCTTTTTAACCCATATCCCCCTCTCTCCCTGTGGGCCCCACTTTATTCCTTTTTTAAAAAATAAATAAATCAATTTTACATCATCAATCCTATCAAAAAATAATATATTATACCATCATATCATATAAAAATTATAAACTACTCCACTTCTACTCCCTTTTCCAAACTTCAATACAATCACATCACAATAACTACTCACCTTTTCAATCTCTAATACAATCATATCACCCCAAACCTACTTCTAAGTTCTAACCCACCCCCAGTTTAACCCTCTATCCAAACACCAAAACACAAAAACGGATTACCCTCTACCAGTTTAACCCGCCTTAACCCGCCAAGCAAACGCACCCTTAGAGAAAGTCCTTCGCATCCCACCGGTTTTCAGCATTTAGAGAAAGCTCTAAATGCACTCTTCTACTTTTTTGCATTATTTTTTTAATTCAAATATTTCTTTTGAACATTCATATTAACAACATTTACTTCAATTTTTATTATGGAATCATCTTTTTTCTCTAATTTCCATGAAAATTTGGCGATTTTTCAATGCTCGTATAAACTTTGATAATCATTTGAAGTTGAATGCACTAAATTCATAGAAAGTTTCGTTTTGATTAATTAAATTCCCAAATTTTGCTTGCACGTGTATCTCTTTCTAGGCTCTAATTTGTGAAATGTAGGACCGTAATATTATTTACACTTATTATTAATTAGTTAGTAATTTTGCAAGTTGGTTTATTTTTAGCATCTATTGCACTTCGTTGCCTTGTGATGTGGGATCTTTGGCTATGTTAAGAAGTTTTTAACCTATCGTTGTCGTACAAGGAAAATCCATATCAGACGAGATATATTTGTTTTGGGATGAAGTGCACGCGATTTTATTTTACTTAGGCAAGCTCCAAGGTTAAATTAAAAAAGACGGACTTCATAAGCTATCTAGTGTATGGTATTGTAGAGGCTTAGTCAAATAAGAATGTGGGTGAAGTGAAAGCAATCCTTGATATAGGTATTTTTGATGTTTTTGTGTATTTTGAGGTCTTTCATAGGTATATTAACATCTTGATTTTTATTTTTTATTTAAATTTTTTATTTCCTTTTTTGTTTTCAATTTATGTTTTTATATCTTTCTTTTAATGTTTTATGTTTCTTATCAACTTTTGAAATGATTTTTTCATGAAAGGCTTTTGAAAATTCAAGTTTTAAGGGTTTTTATTATATTTTAAAGCTATAAAAAAGGGAAGTTTAGGGAGACAATATTTTTGATATTCTTACCGAGAAAAGTATATAATGGGATTTTTATACTTCTTATATTTTTAGGAATTTTTTTATAAAAAATATATAGTAAAGGAGAATAAGTAAATAGCTATATAGGAGAAAAATAGATAAAAATGGCTTTAAAAAAGGGGTAATTCTAAAAGATAGAAAGGTCTTCCGAACAAAATGTTTGATTATTTTTGGTTTTTTCAAATGTACAAATATTTATATAATTTCCTTAAGGTTTCAAGTTTTTTTAGATTTTTTAGAAAGATATAAGGAACTTTAAGATTCTTTTTGGAGGGATTAGACTCTTAGATGGATGACACGATCCCGAAATTCTATTTTTTAGAGAATATATTGCTTTTTTAGGTCGTTTGCTCTTTTAATTGTTTTTATTTAAAAATAATAATAAATTAGAAAACAAAAATTGTGTGTGATACTAATCTGGGGCAAAATGGATTTTGCAAAATATTAATTCCAAGATTGTGAATAAATTTCTTAAGTAAACCTAAAGGTAACTATGGAAAGAAATCAAAGAAATATGTCACAAATCTAGGATAGAGTATTGCTGACTTTCTAAGGAGGCACGTGTGAGATTTTCCCCAAATCTTATATCAAAAATAGGCCCTATATAAAATTTGAAAAAAAACCTTCAATATCACAAAATAAATTCTAGAAAAATCGTAGCTCCGTTAGAAAAATGTCATAAAATTACACAAAATAAAGATATTTAGAACAAGCTCTCCAAATTAAAATTACTTCCGTTAGGATCGCCTAGGGGCAAAATTGTCGTATCGAAGTTCCTCAAAGAACTCGAGGGCTGGAATGGTTTGTAATGAGATAGCGTTTGATTGGTTATTAGGATGGAGTAGGTTGGGGTAATCTCTAGTGAATAATGGTTGTTTGGATGATTACGAGGGTTGGAATAAGGAATGTGATGTGATATCACATTGATTTGTGATGGGATTCCAACCCATGAATGATGGAGGTAAATCAGGTTACCTCAAGATAACCCGATAATCAAACGAATTAATAGAGTCAATGTTGAACATTGATGGATCAACAAAGATGGCACCTTCCCAAAAATCTCAGAGGTGGAGTGGATGAAATAGGTTGAATTTTAGAGTGTTTACAAAGATAATATGCATATATACCATTTTTCTTCTTCGTCTTCTTTTTTCTCTTTGATTTTCGTATTTGTATATTTTAATGTGTTTTTCAGTGTTGAGTAGCGGTTGTTCCTGAGAGTATATTTACATAAATGTATTATTTACATGTATATATTATGAATACCCATTCATCACTCTTTATTCTTACATTTTAGCTACAAAAACCTTTGCAAATGCATGTAGATACTTGTAAATACAAATAATTACCAAATGGCATGCATAGTGTAAAAACTAATAATTAGCATGTTTTTATACAAAAATAAAAGAATAAAGAGACAAAAGCAAAAGAGGGAAATATTTAGAATAAATATTGAGCAACCTAATCCCTTGGGAGGGCTCAGCATGGACCTGACCGCATAAATGCCCAAGTAGAGAGAGATAAGGAAGCTCATGTGTACATATACCTGTAATTAAATAAATATTTTCCTTTAAAACTAAAAATAAAAATGGGTCATATTTATTTGTTTATATTTTTATATATTTGAAAATATAAAATCAAAATAAAAAGAAGAAAATTAAAAAGAAACAAAAATACTCTTCCTTGTGCATATTCATCATGTACATAGACCCCCTATCTCTATTTATTTCACTTTGTAAATAAATAAATAAAAATCCCATAAATTTTGTATATATTTTATGGTGTAAATAAATAAAATAAAAACTACAAAAACAAAAGTCAAATAAAAAGAACAAAATTAAAAACCAAAAAGAATATTGTATATATATACCATGTATATATATAGGAAAAAATGGGGCTGCCCCCGCCCCATTTTTCGGCATTTTTTTTATTTTTTTGAAAAATAAAACCATGTATATTCATCCATACATCCCTCCTACATTCCATTCGAATTTCGTCAGAAACAGAGACTCCTACGGCCTCCATCTCGATGGTATCGATTTAAAAAAATCATGTTACCGTTAAAACATTACTGTCCGGATGGAGGCCGTAGGAGTCTCTGTTTCTGACGAAATTCGAATGGTATATAGGAGGGATATAGGGATGAATGTAAATGGTGTTATTTTTCGAAAAAAATAAAAAAATTTTGCCCAAATAAGGCGGGGACAGCCATGTTGGCTGCCCCTAGGGGGCAGCCACATATGACCCATATATATATATATATATGTATATCTACTTATTTACCCCTTGTATATAAATAATAAAAATAAAATAAAAATACCTTTTTATTCCTATTTTTATGCTATAAATAAATAAAATATAAAATGGGAATAAAAATGTAAAAAAATAATTAATTAAAAATAAAAAAAAATCAAAAACCTATTTTGTAAATATACCTATGTATAGCACTATAGTGTACATACCTTATTTTTATTTAGAAAAATTAATTAAAAATCACAAAAAATAAAAAATAAAAAAAACATAAAAAGAATGTGCAAAAAGAAAAGAATTCCAAAAAAGTGGTGGGTCGGATTGAAAATTTAATAACCCCACCGGAGTGTATATAGTCAAATAAAGCAAAAGCTTATGGTATCCATGTTACATCTCATGAAGCTTGCAGCGGGAGACTTAGCTACACTGGTTGGGCTCCCAGGGATACGTGGCTACACTGGCCATGGTCCATTCTTCATCTTCTTCCCCCTCTTCTTGAGCCGGTTGCACTTGAACTTAGAAGGGAATACCCCGCTTCTCGAGGAAAGAGTTGCTAGACCGAGGCATTAGAGTTACCAGGTTGGGGGAGGTTGTTTCTTTGTTACTTCTGAGGTGGGGAGCTACATATCACTTAGACTGCATGGAATGATTCATGATCATTAGAGTTTGTGTATGTAGACTTGTTATGATCTGGTTTATTGAGGAGTCCTCTCCATAGATTGGTGGAACTTAGAGGCTGTTGAGTTTTAAGCTTAAGTCCAAATAAGGTTCCGACACATTAAGAATCCAAAGATCTGATCGAGCTTCATATTTCAATTTAATGAAGGCAAGTTTAATAATCAACCTTAATCCATGTATATTCTCCTCTTTTTCTTTTTCTTTCTCTTTTTCACTTCTTTTTCAAATAAGTGTTTGCTAAGGGACTAGCAAAGTTAAGTATAGGGGGGTGATGAATACCCATTCATCACTCTTTATTCTTACATTTTAGCTACAAAAACCTTTGCAAATGCATGTAGATACTTGTAAATACAAATAATTACCAAATGGCATGCATAGTGTAAAAACTAATAATTAGCATATTTTTGTGCAAAAATAAAAGAATAAAGAGACAAAAGAAAAAGAGGGAAATATTTAGAATAAATATTGAGCAACCTAATCCCTTGGGAGGGCTCAGCATGGGCCTGACCGCATAAATGCCCAAGTAGAGAGAGATAAGGAAGCTCATGTGTACATATACCTGTAATTAAATAAATATTTTCCTCTAAAACTAAAAATAAAAATGGGTCATATTTATTGTTTATATTTGTATATATTTGAAAATATAAAATCAAAATAAAAAGAAGAAAATTAAAAAGAAACAAAAATACTCTTCCTTGTGCATATTCATCATGTACATAGACCCCCTATCTCTATTTATTTCACTTTGTAGATAAATAAATTAAAATCCCATAAAATTTGTATATATTTTATGGTGTAAATAAATAAAATAAAAACTACAAAAACAAAAATCAAATAAAAAGAACAAAATTAAAAACCAAAAAGAATATTGTATATATATACCATGTATATATATGTATATATCTACTTATTTACCCCTTGTATATAAATAATAAAAATAAAATAAAAATACCTTTTTATTCCTAATTTTATGCTATATAAATAAAATTAAAATGGGAATAAAAATGTACAAAAATAATTAATTAAAAATCAAAAAAATCAAAAACATATATTGTAAATATACCTATGTATAGCACTATAGTGTACATACCCTATTTTTATTTCGAAAAATTAATTAAAAATCACAAAAAATAGAAAAAAAATAAAATAAACAGTTTTCATGTTTTGCGTTTTTAATAATTCGGCCATTTATTATTTCTTTTTGAATTTTCAAAACATTTCCACGTGGCCTGCTCTCATTGGTCCACGAGGATTGTTGACCCCTGGTCAACTCTCCCCCGCGGACCAAACCCCCGCGGATCCTGCGCCCAAATCCGACTTCTCTGATTTCGCGCCGCTCGATCCGCCTACCAAACCCGTAAACCCCGGGCTCTATCTCTTCCTCGTACATCCGCGATCCTCGCCCGGTTGTTCGCATTGGGATCCGCGCCTCGCCGTTCCCTGCCCGACCTGATTTAGCCGGACCCTTTGCTGTATAAAGTCCCAGCTCCGCCTCTGATTTCACGCATCTTTGGACCTCTCCCTCGATGCCTGTGACCTCCTCCACCTCGCCTGAGTGACAGCGGAGCGAGAGGGAGTAGCAGCGAGGCTCGGGCAGCCGGGAGCCTCTAATCCGGTAGCTTTCGCCATCGTGCGTCGCCGCGAGCGCGCCAAGCCTCGGGACTCGACGATCCCTTGAGGCAATGACCCCCGGAGCTCCAGAAGCTCCAGCCTAGTCGACTGTAGCCGCCCATTAGGTCAGATCGTCCTTTGTTTAGCGTAATTTCAAGTTTCCCCCAAATCGCACCGCTGGCTTCGCCGGCTAATTCACTCCATTCCAACCACCCTTCTGCCATTCCGACCACGCCAACACCTTCATCAGACCTCTCTCCACCTTCTCCACCCAGCCATCCCACCTGTCTCGCCCCGGAGCAGGACCTCCACCCTCCTCCGTCGTCGCCTCGCCGGAGGGTGTCGCCCCGACGCACCCACTTATCCATTTCACCCCTAACTTGGTCGAGGCAATTTGCCCTCGACCAAGGAGGTCTTCTGTGCGTTTTGCAGGTCGAGAGGGGCCCATCTGAGAGTCCGAGCATTTAGGCGCAGCAGCTCAACTCCTCCGCCGTTGCCTGGCCACTCCAGTGGTCGCCGGCCTCATCGGAGGCATCCACGAGCTGTGGATTACTAAGACGAAGCCCTTGCACATTTCAGCAGCAGTAGAGGAGGGGCCCAGCGCACGCACGAGGCCGGCGAAATTCGCCAGCGACGAGTTCTTGGAACACCCTCCGTCTCCGTCCGATCGCATTCTTTCGCCCAGTCTTAATCTCGTCCATCCATCCGCGAGGAGCTTGCAGCCGTTCGGTTCTCGTCAGGAGCTCATCTGGAGCGTCCACCACAGAGGAGAGGCATGCCCGCATTACAGCCATCTGATCGTACACGTGGCGTGTTTCCGTCCGTCGGAGCAGAGCCATGGTTACACGAGGAGACGCCCACCATTCCGCAGCCGTTCGATCTACCACATGGCGCCTTCCCCACCGTCGACTTAAATAAAGGGTAATTTCTTCTTAGGCCCTTAGCTTTTTAGATGTTACTTAGTTGTCCTGTAATTATTTTAAAACTTTTATTTGCATTTGGTAATTTGCATTGTGGACCTTGTCTTTTATAGTATTTGCATTTATACCCCTGTATGTAGTGGAACACGTGCTTCGACACGTGCTTTTGTGGGTTAATTGCATGTATGGACCTATGGTTTCAGGGTGTTAATGAATGAATTTATGTTTTCAATATTTGAAAATATGCCCCTGTGCGTGTTTTAATTGTGCATGTGCATTATATAGTGGGTAATTTACACTGAGGCCTCTGAACTTTTAGTACGTGTTACTAAATAGTCCAGGAACTTTAGTTTTCTTGCAAATAGGTCCCTGAGTGCCCCAGGTCACGCGCTTTGCACGTGAGTTCTTGGGAATTTTGCACCGGACCCCCTGGAACTTATTTTAATTGCATTTAGGTCCCTGTGTACTGTGACCTTGTGTTTGATTTTAATAAAATAGCAAATCGACTCCAAATTTGATGAAAATTGGACACATGGCTCCTATCATGGTGTAAAATTTTTTCTAATTTTTGGAGAAATTTTTGACACTTTTTGATATTTTTAAAAATTCAAAAACACGCATTTTCTTTACTGTCTAACTTTAAAAATCACAAAAAAACATTAAAACACCTTTAAAAATTACAAAAAATACAGATTGCTTGTTTTGCCTTGCTTGATTTTCTGACCAATTTTGGTCATTTTTGGATTTATAAAAACTATAAACATTACAAAACCCCTAAAAACCTATAAAAATTCTAATAATAAAAAAAATCCAAAAATAATAATTCTGGTGCCCAAATTTTCCTTATGTTTTGATCTTTACAGGAAAATTACCTTCATGTGTTAATAGGGTAATTTTGCATTTTAATTTGGCCTTGGAAACCTGACTGGACAGTACCTTTGTTTTCTCGTCTTGTTTGATTTTTATAAAAAATCAATAAAAACCAGAAAATTACCAAAAATTAACCAAAAACCGTAAAAAAATATAAAAAAACATAAAAACATTTTTGTTTGAATTTTTGGATGATTTTTGAGTAGGTAAATAATTGTTTGTAATTGGTTGATTTGATTGTTTTCCTTATTTTCTTTATAAATTAAAAATCCAAAAAAAACTAAAAACATTAAAAATCCACCAAAAATACTTGTCTTTTATTTTTCACTACTTTTGACTACTTCGTAGGCCGCAAGGCCATCACGTGCTCCCTGAGTCCGACCCTGGTCGCTAAACCAGGCTAATCCAATAGCCAGGACCGCTATCATTTTTCTCTGATTTTATTCTTCTTTTTGGTGGTCTGCACTTTATTTTCTTGACCGATTCAATTGATTGCTCGAGCGACTGAGGTCGCAACGACCTTAGTTCTATTTTTACCTACCCTTAGTCATTCGGGTGATTTTCCGGGTCGTCAATATACATGTGTTTTGTTAAGGGATCTAACTCAATTTTTTTAAATAAGGTGGATGATAATGGGTTCATCACCTAGACAAAAATACCTTACATTTCCCACAATATCACACACATATATAGCAACTTTTTTTCCTAAAAATAATCATGTTAGTTATTATCTAGAAACTAAATACCCATAAAAATGCTTTCGAGTTCATTATTTGCATAAAAATAATTACTTACGAAACTTCCCAAAAAGTCATAGTGTGTTTGTGTTGCATTGTTCTACCACCGTACCAAAAGATTTTAAGAATATTACGTTTTTCATCTCACACATCTAACAATGAAAGAGCTTGTGCAAACTCTGATAAAATAAGGAAAACTAAAAAAATATGGGGAAAACATGTTTTATATAGATATTTAGATACTCTATCTAAACAAAATGCCCTCTTTCAAAATTCACCTCATTTGGTATGTTCTAGGTATTTGGGAATATAATTTCTATTTAAAATACCATGTTTTCAATAAACTAATTTTTAATATCAATTTTATTTGACATAAAATACCATAAACTTTCTTGTAATAATTTTGATTATTCTAATACCACAAATATTTTTGTCCTTTTATTATATTATGCTTAGATATCTTCAATTGATTTTCTTTGTAACTTATATATCTACATCCTAGGATTCAAAACAGCTTTTTGTTTTTCTTTTCTCTTAAAATCAAAAGCCCAAAAACATCTCTAGAAGCCTATGAGCTTTGTTGAATATTTGTGTGCTTGTCCTTGCATTTGAAATTTCCTCCTCATGACCGACCTTGAAGCTTTCCCAAGTTAAATAAACATTCACTATACTTAACTCGCATCTTTTATATGATTTTTGATCTATCATTTCTCTTCCAATACTTCAACACTTCTAAATTAGCTTCGTTGAAAAGATACCAATCGGATTTCTACTCATTAAATCGATTTGGACTAGTGTACCATTTATTGGCATTATTTAGATGCTCATTTGCAACCATGCATCTAAATAAATTTCCATGCACTAAGATCCTTATATGGCTAAATGCATGTATGATAGTTAAGGTAAATGTTCACTTAATTTAAGATTTTTATTATAATGAATGGGAGACACATTACTCTTCCATGACTTATCTAGTTAATTCTGAGCAGTAAAAAGTTTAAATGTGGTGTTGATCCACAAAAGACAATTTATCCACGTTGCTTGATAATTTTATATTATATATTTTCCCTAATTTTTCTAACATTTTTAGAATTATTTTTTTAGAATTTTTATGATTTTTTAAGAGGTCTAGAACATACTTATGTAATTTTTAGATGTATGAAAAAAAATCTACAACTAAAAAAAGACTATTTTTTAAAATACTTGGAGATCTTTATCCTGAGAGATTAAACATGGAACATTGTTGAATATAATTGAACTACCAAGATTAAAAATAACCCTACAAAAGGTCGATCTTCGACGATGGTTATGAACTATTAACAAGCCCTCTAAACCATTGTCCATTCGTAAAACTAATAATTAACCATTATTCCATCAGCATTTCTATTTTGGAGATTATATTCGTTATTCTTGGTTCCCACCATTGACTAAGTTTAATATTGACGACGACAATTGTCAAGTGGGAGATGTTGAACAGTTAGTTCTAACAAGACGATGTTATGGTCAAGTAACCGTCGCATGCTGCTATGTGAGGGCTAAGTCAAAGGAGACCGCAACTGATGAGGGTGTGTACGTACACGCACACGCATACCTATGATTGAGAGGAAGGAGATCGGTCGATCTGAAAGTAACCTCGTCGTCAGGAGCCCTCTCCAAGTTTACACCTATCATCATCTCTCATTATTCTCAAGGAATATCATCTTGACAAAACTTGTGTTTCCAAGCTAGCATTAGATTTTGCAGTTGGGGGATGTGGGTCTATAACTAAATTAATGATGACAACCAATAGACAGTTGTATTCTAATGTGGCCGACAAATGGGTAGTTGTCTGAGAAGGATGGGGCTCACGTTCATTAATCAGATTTTTTAAATTGAATTCCAAAGAGATGGGTTATGTGGTGTTTTTTTATTTGTGTTGGTGTTTTGATGGAAGATTTGTTGCTGAGAGGGTTGTTGTTATGTGATTTTATTGAAATTTGGATAAATGATTAAATGTTGATTTTTTAAATATTTAGATGGCAAGATAACACATTGTAATATTTTTTATGAGATTGAAAGAAAGAAAATAAGTGATTGGATCTATTAAATGGGACAAGGATTGTCAAGTGGGAGAGAGAGATATAAATGACCTTAAAATATGGAGTATAAGTACTTTACTCAAGATAATATTATCAACCAAAAGAAAGTCCTAATAGAACCTAGTATAGAATTATAAAAAAATTCAAGAAAAATTTTGTTGTAGCATTGATCTGTATAATTAGATTTTGTATTTGTGGTAATAAAAAACTTTGATTTGTAACGATTTAACCGTCATACAAAATCCATTGCATAAGGAAGCCAAAGAATTGTAGCAACACTCACTACAACAAAATTGAGTCATAGTGACGATTTTGAAAAAATCCGTCACTAAATTAGCTGTTATTAAATATATAATGACGATATTATTCGTTGTGAAATGAGTTTTCGTACTCAAAATTAGCAAAGAATATCATATCTATCGTTATATCATTAGCAATAGTCCATATAGTGATGCTTATCCATTGCTATTTTTCAAAATATCAACTAATCGTCGCTATTTTTTAGTTCAAAATTTAGCGATGATTAGTTGATATTTTGAAAAATGACAACGGGTAAGTGTCGTTATGTGGACCATTGCTAATATATAACGACAGATATGATATTCGTTGTTAATTTTGAGTATGAAAACTCATTTCGCAACGAATAATATCATCATTATATATTTAACAACGACTGATTTAGTGACTGATTTTTTCAAAATCCTCAATGTAGCTCAAATTTTTATAGTGACTATACTAGGTATTATTACTTTGACTATAGAAAATTTCATGCATTTGATGTAACGAATCTATAGCTTAATTGTCTCTTACTTCATGCCAACCAAAAGTAAAATGCAAAAGAAATAATCCATACCTAAAAGCAAGGTTTTTGAAACTGGATCGGAGACTGAATCGAAAATTCCTACAAAAGGGTTGGATCGGGTTTGACCTTGGAATAAAACGGGTTCAACCGGATGTTGATGTTATTATTTTTTTAAAATCGGATTAGACCGAACCGATAAGAAAAAAATAGTTGAACCGGATAACTAAACCGGATTGGATTACAACATGTACAGAATATACACTCAAACACACTTAAAATAAATATAAAATTTACAAACATCTAAAGTATACTTTATACATAAAATATTTTCTTGATATATAACAGTAAATGGTATTAATATAGATATAAATAATATTTGAACTAAATACTTTAGTATAATGATATGTTAATTATATTTGTTATACAATCCTTTCAAAAAGTTAAGTTGGAGTATTTAATTGGTACTCATTAACGGGTTAGAAGAGCTCATGAGTTCAACACTCATCATTGCTATTATTACTTTAATATAAATTCGAATTTGAATTGTGTTTGAGTGGTTCAATTTCGATTGAACCGAGTTAAATCAAGTTGTAAACAATAGATCGGACCAGTGGTCGAATTAAAATTGTGTTAATTTAATCGAAACATGAGAAAATATTAACCAAACCGATCCGACACGATTCAGTGGTCCAACCGGTTGAACTAACCGATCTGATCCGATTTCAATAACAGTGATAAAGTTTAATTTGGCATATCAAATCGGAAAGTCTTTCTTTATGTCAATGTGGATGTTTGTCAAAAAGTCTTCTTATATTGCGGCTCTCTCTTATTATAGAAAATGAGAGCTTTTATGGATAATAAAGGAAATTGCACAACTTTAATCGGGGGTCGGTGTATTTTCGAATTTAATTTAATAATCTGACGCATGGAAGTTAATAATAATAATATTAATAATATAATAGCTTCAATTGATTTTGAGGAATCCGTAGGGAAAAAGTTGTCAAAGAGCACGTTCGTCAGATTTCAATTAGATATGGTCAACGTTCTTAGGAAAAAAATGGATAAAATAAGAAAACCATCGCCACCGTCCTCCTTATCTACCAACAATAAAGAAATTCATCATGCTGTTCGGATCGAGATCAAAGTGGTTGAACCCGCTTAAATAATCTAAGTTCCGTTTCAAACATCATCATTATGATTTTTATCATTTGCGTCCTTTTAGATATTGCAATATTAGTTATGCTTCTTTTTGGAGAAGGTTAATTATGACTCTCAAAAGTTAATGAAATATCAGTTGTGACCATGTGGTTAGTTGTCGTATGCATATCTTCCAATCCGATGTTTATTACAGTGACTTGTTATTTTATTGTGATTTAGTTCGTAGTTGGTGGCTATTAAATAAATAATAAATGAGACCATTTCAACAAGTAAGTTGTGCATTGCACTTCCATGGTGTCTCATTCGCCAAGTTCAACATCCTATTATGGCGATTCTGGAGCGCAAGTACAGTGTCTTTGGATATTCCGACAATGATGAAAACATCAGAGAAACCTTGGAGCATATCGTTTAAGTTTTGCAACTGTCATCATAAGATCTGCAACCTCTTTAGTGGGTGGAAGTCGGACATCCGGATCAGATGATGGCATTAATAACTTGTAAAATCGTGGAAATAGAGAAGCATTTAAGGGAGATTATTGTTAAAATGAAGCTAATAATAGCATATGTGATGGTTGTTGTCATGTTAGAAGCAATATGATTGTAATGGATTTTATATGATGCAAAGTCTTCCCTTGTCTTTCTTACCTAGCAGATAACATAAGCTTTGGATTCAAAAAGCAGATGGAATCAATTCCAAGAATATAGCCCCGAAGTATAATTTATAATATTACAAATCAGATTTGCGAGTTTGTTACAAAAGTTTACATACATCAAACACTTCATTCTAGCATATTTGTCACACAGAAAAAAAATGTATGTTTAAAGTCCCAAAAAGTCGCTAAAGGTTTGTCTGTATATGATCTCTCATTCGCTATCCATAGGATTGACACTTCCAACTGTAGCACATCATTTCAAATAAGATAGTTAGCTTCTGAAACAACAGGAAGTAATGGATGAAATCAGTAATACACTATATACCATTCTCGAATTCTGTAGTGGTTTGCACATTAAGCGATTCACAAAAAAAACTCCAAGGACCTTGAAAAGATCCACTCGAAAAGTACCACCACCCTTGTACGCTCTGTGCAAACATAAAACCAAGTGAATAACAATCGAATGAGAGGAATCAATTATTGGGATACTATGGGTAACTTAATCTAAGTTGCATTGTGGACCATATGGTATTGTGTTTACAGGTCGATTTGCCTTTCTGGGACATCCACGCCTTTTGGCATGATAGTCTTGACGAAGTGATTTTGTCGGTCACAACACCAGTTACTTTCTTGATGTGTTTCCACTATAGAGTCACATATAAAGCATTTAGAAAGAGTTACAATAACCTGATGTTTTTCCACTATAGAGTCACATATAAAGCATTTATAAAGAGTTACAGCTACTGAAATACGATATTAATGCCAATTTAAATAGAAAAAAATATATGTGAATGCAATCCTTCTGGTTTCCAAAGCAATAACATCATTGGAGGTTTGCACGTCTTGTTGGCTCTAGGACTGATGTAATGTTGGTGTCGGATTACTCGGCACTTTACATGTATTTTTGTGATGACCGGCTAATCTACAGTGGGCACATATGTGGCGAGATCTCGCTTTCTTGACAACCTCATCCATTGATTGAATGCGGTTTTTTTGAGTCTCCTCATAGATCGTTTGGTATGTGGTGTGCCAGCCACATATGGCAGCTCAATTGTAGTTCAGAAGTCCTTGACGAGAAATGGTGCTAAGCCTAATTCATAGCATTTCTTGTACATTTCCAAGCTATAATAAGGGGAGATGTAATCTTCACACTTAAGCCCTCATATGCTTCTAAGAACTGCAGTTGCATGGAACCACTCAATTGGTCTGGTGGTTGAGCAATGGCTCCCCCGTACTAAAGACCAAGGTTCAAACCCCCAAACCCTTCAATATACCAGTAAAAAAGGTAGGAGGGGAGTAGGGGACTGACCATGTATCTTCCGTAAGACATCTCCACTTTGGCATCTCTATCACTAGATCGTCAAACAATAAAACCCTGTAAATCACTTATAATTTCCATCATGTATTTTGATGCGTGAGGGACCAAGGCACAAGTTAGTTGCACTGCTCTGCACCTTCACTTATCCATCATCATCGTAATTTTCCGTCGTATCTACATGCTTGCATAAGGAAAGATTATGTGTCATCAAGATCCAAGCATTAAATGGTTCACTCAAGTTGTTAGCTATGTAATGGCATTGTGATGCTTCTTGAAAACTGCGACAGCTCCATTTCTGGGAAATCCTCTATAAATAGTCGTTCTTTGATAATTCTAAATCTCAGTCATGTTGTGTGGATAGTGCCTCCTATCAAATGCACATGTAGTAGTCCAAACAAGCCTCTTAAGGTTTCTTCTGGATAATCTCTCTTGAAGTTCTTGTAGATGTGCCTCATGTACACCCTATTCTTTGCTTCCGAAAATACTTTAAGTATTGCACCCTCAAGACCTGTGCATCAAAGGCGATTGTTAATCATTTCTCGTTTTCAAGCCCAACATCTATTTTGTAACCTCTCCACGAAATATGTACAGGAATTAATGAACTCATCCTGTAGATGAAGAAAGTAATGGAGAATATGCTATTTGTTCCATGAAATATGTACAAGTATTGTAGCTGCCAATAAGGACCCAAGATACTTTTCATTGAGATTGCTACCATCTGGACCAAGGAAATGCATGCAGTTATGTTTAAACCCATTTATGGAAGCATTGAAGGAAAAAAATCTTAGGAATGCATCATCCTTCTTCATAATGTAATCATGAATCCTGTGTTCCTTGATTTTAATTTATAAACCAAACTCGGCACCTTGGGGTAGGTAAGCTCCACCTTCTCAAAAATTAAATCCAATGCAATATTCCTTCCCCTATAAAATGCTAAATATGGAATTTTCACATTGAATTCCTCCCAGATTCGACATGAAATGTCACTAATAGACCAAGTGTGGTGTGGTTTTGCCTCAACCACTTCTCGCATAATTTCACGATCCACCCTTGCTTTGCCATCCCAATATCAACTATGTTGATATTGTTGCAAGTATGATGTCCTAACAATGTTTTGATTTGGAAAGTGACTACTCTTCCAATCTTTGATGCATGGATTTGCTGGCTGCAACTCTCAATTTTGCAGAGCTTGATGTGATTCGTGTTGGATCCAACTTAATAAACTTCAACTTGAACTCATCCTTTAGGTAGTATGCAGCAACTTGAAGTTAAATATCGCATGATCTACAAAATCATTGTCCACTGCAAAGTCCAGGTTCTCTAATTTGAAGTTTCGATCCTCATAGTCTTGTATGTCTTCAATCTCTAAGTTGATTCCCTCATCACTGGCATAACTCCCATCACTCATTTCATATGTTTCTTCAGATGTATTGGCAATCTATTCAGTGTATGTTTCGTCATTGACTTCATAAGAAACACTGAATGCATCTTCACATTTGGGGTTCACATCAAACTCTTCCTCTAAGGACCACCTTCTCTCTTTCGAAGTTGCTTTGGTGGACCTCTTTCTTTCTTTTGTAGCATCTCGAGGGGACCTTCGAAGATGTGGTTTATCATCTTCTTGTTCTTTGGATGAAGTGTTATGTCTTCTATTCTTAGCACCAGATAGTGACGATATCCTAGTGGCAGGGGAAGCTTGTTCGCCATCTTGTGCTTTGGATGAAGTGCCATGTCTTCTGTTCTTAGCACCATATAGTAGTGATCTCCCAATGTTAGGGGTAGCTTGAACATCGCCACTCTTCGATGTTCTCGACGATCATTGTTGTGTCATTTCCTTGTACACTATTTCTTGCCTTCGCGCCTTGTGTCCTGTGGGCCTTGGTGTTCTCCTAACCACTTCTTTGTGAAGCATAATTGGTGTCCTTTGTGTACTACCAGCTGCAGGTGTTCCATCATCAACTGTAACACCATTGCCAACTTCGACAACATCAACTTCTTCTATTGCATGTGTTTCTACCATGGTTGTATCAGGAACTTGCTCTCTTGCATTTCCAACGCCTAGCTCACCCACTTCTTCATGTTCGAAATCCCCTTCATCAACAGCGTCCCCTTGCCTCCCCCTCCTCCATAACACCTCCTTCCCAAGATGAATAAAAAAATCATAAGGGAGATCTAACATACATCTAAATTGATCTTCACCTTTCCCAGCGTAGTCTGATGCTACAATAGACGATTGTCCCTAAACCTCTAAATTGATATTCACCAAATTCTCTACCTCCTTGGGTTGATAATGTGAGAGAGCGCCATTGTCAATGAAACCAACAATGGGTTCCAAGTCTCTTCCATCCATGTGGATGTTTAACATATACATCATGTCTCCTTCATTGGCACGATCTTTGTAAGTGCTTGCTCTCGCCTTTTGATATTTATATCGCATTAATAAGACACAAGATTTGTCCCAAGGAACAATCTTTGATAAAGATTCGATCAGGTCAAACCATTTAGTGAAGTCCGGATCCATTCCAACCACCTCCTCCATAAAATTCCACATATTTTTCTCCTTGCCATCCATGTGCATCCTTAAACAACCCACTGTCCTCACACGGACTGTAAACACACCATGTTATCCAATGTACCAACCCATCCTACATCGAAGCACAACGAATGAGGTGTTAAAAGAGCAAGATACACTTACACTCATGAAATTAGAAATATGGGATCGAAACCCTCCATAGATTCCATGAAACCCGAAAACCCTAAAACGATATATGTGTGTAAACCCTAAATCTAAGAAGAATCTTAGGGAAGATATCCCATAGACTAGGGAAAACCAAAGTCGCATCCAAAAAACTTATATTAAAGTTGTAAAAATGGAAATTTGAAAACCCTTACTAACCTGGAGAATGAAATCGCATAGATTTTACAAGTTGACAGTGGAGAGGGTCAATGCATGCACGAGGAATTGTCCAATGCGCAAATCTATGTGCCTTACTATGGAAGATATAAGGGAGATGACGATGGGAAAGGAATGGAGTGGAGATGATGGTGAGTTTTCTTAGGAGGGAGACGATGGTCGTTCGGTTTGAGGGGAAACGATGCTACACAACACTTTTTCCCACCACTTCGATGTGTCAGGCCATGTGGATTGCTTCGTCTCCTCCATCCACATGATTAACTCGAGATTTGAAGGGGTTACTGCACTTGAATCACATCTAACCATGGTTATCCTATTAACACTAATGACGATGTTATGGAGGGGTACAACTGCTAATGACGAAACCTTTGAAGGGCATAACTGATATTCCCAAAAAAAGAGAGACGTAACTGATATTGCAATATCTAAAAAAGATAAAAGTAATAAAAATCCTAATTTTTAAATCTCAAAACCTACACAAAAAAAACGTAGCCATGTCTCTATCTATCATTAGCTCATTGGAGAAGAGTTGGTCATCTTCACGGTTTATACATATTAAGGAGCTTAAAATCTCCTTCAGGACTTCGAACGAATGCTCAATAACATTACAGAGCTTTATGTTTCTGGCTTTTGTTAAATGGAGATATTTATTCTTTGGTTTTTTTCTTAGTCGATCGACATATCTCTGTACTGAAAACTATGTGTTGTTTTTTGATAATACTATGTGATGATCTTGATCTTTTACAAAAAAAAAGATATAATTGCACAGATATGTACGTCGATGGTCGTAGATTTCGTGTGTTTTGCATAACATTGATGACAATAGTTGATGGTTTCTTGAAAGTGGTGTCACACCATAATAGGGCACCAAGGATCAATAGTAGAGAGGAAAACGGTCGGATACAGATACGAATATAGGTATAATCATAATCTTATCTATTTTAAAATATGAATACGACTATTGACAAATGCGAAAAAATGTGTTAATTACCATATCCTTAAAAATGAATACGAATGTAAAACGAATACAAATCAGATGCGAATAATAACATAAATATTTAATAGATTAACTAGAATATATATGTTTAGGATTGTTTACACATAAAATAGATATACTAGACATAGTAATTTCACAACAATTATATTAACAATGGTGAATGCAATCATAAAATGTTGTTACGCACAATTATAAATAAATATATTATTATGCTTATGTACGAAAACAAATATACGAATATGAATGTGAATATTAACGAATGTCAAAGTGATATCCATATCCGCATCTATTTTGAAACGAATACAAATATGGATGTCAAAATATGTATAAAACGAATAGAATAACAGATCGGATACGAATATATTCACATTCGTTTTCATCCCTGATCGATATCCTTATTCAAAGAATCATCTTAGAACCCTCATGTTAGCTACAAAATTACCATAGAATATATATATATATATATATATATATATATATATATATATAGAGAGAGAGAGAGAGAGAGAGAGATAGACACACACAAATTATCATTTAGGTGTTAAGGAATTCTTTACATGAATGTTGCAGATCTTATATGGTTGTAAACATGAATATATTTGTGGTGATTGAGGAAGTCGTTAAGACATTTCACTCAGTTATATGGGCACCACAATAACATTGTGACTCTTATTGTATTTGTCATTTTATCATCGATTATACAACAACAAAGCCTTTTCCCACATTAAGTAAGGTTGCCTACATGGATTCTTTGTCTTCATTGAGATCAATATTGGGTCATTGAGGCTTAGATCCACAAAAGTAAGATATCTTTGGATAGTCTCATTCCATACATCTTGGGCCTTCATCGCCCTCTCTTACTCAGCTCAACATTTCAAAACTCACATCTTCTAACAGGTGCATCAGTTGACCTCTAACAACTTTCTTTCATATTATACTTTATCGGAGTAACACCAAATTTCCTTATGATCGCACCATTCTGAATATGATCTTTACGTATATGATCACACATCCACCTTATTATTTTTATTTTTATTACTATCATTCTCTACACATGTCTATTATTCATAGGCCAATATTCAAAATAAACGGAAACTGCCCTTGCTAGCAAGGACGGATCCAAGGGGGGGCATGGAGGGGCACATGCCCCCCTTAAATTTTTGGAGAGAATATAAATACATCTCATGGTGCACTTGGGATTTTAAAAAATCAAATAGTCTTCCATGTATATATGTACTCATATTTTGGGATTCTTGAGATAAAAACTGTCATACATGCCTCCTCTTGCATTATTTACTCAAATAACATATCTATTAACATTAAGTTATCACCAAATTCCAGTATATTTTATTTGTATCGACTTTTATTAGTAATTTCTTATACAAATAAACATTATACGATGATTGTCTTATTGTTATTCACATAAATGTAAAGAACCATACAAAATTAATCAACTATTTGTCACACTACAATAAAATATGTTTATGTGATATTTTTTCTAAAAATTACAACTATATTATAGGTTATTATATATAATGACAATATAATTCTTTCAAAAAAATATTTTTTCATTGTTGAAAGTAGCGACAAATGACATATTTATTTCTATATCAATTGCAATGATCGATATAATGATGCTTATGTATTATTACTTTTCAAAAAATTTCTTATTTGCTAATTTTTCAATTAAAAAATAGTGATGGTTAGGTAAAATTTAGAATAATAACAACAAATAACTGTTGTTATCGCACTGTTGCTAATGATATAACAACATATATGACATCCGTCATTGGTTTCAAGTATAAAATATAATTCGACAATATATAATATCATCATTATATATTAAACAATGGATGATATAGTGACGGATAAATATCACAAGTAATTTATAAAGAAAAATTGATACAAAATATCATTAAAAAACCTTGACACCCTTGGTCAGATTTATAAAAAAGGAGTTTGAAATGATTGTTAATATTTATATGGAAAAATACATACGACATAATCTACCATTTTTAGTGTCATCTTTATAAAGTTATCATGATAGTATCGAAAATGATAAGTAATTTTTTTAGCTTGTGCCCCCTCCTCAAAATTGTTCTGGCTCCGTCCCTGCTTGCTAGGATTTAAACTCGGGTCGCCTGGGTGAGAGCCATGTATCTAAAGGGACGAGATGATAATGGATTATAAAATAATAATTAGTTAAGATGATTGTATAATCTTGCAGTACATTTAATGTTATAAAAAAAACAGTAGTACCTACAACATCTACAATTTTTTATACCCATAAGAATCAAAATGTTTAAACCAGCAATATATGCACATTTCAAATCTAAAGCATTCATCTAACTTACACAGAGATATAGCATATAGATGTTAAACATTCAAGCAACTCAAGCTTTGCATAAATAATTATTTTAACTTGAAATGTATATAACAAACAGTAAATCATACACAATATTTACCACTCTCTTGGCTAATCTAACCTTTAAGTTGATAAGGTATGTTACATTGAAAAACTCAAGTAAGATATCAGCAACTACTCTAAGAGAACTAATAATTATGGGTAATTTAGGTATTGATAATCTTTATGTCCCTTTACTTTATGTCCATTTATTAATTAAAAAGGAATATAGGGAAATTATCCAATGAGCCATGTGTTCATTTGAGATGAGATATGCCCACTCAATTCTTACCATTATTTCCTATAATTTTAGCCTTAATAGGTATTTGTTTACAAGTGATTATATCATATTCTTACTACTAGTAACTATTTTCAGGAAAAAACCTAAAATTTATACAAAATGATTGTATTATTATTCGTATCACTAGTATCATTTTTATTCTTACTAATGATCATTTCTTGAGAATCTAAGATTTTCTTTATATGAAAATAGTTACTAATAGTAAGAATATAGTATAACAACCGTAAATAAATAAGCATTGAACTCAAAATGATGGAAAGTATTGGTAAAATATGAGTGGGCCCATCTCATCTCAAATGGGCACAAAGCGCATTGGATAAGCCCCATGTGTGTGTGTGTGTGTGATTTTTATCCAGAGAGCCCTATGCCCATTTGGTACGAGATGAGCCTCTAATTCCAACCGTAAGATTTGTATCTCTCAATCCCTAAAAAATAGGAATCGTAACTAAAATGAAAAGAAAGCTAATTTGAAGTATTAAGCAATTCTAAAATTAGTATATGTTTATGGAAACGTATGTTGAGAGATCAACGAGAGGCGATCGATCTGGCATTTTTTGATATAGCAATTTGCAAAGTGAGGCGATCAATCTTGGAAAGAGAGGCGGTCGTTTTTATAAAATGCAAGGTATTATATTTCGATTAGATTTTTATTTTCATATGCTGATTTGAATCTGGCAGTAGGCAGAAAGAATTAATTTAATTTGGACATTTTGATTTGAATTTGACTGATTATAGGCCAGATTTTGATTTTTTGTTATATTTCTGGATCATGAGAAAGTGCCGATTTGCAAAGATGAATATTGCATATTTCTGCAAAGATCAAAACGAGTGAGATGATGAATTCAATAATTTCTATTTTATGAATACTGCATATTTTTTATCGTAGGCAATATTTATTCGAGAAGTATGATTGAAATATGAGAAAACGGTATTCATAATATCGATTTTTATTTATTTTGATACATGATTTGTAGTCCTAATTGATTTTTTTGAAGGTATTTTGATTTCATATAATAAAAAGTTACAGTAAATACAGTTGTTATTTTTCATGCGTTACATTGAAAATATACTGAGTTACTGATGTAATTAAGTAATTTACTTATAAAATATCTTGTGTTACTAATGCTAACACAATTGCTACTTTTAATGTGTTACTTTGAAGATATATTGAGTTACTGATATATTTACTTAATGAGATTTTTACACCCATAACCCTGAGTAATTCCGTAATAACAATCATAACTCCGCGAAATCGTGAATTACACGCAGGACCCCAAAAAATGCTTGGCTCTTACATGGCATAACCCTGTGTTACTTGCCATCTATTTTTTCCGTTAACTCTCATAGGAAAAAGTTACACGTTACCAATTTTACCCCTAAAACCATATCACATTTATAAAGTATACCATTAATATAAAAAATCTATTCCTTTAGTAAAGGCAGACCCCGTCGAACCCCTCCCCTCCAACCCAGGCCGGCCCCTCGCCAGCACCCTCCCCCGTTCCCTGTCCCACGTCCTCCTGGGCAGCTGCCGAAGCACCTCGCCAGATGCCTGACCGCCTTCCCCATAACCCGCCGCACCTCCTCCTGGGCAGCCACCCCACGTCCTCCTGGGCAACTGCACCCCCTCCCTCGCTGAACACCCAGGCCCACCGGTCCCATCCCCACATCCTGGCAGCCTTGGCGACACTACAAAAAAAAGCGCGACTGGCGTGCACTCTCTGTCGTGCACTGGGCGAGCACAAGTGCTCGCTCAAAGCATATCGAGCACTTAGGCTGCACAAGTGCTCACCAGCATCATCGCCCATTTGAATCTGGAGGCAAGGTTATGTTTTCGTAAATGGACGAGTACTTTAATAGCACATGTGCTCGCCCGGTTGTGCTCGCCAAGTTGAAATTAAAGGGCGGTGGAACGGGCGCGTGCCATTTTCGGGGCGAGCACCTAAAGAGAACGGGGCGAGCACATAAGTGTGCTCGCTCGCGCCCGTAAACAGAATATCAGGCGTCCCCATCCCCTCATTCTTGCACGAGTTAGGTTCTGTCTCATCCCCTCCGGCGATGAGAGCTCCACCGGTAGCGCGTCGAGGGCTTCCTTTTGACCATTCAATCGCACATACACCCCTCTTTAGGTATATCTTATCATCCTTTGTCTTTGTTTTGCGTATTTCATTCGATTTCATAGTTGTAGTAGATTTAGGATTTTTGATATTTTTATTTTTTTATTCTTAAATTCAATCTCACTAGTTGTTAATCTTGTTGCTTATGCTTCTTATAGGTGTTTAATATGTAGTTTTACTTAGATTTGAGTAACTTTTTGTCTAATATAGATGAAATATTATAGGCATGTTAAGTGCTTGATTAAATGACACAACAAGTAAAGTGCTTAAATAGTGATGTAGGTGAATGATGGTATAGATGGGATGAGAGATACATTAGTTTAACACTAGGTTCATATATTAGGTTCATTGAAGAGTGTCACAAGACTAGTTTAATAACATTAGGAATGTTGATATATAGTAGTGCTATTCTACTAATTTCATAACATTAGATTCACTGAAAGAGGTGATGGGAGATACAAATCCTTTGAGAATAAGAATTATTTAGTAAATGTAAAATTAGACATTTATTTAAGTTAAAATCATTGGTGCGTGATAATTATAACTATAAACAAAAATTTTGCTTTTGTGATAATTTATTATCACATTAAATTCTAGTTAACGTGATTAAGTATATCACATTAACTTATAGTTAGGTTGATGATAAGTCTAAAACACTATCCATTAATTATTAGAAAATCGCACAAAATCATTCACACACAGTGCGTCCCTCCACACCGGGTGGTGTGTGGCCCTGCACAACGGCAGGCATGTACAACATTGGAGGTTTGATCACCTCTAATTGTGTTATATTTTTTTATTTTTTCACAGCACTATTGGACTCACTTTGGGATGTTTATCCCAGACCAATGGTCGTAGATTTTGATGTTTGCAGGTTTAAAATTCATTTTTTTTACAGGTGCCCATAAATTATTAGTGACCCAAGCACCGTATTAGGTACTAAATTAGGATCACACTTATCCCTATTCACGGAAGAAGATCCACGGCGGGAAGGACAAACCGTCAAAAATAAAGGATTAAATCGACAAGTGGCTCTAAAAGCCACAATCAGATCAGAGCGGAGATGGTATTACAATATAAAATTTATTTTTTGAAATCTATTTTAATATAATACAATGTTTTTATCACATCTTAAAATTATTTTTCAGGCAGCTAGGTTGGAAAGAGAACCCTCTTTTCAGGAGTGGTGGTCAAGGTCCCACATGAGTGGGAAAGAAGGAGAGTCGCAATGGTCCACTCCTGAAACAGGAGAATTGTTGGTAAGTCTATCAATTTATTTGCAATTGAATGATATGTTATAACTCATTTTTATATATTTTACTTTGTATTTAAGGATCGTTATTTGGTATTAGCTACAGAAAAATGGGGTGATGATCCAACTGGAGAGCAACCACCATTTGATAAAACAATCTAGAAGCAGGTATAGATAAATATTATCTTACTATACTCATTTGTAATATATAATTTCATATTAAACAATGAAAATCTTATAAGGTGTTGACGTTGTAACGAAGAGGAAGCAGACAATTGGTGGTTTTCCTCCATATTATGTGGAGGAACATCCTCATTCCTATTCTGCATACTCCCAGCCGTCGTACACACAACCACATCCGTCCCAATTACCAGATCCAATGGAGTCGCAGATGGCGATGATGGTGGACCAAGTGACGAAGCTCCGAAAAGATTTCACAGCATACATGTAAGTGTTCTAATTAGAATGAGTAATAATTTTATATTTCTATATCTACAAAATGCAAGTAACAGGTATATATCTTCCATATATAATATAGGTCACAAGGGTGTGCATCTCAACCTGAGGAGATTGAATCCGATGACGAAGAGAAGGAGGAGAACGACCCTGAAGAAGAGCACACATGTATGCTAGGTTCAAAGAAAATGAGAAGGAAAAAAAGAAATCAAAGCAGGGTTTAATGTCTAAATTTTTTAGATCAAAGTAGAAGTAAATTGTTGTTGGTATTGACTTCTAGTGTTGTTAAACTTTTAGCACGTCTTCCCTTGTATATGAACTTCGATAGTATAATTTGTTGTAATTTTACTTGGCGTTGCTTCGAACATATATTTGTAGTACTTAGATGTTAAATTTGAATATTTATTTCTAAGTTCATGTATATTACGTGACTTCGACTTGTCAGTGCTAGTTATCTTAGTTGACGAACGGGTGTATTATATATATATGCTTAGCGAGCTCTGATAAGCACACCTGCAGTGATTTATTGGCATGCTATACAGGTTCGACTGGGCGTCAAAACCCCGTCGAACATGTATAAATTTTTTCCTGGAATTCAGTTTGGGCGAGCACATGTGCTCGCCAGATGCTCGTGTTTGATCGTCCTATTTAATAGGGGCGAGCATGTTGGCGTGCACATTTGTGCATGCCAGCAAGCGGGCGAGCACATAACGTCCCAATGTGCTCGCCCACCTGTTGGAACGACTCTCATATAAGCGAACACGAGCTGAACGAGCACATGTGCTCGCACATCGCCCGGACGTGCACATGGCGTGCACTCGGCATGCACATTACAAGCCATCATGTGCACGTCAATCCTGTCTTTTTTTGTCGTGCGGCCCCGTCATCCCTCAGCCCAGGCTCACCCCCCTCCCCCGCGCACCCCCTCCTCCATCGCGCGCCCCGCGGTCGCCCGCCCTGGCCTACGACCCCCTCGTGGTCGCCCAAGCGCCACGCCCAACCCAGGAAGGAACTCCCCCCGCCCACCCTCCAATACAGACTCAAACCCCCCCGTCCCGCGCACCCCCTCCTCCATTGCGTGCTCCCGCCTCGCGGTCGCCCTCCCCGGCTTGCGACCCTCCCGTGGCCGCCCTCGCGCCCCCACCCCCAAGCGGCCACGATGACCCTCCAAAGAACTCCCCCCGCCCACCCTTCAGCACAGGCTCCCCCCCCCCACTCCGCCTGCCCAGACCGGCCCCGACGTCCCCCAGCCCAGGCTCTCTCCCCCGGTAGCTTGGACCGGCCCTGCTGAACACCCAAGTCCGCCCATCCTTCAGCCAAGGGCAGAGAAGCCATTGGAACAACTCACACGAAACATGGAGGGAGGTGGTAGCGGGTTTGGTGGTTTTGTTTTGTAAATTTTTAATAGCCATTGGATACACCATAGGTTAGATTAACCCCACAATATGGTTGAGTTATCTGCTCTCTTAACTGAGTGCTATAGGTGTAAGACAGATGGATTATCCAAGGTTTCTCATGTAATTTGTGATTTTGCAGGGTTATGATTGTTATTGCGGAATTACTCAGGATTATGGGTGTAAAAATCCCTTACTTAATTTACTTATAAGATATTTTATGTTACTATTACTAACAGAATTGTTACTTTTAATGTGTTACTTTGAAGATATACTGAGTATATTGTTGAGTTACTAACAATTCATTACAAGTTACTTGTCATATAACAAACATTACTAATATTTCATTACAAGTTACTTGTCATTGAATGATTCTTACTGAAGCGAGTATATTGCTGGGTTACTTTTCTTTATACAATTCTTACTATTCACGGATATAAAATAGTACTGAAGCAAGTATCTTCCTCAGACGTTACTTGAAATTTGTAAGTAATGTGTATTCTTTTCCAATTTCTTGACATTTTATTTTTTTTTTAAATGGTCAATTAACTTATTGTTTCTTGCAGAACAATGCAACAATTTGGTGTCTTGAAGAAGCTGTTGTTATGCTGAGGAGCAAGAGCAAAACAACATCATCTAAATGGACTAGAAGACAATAGTTGAAATTTGGATGTTCACCATATAACAATAATTAAGTAATTTATGCGTGACTTTCAGTAACACTTGACATATTACAAGTAATTAAATAGGCTACATAAGTAAAGAAGATGTGATTCGATAATAATTCAAAACAAAGAATAAAACAAGTAAGATATATAGAAGCATCAATAACATGTAATAAATTGTAGGTAAAAGAACGTAATGGAATAAGTAAATTGGAATAAGTATAAAAAATCACGTGACCAGTAACTTATGTATTGCTATCAGTAACACTCGATATATTATAAATAATTAAAAATGTTATATAAGTAAATAAGAGGTGCTTCAGTAAGTCTCAAAGTATTAAGTAACTATAACATTAGTAATAATCAAAATGACTTAGCAAAATGGACATTTGTAATCAGTACTTATTATATGGACATTAGTAATTCACATACTTAATTACTGATCTCACAACAATAATTACTTGATAACTAAATATGTATTACTTGAGTAACATGAATGAATTACTGATCTCTGTATAATGTAATATTACAGATGTAAAATACTGGCAATTGTTTCAGTGTTACTATCTCGCAACACATAATTACTTGAGTACATTATTTACATTATTGATCAAATGTACAATGACTATATCTTCGGTACGAAATTAATGATTTAAACGTATCTTTCCAAAATCGCCTTCCTTTTTTTAAGGACTCGATATAGTTGGAAATATAAGAGGCTCAAACGTATTAATATCCTTCCAAAACCGCACTCCTTCGAAATAGGTAACCTTTAAAATAGAAGTACATGTGGAGAGCCTACATTTGGTGCTCACCAAATTTAAATGGGCACAGGACTCTCTGGATAAGCCCTATATATATATATATATATATATATATATAGGAAATATTGCCAATGAGGTGCACCCTTCCTGAGTGCATGGAACGCCCATCATCCTAACCATACGCAATCAATCCGATGGTTGTCTTTATTAGTCCGTTATTAATATATTTTTAATGTTGAAAACCCATTATGGTCATTTAACATATTCTAAATTTAGAATGCAACAAATATCTCCACAATTGTCTCCCCTCTCCTCTCTCTCTCCTTCTCTCTCTCTCCCCCCGTCTCTCTCGATCTCGATTGTCGCACGAGATTCCTCTCCTCCATCTCTCTCTCTCTCGACGACGGCACGAGGAGAGGAGGTTGCTGCTCGTCGCTGATGGCGTGCAAGACGATGGATGCAACGCACTGCTCTACGGTGGCCGGTGATGACATTCTCCAAGGTTATTTTCTTGTATGTAATAAAGGCGGCGACGTGTGAGGGTGGTGGCTACACGTGGAGGAGGTGGATCATGGAGGAGAAGGTTGAAGGAGTGCGTGAATGGAGGTGTATATGCGGAGGAAAACGTACATGGAAGAGGTGGGTCGTGGAGGAGAAGGGCGGAGGAGGTGCGGGTAGAGAGGATGCTGGAGATGGAGGGTGTGCCCAGTTTTTTACAATCAGAGATCCTATTTTGCAATCTCGGGTATTTTTTTACAATCTCAGATCGTATTTTACAATCTCGTATCATTTTTTTACAAATTTCAGACTATTTTTTACATTTATTTAAATTCCGTGATATGGCAAAAACTATTTACATTTATTTTACAATGCAGGATGCAAAATTACAATATGGATTCGAATTTTACAAAGATGCTTGGCATTCTGCAGGGCGTGAAAGTACCGTACATTTTTGTGAAAAACGCACATAATTGTGAGTGTGGATTTACAATCTTCATAAGGATTTTACAAAAAGTGAATGAATTTTTACAATAGTGTTATCAAAATTTACAATTATAATAATATAACTATTACTAATTGTGATTTTATTTTACAATGCAGGATACAGTTTTTACAATATCAACGAGAATTTTACAAAAAGATCTGCTATTCTACATTGTGCAAAATTGCTACCACGTTGGCGAAACTTCATTAACTAAAAGACAACAAAAATACCAAATCAGACACGCTAAAAATGGACAAATACAAGGACGAAATAAGTTTCAAATTCGAAATTAAATTCAAATTTAAAATGAAAATGTATGGACTAAAATACCTTTTTGGATGAAGAACCGCTAGATCAAGATCTAACGGATCTCGTGATGGGCTTTCCATGAACCCAGGAAAGGTGCACCTCATTGGAAGGGTCCTATATATATATATATATATATATATATATATGAGTTTAATGGGGCTGCCCCCGCGTCATTTTTGGTATTTTTATTTTTTTTTGAAAAATATCGCCATGTATATTCATCCCTATATCCCTCCTATATGTCATTCGAATTTCGTCAGAAACAGAGACTCCCATGGCCTCCATCGAGATGGTGTCGATTTAAAAAATCATATTACCGTTAAAAAATGACTGTATGGATGGAGGTCGTGGGAGTCTCTGTTTCTGACGAAATTCGAATGGCAAATAGGAGGGATATAGGGATGAATATGCATGACAATATTTTTCAAAAAAATAAAAAAACGCCGAAAACGGTGCGGGGGCAGCTATGTTGTCATTCGAATTTCGTCAGAAACAGAGACTCTTACGACCTCTATCTAGACAGTCATTTTTTAACGGTAACAGGATTTATTAAATCGACACTATCTAGTTGGAGGCCGTAGGAGTCTCTGTTTCTGACGAAATTCGAATGACATATAGGAGGGATATAGGGATGAATATATATGGTGATATTTTTCAAAAAAATAAAAAAATTACTAAAAATAACGCAGGGGCAGCCCCATTAATCTCATATATATATATATAGTGAAAAGGGAAGCTGCTCCACGGAGCAGCCAAGCTGGCTACTGCGTGGGGCAGTTCCCCCCCCCCCCTTTTATTTTTTTTTGAAATTTTTTTTATGTTTATTCATCTATATATACCCCCTACATGTCATTCAAATTTCGTGAGAAACGGAGACTCCTATGCCCTCCATCTAGAACAGGTAAAATTTAACGGCCTGAAATTTGCTGTAAAGTACCTGTTCTAGATGGAGGGCATAGGAGTCTCCGTTTCTCACGAAATTTGAATGACATGTAGGGGGTATATATAGATGAATAAACATAAAAAAATCAAAAAAAACTAAAAAAAGGGGGGGAAACTGCCCCACGCAGCAGCCAGCTTGGCTGCTCCGTGGAGCAGCTTCCCGGTTCTCATATATATATATATATATATATATATATATATATATATATATATATATATATATATATGGGAAAAGGGAGTATGCTCCCTAGATGAATGTGGCGAAGAGGTTGACGAGGCCTTTGATGATGGCGGAGACGTGCGACGGTCGGAGTACATTGCAACGCTGACGTCATGCACATCCTCCTCTTCCTCATGTTGTTTTTGCATGTGAGGTTAGGGTTTTTGAATGGATTGAAGGTGACAACGTGAATGAAAAATTATGAGAGCAATTATACAATGTGAAAGGTAAATTAGGAGAGAGAGATTAATGACTACATATTTTAGGTGATTAAATACTATATTTAGATAATGAATAATGACCAAAATAAGTTTTTTATTAATTAAATAATAATAATGTACCTTTAATGACAACCGACGGATCAGTTTTGGATGCATATGATCGTTGACCTTCTTAAAGTTGGAAAGATATCATTAATATATATTTATTTATAGGTTTTTATCAGTTGTGCTCCTATGAGATAATGTAATTTCAGTTATGCCCCTCTCTTTTTAGGAACATCAGTTGTGCCCAAACTTCTTGTCTTTCTATCACTTGTGCCCTTCAGGTTAGTTGTCGTTCATTCCCAATACAAACGGACGTTAACTTTGGAACATAACATGAATTAAATTAAAAATAAAGTCTGAAATGGTCATTTTCTCATCCTCTTCTTCCTCCTTCCCCATCATCTTCTCCCTCCTTCCTCATACCGCCCCGGGTGCTCCCTCCGCCTCGTGCTCCTTCCCCCTCCCTGCGAATTGTGAAGGACTTATTGGAGAAGGGGAAGCTCGAGAACAGTATCGTCGTGTGCGATGTATCCAGTAGCATGGATGGTACCCCGATGCAGGTTGTCGTGACATTGGGGATCATTACTTTAGAGCTGAGCGCAGAGCCGTGGAAGGGGAATATGATCACCTTCAGCGCAACCCCTGAGCTGCAGCGAATAACCGGTAACAACTTGAGGGAGAAGGTGGAATTCCTCGAATGGATGGATGGGGGCGGCAATACCGACTTCCATGTGGTGTTTGAATGGATACGGACTACATGGTGATACAGAGGAAGTTCAATGAGAGTGGTTACGGGTCGGCGGTACCGGAGATCATGTTCTGGAACCTGAGAGATTCGAGGTCGACGCTTGTGCTGCCGGTGCAGAAGGGGGTGGCACTGGTGAGTGGCTTCTTGAAGAACCTGATGATGGTGTTCCTGGAGAGCAACGGTTCCCTCGACCCTACGGATGTCATGTAGAAGGCCGTTGCTAGGAAGGAGTACATGGAACTCACCATGTTCGACTGAAGGAGCTTTTGGCGCGGAAGGTGTGAGGATGAATGGATGGTGGAGATTTAAGTTCTTAATATACGGATACATCCGGATGTGTTTATTTCTTGCTCTTGATAGCAAACTAGGATGTTACACGTGCTTCGCAACGGAATATAAATTGATTTTAAATTTACAATTAAGTTGTAATATTTTAATTAAATAAAAAATGATTGAAATGGAAAAGGTGCAAAGAGAATAAATATGATATTTAAAATTTTTGTGACTTTTTAGTATAATTTCCATAAAAACTACATATTTATAATAGATACGAGCATAGAGATGATGGGTGCACGGTTTTATAAAGAGTTAATCCCGTACATATTAATCTCCTCATATATTATATCAATAATAACTATTTTATTATAAATTAAATATTTAATGTTTTTTTTCAAAATGTATCTTCTAACGATAATCTTTCAAATTATATGGTACACATTCACATATGTTCACTTAAAGGTGCAAAATATAAATAGAAAATAATATTCAGATACATATATGTTGTTCCTATTATCCTAAATTTTTCAAAACGTATCTTCTATCGATAATCTTTCAAATTATATGGTACACATTCACATATGTGCACTTAAAGGTGCAAAATACAAATAGAAAATAATATTCAGATACATATATGTTGTTCCTATTATCCTAAATTTTATTTATTTTTTAATAAAATTAAATATATAATAAAGTCTAACAAATACAATTTTTAGAAACTTTACGAGTATATCTAAATATTTATGATTTTTAAAGTTTCAAAATAATTTTATTTTTATTTTATAGAAAATGGTTTTATAGATAGTATGAGGTATTATTGTATAATTTTTATATAATTATATTATATTATATATTATATGGTAACGAACGTACTAAAGTATTGTTTTAGTATATAAATTAGCATTTTTAATGTTTTTCATATATTTGAGTTTTTATGGTCTTATTTTGATTTTTTATGTTTTTATGTTTGTAAAAATATATGAAAAATATAGGTAATATAATTTTGTTGAAATTTTGTAGAGATTTGCATTTTGTGATTTTTCAAATTTGAAAATTTTTCTAACTTTTTATGAAAAACAATAAATTGGAACAATTTTGTAAATTGAGTTGGTATAGTATATAATATAATTTTTTATTTCATTTTTATATTAATATATATTTAGTAATCTAGCAGCACAACGGAATAAGTGCAGATAGCAGGAAATATAGAGGATGCATAAAAAATTCTAAAATACGGGGCTACCCGTATAGTTTCCATTAATACCAAATGTAGGAACCTGCTTCTAAACAAAGATATTTGAGGGGTGTCTTATACCAATATTCTAAGATCACATGGTAATCCACGTGAGTATCAACTTTCTTTCACATGTTTGCGTTTGCACAAAAGTTTGAGGGTAATATTGTAAAATTTCCAAAAAGTGCCGGAAGAAAAGGCTCAAAAGCAAAAGCTGGATTTTTAGCTCATCCATGTGGCAGTGAAAATCCATCTTTATATAGTTATGGGATATTTACACCCATAACCCTGAGTAGTATGGTAATTACCCCAAGAACCCTCGGTAATAACGAATTACATCCAGAACCTCGAATAACCGCTCCGTTTTACACCTATAACCTTCCGTCAATTTAGTCCATTAACTCAACCAGATGGTTGAGTTAATCTAACCAAGCAGTGATCTAATGGTAGAGATTAATCCAAAGAATGAGGAAGAGGTCCAGGAGGGAAAAAAATGAAGAGGTACAGGAGGAGGGGACTCGACATGGGCTCAACCTAAACGGTGGCTGGCCGCGGCAGATCGCGGGAGGCTTCGACCATGGCAGTCGGGTGGGGGGAAGAGGGTGGACTGCAGACAGGGAAGGGGGTGGAGCTCCAGGGAGGGGACTTCATCGATGGCGAGAGGGCTCCGGGGAGGGGAGGGCTCGGGGCTCCGGGGGAGGGCAGGGCTCGGAGGGGAGGGGAGGGAGCTGGGCGTGGGCTCCCGAGGGGGTGGAGTTGGGCGCGGGGCTCCGGGGAGGGGGCTTCGTCGATGGCGGGAGGGCTCCGGGGGAGGGGAGGGCACGCGGCTCCGGGGGAGGGCAGGGCTCGGAGGGGAGGGGGTGGAGCTGGGCGTGGGGCTCTGGGGAGGGGACTTCATCGATGGCAGGAGGGCTCCGTTGGAGTGGAGGGCTCGGGGCTCGGGGGGAGGGCAGGGCTCGGGGGGAGGCGGTGGAGCTGGGCGCCATCGCTGGGCGCCATCCTGCAGCAAAGAAGGGTAGGGATGTAGAGGGAGGTCGGAGCCTTTGCTGGAGATGCCGAGGGGGTAGGAGGGCACGGGGGTCGGGTCTGGAGGGAGCGCAGCGCACGGGGGGGAGGGGGGAGGGAGGAAGGTACGTCGCAGGGGGGAGGGAGGAAGGTGCGTCGCAGGGGCGGCTGGGGGGTTGCTGGATGGCGAGGGGGCTTTTCTCGACGGCGCGCAGCGGAACGAGGGGGCCACGGGGTCGGGTCTGGGGAGCTGCGTCGCAGGGACGACTGGGGGATTGTTGGATGGCGAGGAGGGCTTTGTTCGATGGCGCGCAACGGAACAGGGGAGGCACGGGGTCAGGTCTGGAGGGAGCGCAGCAGGGGGGTTAACGGGGGGCGCGGGGGTCGGGAGCAGTTGCTTCAGATGCGGATGCATGTTGGTGGGGCTCGGGAGCAGTTGCTGGAGGGAGTGCGACGGGAGGGTGGTTGCGGTGTTGCTCCGGATGCAAGAGCGAGAGGGCAGCGACGGTGCTCGGTAGTCGTTGTTGGAGGGAGCGCCGCAGGGGGGTTGCTCGGGATGTAGGGGGCGAGAGGTGGGTGACGGGGCTCGGGAGTCGTGTCGCAGGGTTCGATCGGGGGGTTACTGGATGGGGGTTACTTTGCTCGACGGTGCGGAGGGCTGAGAGAAGGATTGCCTCACGTGCTGGATTTCACCAGCAGCGCTGCCGACGCACCTCGAAGGGAAGGGAAAGAGGAGCCCAGACGACCATGGAGGGCAGGGCGAGGGGAGGGGGTGCCGAGCAGGACGGCCTGGAGCTGGCATGTGGGGGTCGGAATCGTGAGGAGGGAGAGGGCTGGAGCTCGTATGCGGCTTAGACATAGGCGAAGGGGTAGGCTTGGCTTGTCTGGGAGAGGGATTTGGCAGAATGGCATCATATTGTAAATAGGATGTCTTTCGAAGGGTAAAATAGTCAATATATTACCTTTTCCGTCAGAGTTAACAGAGAATTCAAACGGAAATTGACACAGGGTTATGCAATGTAAAGGTTAAGCATTATTCGGGGTTCTGGATGTAATTCGTTATTACCGAGGGTTCCTGGGGTAATTACCATATTACTCAGGGTTATGGGTGTAAATATCCCTATAGTTATATAGATCAAAATCTCAGTCGTTGATCCCCAAGCTTCTTCCCATGCCCCCGTCGCTCCTGCTCCTATCCCTCCCCCTATCTCCTCCCCCGCACCTCTCCCCCTGCCCCACCCCCAGGTAGTCGAAAACCCGCGGCCTCGTCGTCGACATGCTGATGTTGATGGTGAATGATGGAGGAGAAAAAGATGGTGGTCAGTGTTGGGATTTGAAAATCCCATTGATTGTTGGGATTTGAAAATACAATTGATATGGACATTAACAATTACCATTAATGCATTTTTTATTGCCAATTAATCAGAGAATAAAATCTCTTTATGATGGACAAAGGAGGAAGGTGAATTGGCAACCATTTTGATTGTCTAGCCAAATATAATAAGGCCAAGGGTCCCCAATCGACACATGTTCTCTTCTCTATTGTTTTCCATCGACAAGAGAGAGCTTGAGAGGCATACGTTCGAGAGGAAGATCCGGGGTTGCTTCGTGGGTTGATCGACGGCTACGTCAAACATCATAGCAATGGCATCAGGTATTCCGTTACCCTTGAATTCGGATCGATTTCTAGTTTAACAAGTGGTATCAGAGCCATCTCGATTCCGTTTCATAGGGTTTTACGTGTATATCTTGATGTACACATTTTTTATTTCTTTCAAAATCATGCTATGTGCTTTGAATTGAAGGTGATTGTTACCAGATTCTATATATTTTTTTTAAAAAAAACCCTTTCGCTTCCACAATAATATGATCCGTATAGATATTATTTTCTTTCAACCTTCATTCGAGTAAATCTAACGGGCGATTTGTGTGGTTATTATATCTCCAATCATCAGCTTTTGAAAATCGTGTATCCACGAGAGTTTTTTTTTTTAAAAAAAATATAGAAATCCCGTGATTCTGATTAGATGCACATGTATGATTAAAAATGAGAAACTATTTATGGTTATTGTTAATAATTATTAAAGCTCCTTTTTGTTATTTTTTTCTAAGAAGGCATATTTTGGGAATATAACGCAGGAATTCAATCACCGTTATTTTGATTGTTTTGGACCAATTAAAAGTTTACCTTTATTTATAAATAACAGTTGTTTTTCATACGTGTGAATTGGATATTACTTTTGGATTTATGGAAACATATATGGTTATAAATTTTCCATTTACGGAATTGTATTTTATAATTAACATTGCCACACCGTCATCTTACATTCACAGTATTAATTCTCTTTAATTTAGAGAATTAATTAATACCTTGTTACCTTTGTATACTGATCTGATTATTATCATTGGGTATTCTCATATGGAGCCATCCTTATATATCGATATAAAGGAAATTGTTTCATGTTTTGGATATATGAACTTTTCTTTAAGGAATGATAGATTAAAGGAGATGCTGTTTCTCATTCACGGCCACTTACGTAATTCACATATTATTAATTTCTTATTCTATTTCTCTGCATACTTCCGTAAAGTTAAAAAAATGGAAAATCTGGATTTTTTTTAGATTGTTTATGACAATTTGCACGGTAGCATGTTTTTTGATTAAATAATTTATAATCTAGTTTATAAAGTTGGATATTAATTACTAGAACTACATACGTCCGGTAGGTTTTGTTGTATTAGAAAATATATTATAAAAGTTTTTTTTAAATTTGATTTTGTATCAGCCATAAGACATAATTACAACATTTCTAATGATACGATTGAAGCGAATAAGCCACCAAAGTGACCTCTATTGTCAAAATTGTATTATTAGAAATTTTGGATGGTTTTGTATGCACTATAAATATTATCTTTCCCAAATGAGAGACAATATTTATCTAAGTATATTGCATACCTATGATGATAATTGAGCAATGGTTATAAAGTTCCATGTGAGTAATGAGATACACCAAAGATGATCTCACTACTTGACAGGATTTATCATTAACGATTGATCATCACATCAAGAGTATCACTTACAACTAACATTATTGTCCAAAGACTTAATAGTTAGTGATGTGCTTGGTATCTTGTTTTTCTTATGGCTGTATTTGCAAATTCACGTCTATGGAACATACATTAATTCTGTTTTCTTTTGATCTTTATTTTATAGCTTCCGCTTCCGCATCTACTATCTCTGCCACTTTGAATTCCATTCCAGTGCTTCAGGGCACAAATTTCAAGGTATGGAAAGAGAGCATTATGATACTGCTTGGCTGCATGGATCTAGACCTTGCACTTCTAATAGAGACTCTTGCTCCTCTTACAGAAAATAGTTCTTCTGATGAAAAGAAGAACTATGAGAGGTGGGGAGCACTCTAATCGCATGTGTCTCATGATCATAAAGCGCGGCATTCCGGAAACCCTTGGAGGGATTGCTGAAGAAAAAAAATAACTACAGCTAAAGAATACCTTGTTAAAATTGAAGAGCGTTTTGCAAAAAACGATAAGGCAGAAACAAGCACTTATTTACAGCGCTTGATTTCCATGAAGTATACCGGCAAGGGAAACATGAGGGAGTACATTCTTGAAATGGCTCATATTGCTTCAAAATTGCAGGAATTAGAACTGGCAATATCTGATGATTTGCTAGTTCATTTGATTCTGTTGTCTCTTCCAACACAGTATAGTCAGTTTAGGGTCAGTTATAACTGCCAAAAGGAGAAGTGGACTCTTAACGAGCTCATTTCATACTGTGCTCAAGAGGAAGACAGGTTGAAGCAGGGATAAGCCAGAGAGTGCTCATTTGGCTATGGCCTCTAAGGATAAGGGCAAGAAAAGAAAAGAAAGGGGTAATGCTGCTGTGATAGGTCCAGTGAAGAAGAATAAGGATGCAATTAGTTGCTTCTTCTGCAAGAAAACTGGACACGTCAAGAAAGATTGTGCCAAATATCATGCATGGCGCGTGAAGAAAGGTACAATCCATACTTTGGTTTGTTTGAAGTTAATTTAGCTTCAGTTCCAAGAAACACTTGGTGGTTAGATTCCGGTGCCTCTACTCACATAAGTGTTTCTATGTAGGGTTGCCTGAACTACCGAAGACCAACTGGTGACGGAAAGAAGGCAGAAGTCGAGGCAGTTGGATTTTTTAAACTTTTATTAGGAAGTGGTCATTATCTAGAGTTAAAAGATACTTTCATTGTTCCATCTTTTAGACGAAATTTGGTTTCTGTTTCTGCATTGGACAATTTGGGTTATTTTCTAAATTTTGGAAATGGAAAATTTAGTCTTTCTTTTAACTCCGTTATGATTGGTACTGGTTCCTTAGTTTCTAGTGATAAGCTTTATTTGCTTGATACCATTGCCTCATATAATGAATCTATGGTTGTTGAATCGAGAGGCACTAAGCGAAAATCCGCCTCAGAAAATTCAGCATCAATTTGGCATAAGCGTTTGGGTCACATATCCAAATCTAGAATTGAACGACTTGTAGCTGATAACATCCTAGATTCATTAGATTTACAGATTTAGATATATGTGTCAACTGTATTAAGGGAAAACAAACCAAATCAAGGAGATTAGGTGTCAATAGAGCTTCTAGTGTCTTATAATTGATACATACTGATATATGTGGTCCATTCCCTACGGCATCATGGAATGGTCAACAATATTTTGTATCATTCATAGATGACTATTCAAGATACGGTTACCTATATCTCATTCATGAAAAGTCACAAGCTCTAGACATGTTCAAATCAATCAAGGCCGAAGTTGAGCTCCAACTCAACAAAAGCATAAAGTGCATCAGATCTGATCGTGGTGGTGAATACTATGGCAGATATGATGGTTCTGGTGAACAACGTCCTACTGCTTTTGCTTTATTCCTAGAAAAATGTGGAATTATTCCTCAGTATACTATGCCAGGTTCTCCTAGCATGAATGGTGTGGCTGAGAGACGTAACAGGACTTTTAAGGATATGGTGAGGAGTATGATCAGTCATTCTTCCTTACCAGAGTCCCTCTGGGGAGAAGCATTAAAAACGCGGCTTACATTTTGAATAGAGTACCAACAAAAGCGGTTGTAAAAACACCATATCAGCTCTGGACTGGTAAAAGACCTCGTCTAAAGCATTTACGCGTATGGGGATGTCCAGCTGAGGCAAGGCCGTACAGGCCAAATGAGAAAAAATTAGACTCCAAAACAGTGAGCAACTACTTCATTGGTTACTCAGAGCGATCAAGGGGTTACAAATTTTATGATCCCACACTTAAGAAAATATTTGAAACGGGAACCGTAACTTTTTTTGAGGATGTTGATTTGGAGGGGAAGATGCATATTAGTGATGAACCTCAGTTTCATCATCTTTATTTGTTATAATTAACCCCCTTGCTTAAGGTTTTGTCAATAAATCCCTGTTATTGTCTAATAATTAACAGAGCCCTAAATAAATTAAAAACCACAAAAAATGACAAAACAAAAATTCGTGGTATTTTTAGGCTTAAAAATACCTTCAAAAATATTTCGGACCCTTGTTTGATCTCTTTTCGAGTTTTGGTCAACATGAAACTTGTAGATCTCGTCAAGATCTACAACTTTCATGTTTTGAGTTTTCTCAAATTCGGCCATCTTAAACCTCAAAAATCAAAAATACATTCGAATAAATCTGGTTGGGCCACGTGGCCCATTCTGGAGGCGCCACGTGGCCCCGCCTCCTTGTTTCAGCCGCCCGCGATCTGGACCTTTGGATCTTCTCCTGAGATCCAACGGTCCCAAGCTCTCCACGTACGCCCCTTGGCCGCGACCGTCTGATCATCTCCCACTCCTCATCATCACCCTCCGTTAGCGCCAAGACCAGATGACGACACGTGGCGCGCTATGCGCCCTTCGATCGCGTTCCCGACTTTCCATCTCAGCCGCCTCTTCTAAACGCGCGCCTTAGCCATCCGATCAAGCTTCCTTCTCATCTAAGCCGTCCGCCAGCGCCACATCCTCAGCTCGCCACGTGGCAGCGCCCGATCCCTTCGATCGCTCCGCTCCTGATTAAATCTCACCCGTCATCTCGCGCTTAGCCCTCCACCGTTGGATCTCCAGATCCAACGGTCCCGCTTCTTCGTCAACCTCCAGCCCACGCCCTCTCTCCCACGATTCACCGCACGAACGCCTCTCCCCCTTCCTTTTATTCCACCCACTCCGACCACCATCTTCCCTCTCCAACCAACCCACGACCGAGCCCCATCATCCCTCTATCCCGCGCATGCCTCCACTACCCATCACCAACTCCCAGTCGCTCCATGTTCATCACGAAACCCACGACTTCCCGCACTTTCACCGCCGGCTACCTCTTCAAATACATCGGTCCCCCCTCCATTTGCCGGTGTCCATCTTTACATGGGGCCTCGCCCAGCCCTCCGCCACCTCCCAGTGACAGGGGGAGGTGGCCGGATAGAGCGAAGACGACGAGGCTCCTGGTGAGACCCTCCGCCTTCGACGACGGAGTTGCGGCGACCTTTAACCGCCTGAGCTCGCTGGGGAGGCCGCCCAGTACGTTGCGAAGACCCCCGAGCTCCTCTCGGAGCTCAAGCCCAGGCCCTTCGACCGCCATTGCCCAGGTAAAGTTTCTGATTTTATTTTGTTTTTCTTCTTCTTTTTGCCTAATTTTCTTAGCATCTTCACGCTCTGTCTCGCTCCGATGACCATCGCTTCAACTCCGCCATCGATTCCCCCTCCTCGCAGCACTCTCCGATCATCCTTCTTTTTCTTCCATACCTCCCGTCACCTTCGACCCACCTCCTCCGCTCTCACGGCGGAGGAGCTCCGAGCTCCTCCATACTCTTCGCCCACCTGAGCTCTCACGTCACCTCATGCACACACATCTTCGCTTCGGATACATGCTATTAACCCTGCAGGTAACATATATGTCAATGGCCGGAGAGTCATCGGACCCGACTTCGACATCGACGTTCTCCTCATCAGCAATCCGATGGGCCGAGCTGAGATACTTGACGCCTCGCCCGAGCTTATGTCTTCATCGACAACCTCTCAGGAGCATCGTGCGAGCTCTATCATCGCCAAGGAAGAGCGGCGGAGTTGGAGGTTCTTCGCCGGAGCTCCAGAAGCGCCGCCAGCTGCGGAGGATGACGAAGGAGCAGTGACCGTTGGATGCTCCGCCCCGGAGTTCATCCAACGGCCACTATGCAGCCACGTCGCTCAAGACCCGACCGTTGGATCATCTCGATCCAACGGTCCAGATGGAACCGCGTCATCACCTTCATCAGCCCTTGGATCCTCACGATCTAAGGGTCCACATGCAGCCACGTGTCTTCGCCAGAGCCTCTACCGAGCCTTAGCCCCCGAACCTCCGGGCTTGGGAGGTCCGAACCTTCCCCGAGCCTGCAGCGGATCCAAACCAAAGTCCAAGCCAAGCCGAAGCTCCATCGAGCCTCTGCCGAACCTGATTCCGAGCCTAAGACAGCGCGTGCTTGGCACGTGCCTCTTGGGCAATTTGCAGAGAAGCCCACGGAATTCTTCAAGTTTGCAGAATGGTCCCCGCGCGTATGGAATCTTTACATGGAAGGCCTCAGATCTTATTTATTTACTTTTTAGCCCTTCCCAGGGACCTTTCTGTAGTTATCATTTCATGTTTTCTTTCAGTTATGCCCTTGTCTTTCTTTATGCATATCTTGAGCATCATGTTTCCGTTTCAGTTGATTTCAGTCTCATTTGAAAGCTTGTTTGATGTACTTCTTGATGGCATATTAAGTTTCGTATTTTGGACACTTGAATTTTTATGTATCATTTTATTTGCTATGTGTCCCTTAGTAGTAACTTATGCCTTGTTAACATTATCGATCGAGCTTGAAATTTTAAACAAATCTGAAATTGACTCATATTTAATTTTGCTCATCATTATTAACCTAGGGCATATTTCCACTACATTTTCATTGCATTTCATGTCATTTATTTGCATGATAAAATCTGATTAAAAATATGCATGTTTATTTTTAATGCATTGTCATGTGTTGTGTATTTGCATATGTTGACCTATATACTTTTAACTCAACATTTGATTAAACAAACTTAAATCCGAATAATACGAGAGAGGCTCGTGTCCCTGAGTTCGACCTTGGTTTCTTGCCAAGTAAAAAATAATTAACGATCATCTCATTTTGATTCATTATCGCATATATTTAAATGAGGTGATCTTTTGACGACCAAAATCGGCTCGACTGCTTCGACGATTCCATGTGCTAAAAACACATTATTAAGGGGTCGATTTTGCGGTTCGTCAAATGGCGCCGTTGCCGGGGACACGGCTCATTTCTTTGATTTTTTGGATTTTTGTGTGTTTAATTTAGTGTTTCTTTTTTATAGGTCAAATGATCATATTTTGCATAAAAAATTTTTCTTCCTTATTTGATATCTAACTATTGCTTTTGTGGCAGGGCCCTTGATGGATCAAGGAGGCGAGGAGCAAGACGTTCCCCGCTGCGAGGAGCCGCAGGAGCATGCTTGGAGCAAAGGAAGAAGAAAAGAAAAAAAATGTCTCGCATTTTTTGTTGCATTTTTAATAAACTCGTCTTTTACAGCGGTCTTCGATCGAAGACTCGCGGTTGTAATCGAACGAATGTGGTTGTGTGGGGATCGTCCCCACTTGAGTGTCGACCTAGGATAGGCACGCGGCTCTCCGAGCTCTTTTTAATTTTTCCATGGTTTCTACGTGCTTGATCGTAGGTAGGACACACTAATTTATAGACGCACTTAATCTCGCATCACTTAGCTAAAATTCATGAAGATCAATCACCGCTAATAGATGCTTGATTAGGTGCGGCTTTTTCGACTTGCATACATGTTGGACTTGAGTTTTCAAACGGCCTCAGTTTTTTTCGCGGCTTTTATCGTCAAATCACTGCATGATTTATCGCTTAGCCTAGATCGCGGTTTCTTCGAATACATGTTTTTCTCGGCTTTCATTTCCTAGCTTGATCACCTAGGATTAATGGAAAATGGAATGAACGGTAGACGATGATTTCTTGATTTTTGTGCTAACCTTAATTCAGTGATAACTCAAAATAAAATTGGGACTGTTAATTGCAAGTCAACCATAAATGGAGTAAAATTCGGTTTTGGGAGAGCAACACCCTCAGTTACGCGTTGGTTTTTATTTCACATTTTTTACCGAGTAATTATTTAAAGTTTTATCACCAATAAAACCGACAAGATAATCAACCAACCTTGGTTGGTTTCATGTGTGAGTTGGTGAAACTAAGGGTTTGCTTGCTTGATTGAGCCATATTTGTTGCGATACACAACCCCAAAACCGTAGTCACTCCATTCCATCTCCAAGATTCAATACCGCTCACTTGTAAATCCATCCCTCTTCTTCGTTCACCTTGGGTCTCTTCCAACATCAATCCTCATCTTTATACTTAGGCTAATCTCAGCCTAAGTATAGGGGGGGACCCAAATCCCCGTGATTTTCTCCACTCATCTTTTCTTGCCTTTATACTTAGGTTATTTCTAACCTAAGTATAGGGGGGAGTCCCTCTTATCTCCCGTATATTCTTCTATTTTTAAATGGACCTATGGACTCGTAACATCTAGTGCTATGAGGACATAGCAAAGTTTAAGGATAGGGGGGTATACCGTACATACTAGTTACTTACTTTAGCTAAAATCTGAAAATTTTGAAAAATTAAAAACTTTTTGGCTAAGGAAAAATTCGTTGGACTAAGAGAACTCAAAAGATTTCACGGCTTTTCTAACTGTGTTACACTATTTTTGATAAAAATATTTTTGAAAATGATTTGAAAAAAAAATGAGTTTTTCTTGTTTTGAAAAATCTTTTTGAAAATGTTTTGAAAATCTTTTGTGTGACATGGTTTTGAAAATATTTTATCAAGGAAAGTTGAGTCTAACCTATGTTTTGACTTTAAAAAACTAAAATCCATAAAAATTGCAAAATAAAAAAAATGTGTGTTTTTGGATGAAGAAGTTGGATTAAACCTCTACTCTTACACTTTCACCCAGGATCTGAATTGTTCAAGGAGACTTAGCTTTTAGAGGTCTTTGAGATTTGCGGTTAACCAGCCTTAACCATCAGGGTCTTAGACTTAATCATCCATATTCCCCTAGGTCTCTAGATTTGCATGCTATATTCCATGCTTAATCTCAGACAAAGAGAATATGATCAGCACATCACATGCACGACTGCGGTTTTGATTGAGATGAGTTGATTTTTCACCTAAGAGATTGGGATGAGGAAGTCGAATTTGGATTTAATCTAATGATGCTCGAGGATGGGATAAAATCAATGAAGGCTTCATGAAACCTGAGTGTCAGCATCTTTAGCCAGTATGAGAACTCGATTCTTATACTAATCTCTTGACATTGACCTAAGTGCCTGGGTGTGATATAAATAAAAGTTGTTGATCAGTGTGCGCCAACTCTTGGTAAAAGCAGTGGAGCTAGCCAAAAATTATACAAGTCAATAAAATTTCAAAGAAAAGCTCTCATTCCACAAAATCAAATATCAAAGAGCTTCCACCAAAGGCGAGCGCTCCCAAACTTTTCAAAGTGTCCACTTGGACCACCGCTATTAGGACCAGGAGTCGGGCTTGCACCAAAAAAGGGCTCTGCATCGTAAATGCTACAAGTCTGGGTGTAGAAGGTATAATAGATACTCAAAAAAGACACACCCCGGTGTACTCCCAGGAAAACAAGTGCAGACGGCTCCAACTTCTCTTGACGGACACACTGATCAACACCAAAAAAAAAGTGTTGCGTAAAAAGGCACTAGAGAGAATCCTTGTTCCAATGAGAGGGAGAGAAGAATTGACACAATCCCATGCCCTCCATTTTCTGGCCTGCCATCCACATTTTCTAAGTCTGACAACTAAAGAGACGGTGGACTGAATGCAAGATTTGATTTCTTCCCTAGTGTTGAGGATTGGGTCCTTAGGAGATTTTCTCGAACCAAGATTTTGGGTGAAGACTTGACTCTACTCTCAGAATTGCAGTCAACACTAAACTCATATCCTTTAGTTTATATGTACATCAGAGAGAGTCTAGAGAAGTAGAGGAATTGGAAGCCTCCTGATTAAGGCTGGGTTGAACTCTAAAATTTTGGATCTCTGAAGCCGAGTCGACTTGATCAGATTGGATCCTGTATTCACATGCACAAGGGGGTTAATCCAACTTAGTCATTCTTTTTGATGCTCGAGGACGAGCATAGTTTAAGTATAGGGGGGTGATGAACCTCAGTTTCATCATCTTTATTTGTTATAATTAACCCCCTTGCTTAAGGTTTTGTCAATAAATCCCTGTTATTGTCTAATAATTAACAGAGCCCTAAATAAATTAAAAACCACAAAAAATGACAAAACAAAAATTCGTGGTATTTTTAGGCTTAAAAATACCTTCAAAAATATTTCGGGCCCTTGTTTGATCTCTTTTCGAGTTTTGGTCAACATGAAACTTGTAGATCTCGTCAAGATCTACAACTTTCATGTTTTGAGTTTTCTCAAATTCGGCCATCTTAAACCTCAAAAATCAAAAATACATTCGAATAAATCTGGTTGGGCCACGTGGCCCATTCTGGAGGCGCCACGTGGCCCCGCCTCCTTGTTTCAGCCGCCCGCGATCTGGACCTTTGGATCTTCTCCTGAGATCCAACGGTCCCAAGCTCTCCACGTACGCCCCTTGGCCGCGACCGTCTGATCATCTCCCACTCCTCATCATCACCCTCCGTTAGCGCCAAGACCAGATGACGACACGTGGCGCGCTATGCGCCCTTCGATCGCGTTCCCGACTTTCCATCTCAGCCGCCTCTTCTAAACGTGCGCCTTAGCCATCCGATCAAGCTTCCTTCTCATCTAAGCCGTCCGCCAGCGCCACATCCTCAGCTCGCCACGTGGCAGCGCCCGATCCCTTCGATCGCTCCACTCCTGATTAAATCTCACCCGTCATCTCGCGCTTAGCCCTCCACCGTTGGATCTCCAGATCCAACGGTCCCGCTTCTTCGTCAACCTCCAGCCCACGCCCTCTCTCCCACGATTCACCGCACGAACGCCTCTCCCCCTTCCTTTTATTCCACCCACTCCGACCACCATCTTCCCTCTCCAACCAACCCACGACCGAGCCCCATCATCCCTCTATCCCGCGCATGCCTCCACTACCCATCACCAACTCCCAGTCGCTCCATGTTCATCACGAAACCCACGACTTCCCGCACTTTCACCGCCGGCTACCTCTTCAAATACATCGGTCCCCCCTCCATTTGCCGGTGTCCATCTTTACATGGGGCCTCGCCCAGCCCTCCGCCACCTCCCAGTGACAGGGGGAGGTGGCCGGATAGAGCGAAGACGACGAGGCTCCTGGTGAGACCCTCCGCCTTCGACGACGGAGTTGCGGCGACCTTTAGCCGCCCGAGCTCGCTGGGGAGGCCGCCCAGTACGTTGCGAAGACCCCCGAGCTCCTCTCGGAGCTCAAGCCCAGGCCCTTCGACCGCCATTGCCCAGGTAAAGTTTCTGATTTTATTTTGTTTTTCTTCTTCTTTTTGCCTAATTTTCTTAGCATCTTCACGCTCTGTCTCGCTCCGATGACCATCGCTTCAACTCCGCCATCGATTCCCCCTCCTCGCAGCACTCTCCGATCATCCTTCTTTTTCTTCCATACCTCCCGTCACCTTCGACCCACCTCCTCCGCTCTCACGGCGGAGGAGCTCCGAGCTCCTCCATACTCTTCGCCCACCTGAGCTCTCACGTCACCTCATGCACACACATCTTCGCTTCGGATACATGCTATTAACCCTGCAGGTAACATATATGTCAATGGCCAGAGAGTCATCGGACCCGACTTCGACATCGACGTTCTCCTCATCAGCATTCCGATGGGCCGAGCTGAGATACTTGACGCCTCGCCCGAGCTTATGTCTTCATCGACAACCTCTCAGGAGCATCGTGCGAGCTCTATCATCGCCAAGGAAGAGCGGCGGAGCTGGAGGTTCTTCGCCGGAGCTCCAGAAGCGCCGCCAGCTGCGGAGGATGACGAAGGAGCAGTGACCGTTGGATGCTCCGCCCCGGAGTTCATCCAACGGCCACTATGCAGCCACGTCGCTCAAGACCCGACCGTTGGATCATCTCGATCCAACGGTCCAGATGGAACCGCGTCATCACCTTCATCAGCCCTTGGATCCTCACGATCTAAGGGTCCACATGCAGCCACGTGTCTTCGCCAGAGCCTCTACCGAGCCTTAGCCCCCGAACCTCCGGGCTTGGGAGGTCCGAACCTTCCCCGAGCCTGCAGCGGATCCAAACCAAAGTCCAAGCCAAGCCGAAGCTCCATCGAGCCTCTGCCGAACCTGATTCCGAGCCTAAGACAGCGCGTGCTTGGCACGTGCCTCTTGGGCAATTTGCAGAGAAGCCCACGGAATTCTTCAAGTTTGCAGAATGGTCCCCGCGCGTATGGAATCTTTACAGGGAAGGCCTCAGATCTTATTTTATTTATTTTTAGCCCTTCCCAGGGACCTTTCTGTAGTTATCATTTCATGTTTTCTTTCAGTTATGCCCTTGTCTTTCTTTATGCATATCTTGAGCATCATGTTTCCGTTTCAGTTGATTTCAGTCTCATTTGAAAGCTTGTTTGATGTACTTCTTGATGGCATATTAAGTTTCGTATTTTGGACACTTGAATTTTTATGTATCATTTTATTTGCTATGTGTCCCTTAGTAGTAACTTATGCCTTGTTAACATTATCGATCGAGCTTGAAATTTTAAACAAATCTGAAATTGACTCATATTTAATTTTGCTCATCATTATTAACCTAGGGCATATTTCCACTACATTTTCATTGCATTTCATGTCATTTATTTGCATGATAAAATCTGATTAAAAATATGCATGTTTATTTTTAATGCATTGTCATGTGTTGTGTATTTGCATATGTTGACCTATATACTTTTAACTCAACATTTGATTAAACAAACTTAAATCCGAATAATACGAGAGAGGCTCGTGTCCCTGAGTTCGACCTTGGTTTCTTGCCAAGTAAAAAATAATTAACGATCATCTCATTTTGATTCATTATCGCATATATTTAAATGAGGTGATCTTTTGACGACCAAAATCGGCTCGACTGCTTCGACGATTCCATGTGCTAAAAACACATTATTAAGGGGTCGATTTTGCGGTTCGTCAAATGGCGCCGTTGCCGGGGACACGGCTCATTTCTTTGATTTTTTGGATTTTTGTGTGTTTAATTTAGTGTTTCTTTTTTATAGGTCAAATGATCATATTTTGCATAAAAAATTTTTCTTCCTTATTTGATATCTAACTATTGCTTTTGTGGCAGGGCCCTTGATGGATCAAGGAGGCGAGGAGCAAGACGTTCCCCGCTGCGAGGAGCCGCAGGAGCATGCTTGGAGCAAAGGAAGAAGAAAAGAAAAAAAATGTCTCGCATTTTTTGTTGCATTTTTAATAAACTCGTCTTTTACAGCGGTCTTCGATCGAAGACTCGCGGTTGTAATCGAACGAATGTGGTTGTGTGGGGATCGTCCCCACTTGAGTGTCGACCTAGGATAGGCACGCGGCTCTCCGAGCTCTTTTTAATTTTTCCATGGTTTCTACGTGCTTGATCGTAGGTAGGACACACTAATTTATAGACGCACTTAATCTCGCATCACTTAGCTAAAATTCATGAAGATCAATCACCGCTAATAGATGCTTGATTAGGTGCGGCTTTTTCGACTTGCATACATGTTGGACTTGAGTTTTCAAACGGCCTCAGTTTTTTTCACGGCTTTTATCGTCAAATCACTGCATGATTTATCGCTTAGCCTAGATCGCGGTTTCTTCGAATACATGTTTTTCTCGGCTTTCATTTCCTAGCTTGATCACCTAGGATTAATGGAAAATGGAATGAACGGTAGACGATGATTTCTTGATTTTTGTGCTAACCTTAATTCAGTGATAACTCAAAATAAAATTGGGACTGTTAATTGCAAGTCAACCATAAATGGAGTAAAATTCGGTTTTGGGAGAGCAACACCCTCAGTTACGCGTTGGTTTTTATTTCACATTTTTTACCGAGTAATTATTTAAAGTTTTATCACCAATAAAACCGACAAGATAATCAACCAACCTTGGTTGGTTTCATGTGTGAGTTGGTGAAACTAAGGGTTTGCTTGCTTGATTGAGCCATATTTGTTGCGATACACAACCCCAAAACCGTAGTCACTCCATTCCATCTCCAAGATTCAATACCGCTCACTTGTAAATCCATCCCTCTTCTTCGTTCACCTTGGGTCTCTTCCAACATCAATCCTCATCTTTATACTTAGGCTAATCTCAGCCTAAGTATAGGGGGGGACCCAAATCCCCGTGATTTTCTCCACTCATCTTTTCTTGCCTTTATACTTAGGTTATTTCTAACCTAAGTATAGGGGGGAGTCCCTCTTATCTCCCGTATATTCTTCTATTTTTAAATGGACCTATGGACTCGTAACATCTAGTGCTATGAGGACATAGCAAAGTTTAAGGATAGGGGGGTATACCGTACATACTAGTTACTTACTTTAGCTAAAATCTGAAAATTTTGAAAAATTAAAAACTTTTTGGCTAAGGAAAAATTCGTTGGACTAAGAGAACTCAAAAGATTTCACGGCTTTTCTAACTGTGTTACACTATTTTTGATAAAAATATTTTTGAAAATGATTTGAAAAAAAAATGAGTTTTTCTTGTTTTGAAAAATCTTTTTGAAAATGTTTTGAAAATCTTTTGTGTGACATGGTTTTGAAAATCTTTTATCAAGGAAAGTTGAGTCTAACCTATGTTTTGACTTTAAAAAACTAAAATCCATAAAAATTGCAAAATAAAAAAAATGTGTGTTTTTGGATGAAGAAGTTGGATTAAACCTCTACTCTTACACTTTCACCCAGGATCTGAATTGTTCAAGGAGACTTAGCTTTTAGAGGTCTTTGAGATTTGCGGTTAACCAGCCTTAACCATCAGGGTCTTAGACTTAATCATCCATATTCCCCTAGGTCTCTAGATTTGCATGCTATATTCCATGCTTAATCTCAGACAAAGAGAATATGATCAGCACATCACATGCACGACTGCGGTTTTGATTGAGATGAGTTGATTTTTCACCTAAGAGATTGGGATGAGGAAGTCGAATTTGGATTTAATCTAATGATGCTCGAGGATGGGATAAAATCAATGAAGGCTTCATGAAACCTGAGTGTCAGCATCTTTAGCCAGTATGAGAACTCGATTCTTATACTAATCTCTTGACATTGACCTAAGTGCCTGGGTGTGATATAAATAAAAATTGTTGATCAGTGTGCGCCAACTCTTGGTAAAAGCAGTGGAGCTAGCCAAAAATTATACAAGTCAATAAAATTTCAAAGAAAAGCTCTCATTCCACAAAATCAAATATCAAAGAGCTTCCACCAAAGGCGAGCGCTCCCAAACTTTTCAAAGTGTCCACTTGGACCACCGCTATTAGGACCAGGAGTCGGGCTTGCACCAAAAAAGGGCTCTGCATCGTAAATGCTACAAGTCTGGGTGTAGAAGGTATAATAGATACTCAAAAAAGACACACCCCGGTGTACTCCCAGGAAAACAAGTGCAGACGGCTCCAACTTCTCTTGACGGACACACTGATCAACACCAAAAAAAAAGTGTTGCGTAAAAAGGCACTAGAGAGAATCCTTGTTCCAATGAGAGGGAGAGAAGAATTGACACAATCCCATGCCCTCCATTTTCTGGCCTGCCATCCACATTTTCTAAGTCTGACAACTAAAGAGACGGTGGACTGAATGCAAGATTTGATTTCTTCCCTAGTGTTGAGGATTGGGTCCTTGGAGATTTTCTCGAACCAAGATTTTGGGTGAAGACTTGACTCTACTCTCAGAATTGCAGTCAACACTAAACTCATATCCTTTAGTTTATATGTACATCAGAGAGAGTCTAGAGAAGTAGAGGAATTGGAAGCCTCCTGATTAAGGCTGGGTTGAACTCTAAAATTTTGGATCTCTGAAGCCGAGTCGACTTGATCAGATTGGATCCTGTATTCACATGCACAAGGGGGTTAATCCAACTTAGTCATTCTTTTTGATGCTCGAGGACGAGCATAGTTTAAGTATAGGGGGGTGATGAACCTCAGTTTCATCATCTTTATTTGTTATAATTAACCCCCTTGCTTAAGGTTTTGTCAATAAATCCCTGTTATTGTCTAATAATTAACAGAGCCCTAAATAATTAAAAACCACAAAAAATGACAAAACAAAAATTCGTGGTATTTTTAGGCTTAAAAATACCTTCAAAAATATTTCGGGCCCTTGTTTGATCTCTTTTCGAGTTTTGGTCAACATGAAACTTGTAGATCTCGTCAAGATCTACAACTTTCATGTTTTGAGTTTTCTCAAATTCGGCCATCTTAAACCTCAAAAATCACAAATACATTCGAATAAATCTGGTTGGGCCACGTGGCCCATTCTGGAGGCGCCACGTGGCCCCGCCTCCTTGTTTCAGCCGCCCGCGATCTGGACCTTTGGATCTTCTCCTGAGATCCAACGGTCTCAAGCTCTCCACGTACGCCCCTTGGCCGCGACCGTCTGATCATCTCCCACTCCTCATCATCACCCTCCGTTAGCGCCAAGACCAGATGACGACACGTGGCGCGCTATGCGCCCTTCGATCGCGTTCCCGACTTTCCATCTCAGCCGCCTCTTCTAAACGCGCGCCTTAGCCATCCGATCAAGCTTCCTTCTCATCTAAGCCGTCCGCCAGCGCCACATCCTCAGCTCGCCACGTGGCAGCGCCCGATCCCTTCGATCGCTCCGCTCCTGATTAAATCTCACCCGTCATCTCGCGCTTAGCCCTCCACCGTTGGATCTCCAGATCCAACGGTCCCGCTTCTTCGTCAACCTCCAGCCCACGCCCTCTCTCCCACGATTCACCGCACGAACGCCTCTCCCCCTTCCTTTTATTCCACCCACTCCGACCACCATCTTCCCTCTCCAACCAACCCACGACCGAGCCCCATCATCCCTCTATCCCGCGCATGCCTCCACTACCCATCACCAACTCCCAGTCGCTCCATGTTCATCACGAAACCCACGACTTCCCGCACTTTCACCGCCGGCTACCTCTTCAAATACATCGGTCCCCCCTCCATTTGCCGGTGTCCATCTTTACATGGGGCCTCGCCCAGCCCTCCGCCACCTCCCAGTGACAGGGGGAGGTGGCTGGATAGAGCGAAGACGACGAGGCTCCGGTGAGACCCTCCGCCTTCGACGGCGGAGTTGCGGCGACCTTTAGCCGCCCGAGCTCGCTGGGGAGGCCGCCCAGTACGTTGCGAAGACCCCCGAGCTCCTCTCGGAGCTCAAGCCCAGGCCCTTCGACCGCCATTGCCCAGGTAAAGTTTCTGATTTTATTTTGTTTTTCTTCTTCTTTTTGCCTAATTTTCTTAGCATCTTCACGCTCTGTCTCGCTCCGATGACCATCGCTTCAACTCCGCCATCGATTCCCCCTCCTCGCAGCACTCTCCGATCATCCTTCTTTTTCTTCCATACCTCCCGTCACCTTCGACCCACCTCCTCCGCTCTCACGGCGGAGGAGCTCCGAGCTCCTCCATACTCTTCGCCCACCTGAGCTCTCACGTCACCTCATGCACACACATCTTCGCTTCGGATACATGCTATTAACCCTGCAGGTAACATATATGTCAATGGCCGGAGAGTCATCGGACCCGACTTCGACATCGACGTTCTCCTCATCAGCATTCCGATGGGCCGAGCTGAGATACTTGACGCCTCGCCCGAGCTTATGTCTTCATCGACAACCTCTCAGGAGCATCGTGCGAGCTCTATCATCGCCAAGGAAGAGCGGCGGAGCTGGAGCTTCTTCGCCGGAGCTCCAGAAGCGCCGCCAGCTGCGGAGGATGACGAAGGAGCAGTGACCGTTGGATGCTCCGCCCCGGAGTTCATCCAACGGCCACTATGCAGCCACGTCGCTCAAGACCCGACCGTTGGATCATCTCGATCCAACGGTCCAGATGGAACCGCGTCATCACCTTCATCAGCCCTTGGATCCTCACGATCTAAGGGTCCACATGCAGCCACGTGTCTTTGCCAGAGCCTCTACCGAGCCTTAGCCCCCGAACCTCCGGGCTTGGGAGGTCCGAACCTTCCCCGAGCCTGCAGCGGATCCAAACCAAAGTCCAAGCCAAGCCGAAGCTCCATCGAGCCTCTGCCGAACCTGATTCCGAGCCTAAGACAGCGCGTGCTTGGCACGTGCCTCTTGGGCAATTTGCAGAGAAGCCCACGGAATTCTTCAAGTTTGCAGAATGGTCCCCGCGCGTATGGAATCTTTACAGGGAAGGCCTCAGATCTTATTTTATTTACTTTTTAGCCCTTCCCAGGGACCTTTCTGTAGTTATCATTTCATGTTTTCTTTCAGTTATGCCCTTGTCTTTCTTTATGCATATCTTGAGCATCATGTTTCCGTTTCAGTTGATTTCAGTCTCATTTGAAAGCTTGTTTGATGTACTTCTTGATGGCATATTAAGTTTCGTATTTTGGACACTTGATTTTTTATGTATCATTTTATTTGCTATGTGTCCCTTAGTAGTAACTTATGCCTTGTTAACATTATCGATCGAGCTTGAAATTTTAAACAAATCTGAAATTGACTCATATTTAATTTTGCTCATCATTATTAACCTAGGGCATATTTCCACTACATTTTCATTGCATTTCATGTCATTTATTTGCATGATAAAATCTGATTAAAAATATGCATGTTTATTTTTAATGCATTGTCATGTGTTGTGTATTTGCATATGTTGACCTATATACTTTTAACTCAACATTTGATTAAACAAACTTAAATCCGAATAATACGAGAGAGACTCGTGTCCCTGAGTTCGACCTTGGTTTCTTGCCAAGTAAAAAATAATTAACGATCATCTCATTTTGATTCATTATCGCATATATTTAAATGAGGTGATCTTTTGACGACCAAAATCGGCTCGACTGCTTCGACGATTCCATGTGCTAAAAACACATTATTAAGGGGTCGATTTTGCGGTTCGTCAAATGGCGCTGTTGCCGGGGACACGGCTCATTTCTTTGATTTTTTGGATTTTTGTGTGTTTAATTTAGTGTTTCTTTTTTATAGGTCAAATGATCATATTTTGCATAAAAAATTTTTCTTCCTTATTTGATATCTAACTATTGCTTTTGTGGCAGGGCCCTTGATGGATCAAGGAGGCGAGGAGCAAGACGTTCCCCGCTGCGAGGAGCCGCAGGAGCATGCTTGGAGCAAAGGAAGAAGAAAAGAAAAAAAATGTCTCGCATTTTTTGTTGCATTTTTAATAAACTCGTCTTTTACAGCGGTCTTCGATCGAAGACTCGCGGTTGTAATCGAACGAATGTGGTTGTGTGGGGATCGTCCCCACTTGAGTGTCGACCTAGGATAGGCACGCGGCTCTCCGAGCTCTTTTTAATTTTTCCATGGTTTCTACGTGCTTGATCGTAGGTAGGACACACTAATTTATAGACGCACTTAATCTCGCATCACTTAGCTAAAATTCATGAAGATCAATCACCGCTAATAGATGCTTGATTAGGTGCGGCTTTTTCGACTTGCATACATGTTGGACTTGAGTTTTCAAACGGCCTCAGTTTTTTTCGCGGCTTTTATCGTCAAATCACTGCATGATTTATCGCTTAGCCTAGATCGCGGTTTCTTCGAATACATGTTTTTCTCGGCTTTCATTTCCTAGCTTGATCACCTAGGATTAATGGAAAATGGAATGAACGGTAGACGATGATTTCTTGATTTTTGTGCTAACCTTAATTCAGTGATAACTCAAAATAAAATTGGGACTGTTAATTGCAAGTCAACCATAAATGGAGTAAAATTCGGTTTTGGGAGAGCAACACCCTCAGTTACGCGTTGGTTTTTATTTCACATTTTTTACCGAGTAATTATTTAAAGTTTTATCACCAATAAAACCGACAAGATAATCAACCAACCTTGGTTGGTTTCATGTGTGAGTTGGTGAAACTAAGGGTTTGCTTGCTTGATTGAGCCATATTTGTTGCGATACACAACCCCAAAACCGTAGTCACTCCATTCCATCTCCAAGATTCAATACCGCTCACTTGTAAATCCATCCCTCTTCTTCGTTCACCTTGGGTCTCTTCCAACATCAATCCTCATCTTTATACTTAGGCTAATCTCAGCCTAAGTATAGGGGGGGACCCAAATCCCCGTGATTTTCTCCACTCATCTTTTCTTGCCTTTATACTTAGGTTATTTCTAACCTAAGTATAGGGGGGAGTCCCTCTTATCTCCCGTATATTCTTCTATTTTTAAATGGACCTATGGACTCGTAACATCTAGTGCTATGAGGACATAGCAAAGTTTAAGGATAGGGGGGTATACCGTACATACTAGTTACTTACTTTAGCTAAAATCTGAAAATTTTGAAAAATTAAAAACTTTTTGGCTAAGGAAAAATTCGTTGGACTAAGAGAACTCAAAAGATTTCACGGCTTTTCTAACTGTGTTACACTATTTTTGATAAAAATATTTTTGAAAATGATTTGAAAAAAAAATGAGTTTTTCTTGTTTTGAAAAATCTTTTTGAAAATGTTTTGAAAATCTTTTGTGTGACATGGTTTTGAAAATATTTTATCAAGGAAAGTTGAGTCTAACCTATGTTTTGACTTTAAAAAACTAAAATCCATAAAAATTGCAAAATAAAAAAAATGTGTGTTTTTGGATGAAGAAGTTGGATTAAACCTCTACTCTTACACTTTCACCCAGGATCTGAATTGTTCAAGGAGACTTAGCTTTTAGAGGTCTTTGAGATTTGCGGTTAACCAGCCTTAACCATCAGGGTCTTAGACTTAATCATCCATATTCCCCTAGGTCTCTAGATTTGCATGCTATATTCCATGCTTAATCTCAGACAAAGAGAATATGATCAGCACATCACATGCACGACTGCGGTTTTGATTGAGATGAGTTGATTTTTCACCTAAGAGATTGGGATGAGGAAGTCGAATTTGGATTTAATCTAATGATGCTCGAGGATGGGATAAAATCAATGAAGGCTTCATGAAACCTGAGTGTCAGCATCTTTAGCCAGTATGAGAACTCGATTCTTATACTAATCTCTTGACATTGACCTAAGTGCCTGGGTGTGATATAAATAAAAGTTGTTGATCAGTGTGCGCCAACTCTTGGTAAAAGCAGTGGAGCTAGCCAAAAATTATACAAGTCAATAAAATTTCAAAGAAAAGCTCTCATTCCACAAAATCAAATATCAAAGAGCTTCCACCAAAGGCGAGCGCTCCCAAACTTTTCAAAGTGTCCACTTGGACCACCGCTATTAGGACCAGGAGTCGGGCTTGCACCAAAAAAGGGCTCTGCATCGTAAATGCTACAAGTCTGGGTGTAGAAGGTATAATAGATACTCAAAAAAGACACACCCCGGTGTACTCCCAGGAAAACAAGTGCAGACGGCTCCAACTTCTCTTGACGGACACACTGATCAACACCAAAAAAAAAGTGTTGCGTAAAAAGGCACTAGAGAGAATCCTTGTTCCAATGAGAGGGAGAGAAGAATTGACACAATCCCATGCCCTCCATTTTCTGGCCTGCCATCCACATTTTCTAAGTCTGACAACTAAAGAGACGGTGGACTGAATGCAAGATTTGATTTCTTCCCTAGTGTTGAGGATTGGGTCCTTAGGAGATTTTCTCGAACCAAGATTTTGGGTGAAGACTTGACTCTACTCTCAGAATTGCAGTCAACACTAAACTCATATCCTTTAGTTTATATGTACATCAGAGAGAGTCTAGAGAAGTAGAGGAATTGGAAGCCTCCTGATTAAGGCTGGGTTGAACTCTAAAATTTTGGATCTCTGAAGCCGAGTCGACTTGATCAGATTGGATCCTGTATTCACATGCACAAGGGGGTTAATCCAACTTAGTCATTCTTTTTGATGCTCGAGGACGAGCATAGTTTAAGTATAGGGGGGTGATGAACCTCAGTTTCATCATCTTTATTTGTTATAATTAACCCCCTTGCTTAAGGTTTTGTCAATAAATCCCTGTTATTGTCTAATAATTAACAGAGCCCTAAATAAATTAAAAACCACAAAAAATGACAAAACAAAAATTCGTGGTATTTTTAGGCTTAAAAATACCTTCAAAAATATTTCGGGCCCTTGTTTGATCTCTTTTCGAGTTTTGGTCAACATGAAACTTGTAGATCTCGTCAAGATCTACAACTTTCATGTTTTGAGTTTTCTCAAATTCGGCCATCTTAAACCTCAAAAATCAAAAATACATTCGAATAAATCTGGTTGGGCCACGTGGCCCATTCTGGAGGCGCCACGTGGCCCCGCCTCCTTGTTTCAGCCGCCCGCGATCTGGACCTTTGGATCTTCTCCTGAGATCCAACGGTCCCAAGCTCTCCACGTACGCCCCTTGGCCGCGACCGTCTGATCATCTCCCACTCCTCATCATCACCCTCCGTTAGCGCCAAGACCAGATGACGACACGTGACGCGCTATGCGCCCTTCGATCGCGTTCCCGACTTTCCATCTCAGCCGCCTCTTCTAAACGCGCGCCTTAGCCATCCGATCAAGCTTCCTTCTCATCTAAGCCGTCCGCCAGCGCCACATCCTCAGCTCGCCACGTGGCAGCGCCCGATCCCTTCGATCGCTCCGCTCCTGATTAAATCTCACCCGTCATCTCGCGCTTAGCCCTCCACCGTTGGATCTCCAGATCCAACGGTCCCGCTTCTTCATCAACCTCCAGCCCACGCCCTCTCTCCCACGATTCACCGCACGAACGCCTCTCCCCCTTCCTTTTATTCCACCCACTCCGACCACCATCTTCCCTCTCCAACCAACCCACGACCGAGCCCCATCATCCCTCTATCCCGCGCATGCCTCCACTACCCATCACCAACTCCCAGTCGCTCCATGTTCATCACGAAACCCACGACTTCCCGCACTTTCACCGCCGGCTACCTCTTCAAATACATCGGTCCCCCCTCCATTTGCCGGTGTCCATCTTTACATGGGGCCTCGCCCAGCCCTCCGCCACCTCCCAGTGACAGGGGGAGGTGGCTGGATAGAGCGAAGACGACGAGGCTCCGGTGAGACCCTCCGCCTTCGACGGCGGAGTTGCGGCGACCTTTAGCCGCCCGAGCTCGCTGGGGAGGCCGCCCAGTACGTTGCGAAGACCCCCGAGCTCCTCTCGGAGCTCAAGCCCAGGCCCTTCGACCGCCATTGCCCAGGTAAAGTTTCTGATTTTATTTTGTTTTTCTTCTTCTTTTTGCCTAATTTTCTTAGCATCTTCACGCTCTGTCTCGCTCCGATGACCATCGCTTCAACTCCGCCATCGATTCCCCCTCCTCGCAGCACTCTCCGATCATCCTTCTTTTTCTTCCATACCTCCCGTCACCTTCGACCCACCTCCTCCGCTCTCACGGCGGAGGAGCTCCGAGCTCCTCCATACTCTTCGCCCACCTGAGCTCTCACGTCACCTCATGCACACACATCTTCGCTTCGGATACATGCTATTAACCCTGCAGGTAACATATATGTCAATGGCCGGAGAGTCATCGGACTCGACTTCGACATCGACGTTCTCCTCATCAGCATTCCGATGGGCCGAGCTGAGATACTTGACGCCTCGCCCGAGCTTATGTCTTCATCGACAACCTCTCAGGAGCATCGTGCGAGCTCTATCATCGCCAAGGAAGAGCGGCGGAGCTGGAGCTTCTTCGCCGGAGCTCCAGAAGCGCCGCCAGCTGCGGAGGATGACGAAGGAGCAGTGACCGTTGGATGCTCCGCCCCGGAGTTCATCCAACGGCCACTATGCAGCCACGTCGCTCAAGACCCGACCGTTGGATCATCTCGATCCAACGGTCCAGATGGAACCGCGTCATCACCTTCATCAGCCCTTGGATCCTCACGATCTAAGGGTCCACATGCAGCCACGTGTCTTCGCCAGAGCCTCTACCGAGCCTTAGCCCCCGAACCTCCGGGCTTGGGAGGTCCGAACCTTCCCCGAGCCTGCAGCGGATCCAAACCAAAGTCCAAGCCAAGCCGAAGCTCCATCGAGCCTCTGCCGAACCTGATTCCGAGCCTAAGACAGCGCGTGCTTGGCACGTGCCTCTTGGGCAATTTGCAGAGAAGCCCACGGAATTCTTCAAGTTTGCAGAATGGTCCCCGCGCGTATGGAATCTTTACAGGGAAGGCCTCAGATCTTATTTTATTTACTTTTTAGCCCTTCCCAGGGAGCTTTCTGTAGTTATCATTTCATGTTTTCTTTCAGTTATGCCCTTGTCTTTCTTTATGCATATCTTGAGCATCATGTTTCCGTTTCAGTTGATTTCAGTCTCATTTGAAAGCTTGTTTGATGTACTTCTTGATGGCATATTAAGTTTCGTATTTTGGACACTTGAATTTTTATGTATCATTTTATTTGCTATGTGTCCCTTAGTAGTAACTTATGCCTTGTTAACATTATCGATCGAGCTTGAAATTTTAAACAAATCTGAAATTGACTCATATTTAATTTTGCTCATCATTATTAACCTAGGGCATATTTCCACTACATTTTCATTGCATTTCATGTCATTTATTTGCATGATAAAATCTGATTAAAAATATGCATGTTTATTTTTAATGCATTGTCATGTGTTGTGTATTTGCATATGTTGACCTATATACTTTTAACTCAACATTTGATTAAACAAACTTAAATCCGAATAATACGAGAGAGGCTCGTGTCCCTGAGTTCGACCTTGGTTTCTTGCCAAGTAAAAAATAATTAACGATCATCTCATTTTGATTCATTATCGCATATATTTAAATGAGGTGATCTTTTGACGACCAAAATCGGCTCGACTGCTTCGACGATTCCATGTGCTAAAAACACATTATTAAGGGGTCGATTTTGCGGTTCGTCAATTAGGGATATTGTCTTTGAGGAGGAATCAAAGACGATTCCTGATGTTGTGATTGAAATGCACAAGAGTGCATTCCAACCATTGGGCAAGAAACAAATCAAGAACCTCAAGATGACAGTATTCAACAACCCCTCATAGAGGATTTTGCTACACAAGATCAAAATCAACAACCTCAAAATTTAAGGAGATCCATTAGAGAACGAAGGAGTGCTATTCCGGATGACTATATAGTATTTCTTCAAGAACAAGATGGAATTAGGGAAGATGATCCAATCAACTTCCATCAAGCCATGAAAGGTTCTAACTTAGCAAAATGGATCGAAGCCATGAATGAGGAATACAAATCGATGCAAGACAATCAAGTTTGGGACCTTGTATCATTACCAGAAGGTGTGAAACCCATTGGTTGTAAATGGATATTTAAAACCAAAAGGGGTTCAAATGGTAATGTTGAAAGGTTTAAGGCACGTCTTGTAGCTAAAGGATTTACTCAAAGAGATGGAATTGATTACAAGGAAACATTTTCACCTGTTTCTAGTAAGGATTCCTTTAGAATTATCATGGCATTAGTTGCACACTTTGATCTTGAGCTTCATCAGATGGATGTTAAGACCGCCTTTCTCAATGGAGACGTTGAGGAGGTGATCTATATGGTTCAACCAGAAAACTTTGTTCAGGGAGATGCAAAGAATATGATTTGTAAATTAAAAAAATCCATTTATGGACTCAAGCAAGTATCCCGTCAATGGTATCACAAATTCAATCAGGTAATTATCTCATTTGGTTTTGAGACTAATCCAGTGGATGATTGTGTATATCACAAGTTTTGTGGGAGTAAACATATTTTCTTGATTTTGTATGTGGATGACATACTGCTTGCTAGTAATGATCGGAATTTGTTGCATGAAACAAAGAAATTTCTTTCAAATAATTTTGAAATGAAAGATCTTGGAAATGCTTCTTTTGTATTAAGAATCCAAATACACCGAGATCGAAATCGAGGTGTACTTGGATTGTCACAAGAGAACTACATCCACAAGGTGCTTCAAAGATTTGGCATGCAGCTTTGCAAACCAATTGATACCCCAATTGCTAAAGGAGACAAATTCAGTTTCAATCAATGCCCTAAGAATAACCTTGAAATTCAGGAAATGGGTAAGATCCCTTATGCATATGCAATTGGAAGTCTTATGTATGCACAAGTGTGCACACGTCCGGATCTGGCATTTATTGTGGGCATGCTAGGCAGATACATGGCGAATCCATGCATGGATCATTGGAGGGTTGCCAAACGTGTCATGAGATATCTTCAGAGAACAAAAGACTACATACTTACATATCAAAGGTCGGATACACTGGAGATCATTGGATATTCCGACTCAGATTTTGCTGGATGTCAAGATAGCAGAAGATCCACTTCAGGCTATGTATTCCTAATGGCTGGAGGAGCCATATCATGGAGGAGTGCTAAACAAACAATTGTAGCATCCTCCACTATGGCGGCTGAATTCATAGCATGTTATGAGGCATCGAATCATGGAATATGGCAAAAGAATTTTGTCAATGGGGTGCTATTATATGCAGCATCCAGAAACCATTACAGTTATTTTGTGACAATAATTCGGCAGTGCTTTATTCCAACAGCAACAGAAGCTCAACCAAGTCAAAGCATATTGACATAAAGTTTTTGGTTGTGAAAGAGATAGTACAAAGTGGACAAATTTCCATAGAGCATATTGGGACAAATTCCATAGTGGCGGATCCGCTAACCAAACCAGTGACACCCAATATATTTCATGAACATGTGATTCGCATGGGTGTTGTATCAAATAAAGATATCCACTTCTAGTGGGAGTTTGTATTGTTTTGCTCAACCCTTTACAGTTTGAAACATTTGAAGTTCAATAAATTTCTGCGCGAAATAAAGTATTTGATGTTGATTCCACGTTCTCTCACTAAAGGGTCTCCATTAAGAAAATGGACTATTCATTATGCAACTTTGGATATAGATCCAGATTTATTCATTTATTTGACATTGATCTATGTCATTTGGTTGTGTTAATATCGGTGACCATTGATGGGTTTAATCGTGCTCAATACGATGAATACATCCTTGATCTCATGTTATCATAACCAATGTACAAGATTGTTCAGTTATATCTCGATTGATGGCAATAATTCTGAGCTCATATAGTGAGCACATTACATGGTCATTATCAATGTCCAGTGGGAGATTGTTGGGATTTAAAAATCCCATTGATTGTTGGGATTTGAAAATCCAATTGATATGGACATTAACAATTACCATTAGTGCATTCTTGATTGCCAATTAATCAGAGAATAAAATCTCTTTATGATGGACAAAGGAGGAAGGTGAATTGGCAACCATTTTGGTTGTCTAGCCAAATATAATAAGGCCAAGGGTCCCCAATCGACACATGTTCTCTTCTCTATTGTTTTCCATCGACAAGAGAGAGCTTGAGAGGCATACGTTCGAGAGGAAGATCCGAGGTTGCTTCGTGGGTTGATCGACAGCTACGTCAAACATCATAGCAATGGCATCAGGTATTCTGTTACCCTTGAATTCGGATCGATTTCTAGTTTAACAGTCACAAGAGAGGAAGGGTTGGAGGGTGAGGAGGGAGGAAGAGTGAAAGGGGATATCGTTTTTTCGGATATGCCCCTCTTAACTATACAATGGTTTGAGAAAACAATGGTTAAGTTCAAATTACTGACGGTTAAAGTAATGGAGAGGCACAAGTGATAGAACGACAAGAAGTTAAGGGCACAACTATTATTAGAAAAAAAAAGCATAAGTAAAATTGAAATATTTCAAAATGGCACAACTGATAAAACCTTTTATTTATTTATTTAAGTTTATCAAGTTTGACCGCCGGTCTCAGCTTCATTGATAAGCATGGAAAAGTCTTTGTATTTATGGTTCTTTAATGCCAACCACCAGCTCAATGGATTCCTTTTTTTTTTATTTTGTTTCTGTCAAAAAACAACCCTTGTAATTTTTTAACATCATATGCTTGTCTTCAAGTTTTTTTCTTATTCTTATTGGGGATTAACCCACCGCAATCCTGTTGTGATGATACGGATCTTTAATATATATACACCATCTAACGGTCCAGATCATTATAAGAGAGCGTATTTCTAGGGAGCAATCCAGATCGTCTGATTGCTTATGAACTGTTCCGATCGCCGCAACACGAACAAAGGAGCCCATTCGGTTACCACCGCAACTAACACCTTGGTCGATGCATCGATTTAATCAACTAATTCATAATCAGTTGAATCCACTCCTCACTCGAAAATCACTATAAAAATATGAATAATTAAACATCGATAAATAATACGACTTTTCAAAATTAGTAGATCGTCGAATGTACAGTATACCTACCACTCAAAAAAATAGGGTTAAAATCTTTCCATGTGAACAACATTAATTTAAGCAACAATCCATCTAACCGATTCTACTTAGGATGCGTTCGGTTCGAGAATAAGCAGAAATAAGGATGAGGAATAAGGAGAATAATGGTCTATTCTTTGTTCGGCTGGAATGTAGGAATAAGAAGAATAAGGTGAAATAAAGGTAGATAAGGTGGGATAAAGATAGTAATAAGAGTGAAATAAGATGAAATAATGAAGAATAATCGTACTACTGAGAACCATAAATTGATCCCTTATTTCAGAATCTATTCTCCAACCAAACTTGACATTAAGGTTGGAAAAAACTTCACCCATTTTCTTTATTAGATCATCTAAGGGCACACAATAGAAAAACACATCAAATATCGGTGGGTGCATTAGCTGTACTACATCAACAAATGGGACCGAAATAGATAATATACCTCACAGACACCGGTGTCGATGCCGACCTCTCATAATATAATAATCCCGAGTTGACCCAATCAAACAAGAAACATTCAACGCTTCCCACATGTATATACGAATACACATACATACAAGCATGGAAGGCTGTATCCCGATATATCGGCGATATATCGGTATCGACAGGTCACCGATATTGTCGATATGTCCGATATCGGGTATCGACAGGCAAAAAAGGCAAGTTGAATCCCGATGTCGGTGATATGGCGTCGATATATCGGCGATATATCGGTATCGACATGGTACCGATATCGATACCGATATCGATATGTCCTTCCATGCATACAAGTATACAATGCATACAAGTATACAAACATGCAAATACACTCAGGCACAAGGATATATACATTTTTTTTGCAAACATGTAGAGGGGTGTGATTATTTCTACGGTAACAAGTTCATGATCGTGTGCAACTCACCTTTGAAATCCAGAAAATGACTTGAAATTTGTATTTGACTATTCTTTATAGTATTCATGTTGAACAAACGGATTGATTTGTTATTTTAGATTGAAATCTACTTTATAGCATTCACACGCCTATCTTATCAATGTGACATCCCTCTTCTTCTATGTATTAATACATAGAGCTTCTCTTGTGTGATCGACCAACTTTGGGTCCTGTAATGGCATCAACGGGAGAGCAAGTGCCGCGATGGACCCCGAGCCCAAAGAGGTCCTCCACGCTCCCGAAGCCTCCTGAAGTCCACTGCAGGGACGGTTCCCTCACCAGCCTCGACTGCGGCTCCTTCGCGATCCCCTTCCGCCGCAGCAGCCACAGCTCCTTTGCCACCAGCCTCCGTCGTATCCTGCCGCAGCAGCGTGGGGTGGACGACGACCTCTATCGCATACCACTGCATAGAACTGCAGGCAGCAATGCGGACAGCGGTATCGTCGTCGATGACGAGAACGCTAGTTCGTCGGAGGAGGAGGAGGAGGAGGAGAAGGAGGAAGGATATGTACACGAAGAGGGAAGTCCTTATCCGTACGTGGGGAGGTATACGGAGAGACAGGGGGTGTACTTGACTTGGGAGGATCTCTGGGTGCTGGCTCCCGACAAGAAAGGCCGCGGCCACAAGGCGATACTGCAGGGGTTGCTGGGCTACGCGCAGCCGGGGGAGGTGCTCGCCATCATGGGCCCCTCCGGCTGCGGCAAGTCCACCCTGCTCGATACTCTGGCCGGTATGCAATCCGATGATTATTCGACTGAAAGCATGGCAACTGTGCTGATGTTCTGGTGTTGCAGGACGATTGTCGTCGGACACTAGACGGAGCGGGAAGATCTTGATCAACGGTCATCGTCAGCGGCTGTCATTCGGCACCTCGGTGAGTAATTTCAGCTTGATCTTGGAGGAAATTAATCCTAATGGCATTAGTTTGAGTTCTTCATATATTGTTAATTTCCTGGCAGGCATACGTGACGCAGGATGACATCCTGATGACGACGTTAACCGTCCGGGAGGCTGTGTGCTACTCAGCATGTCTCCAGCTGCCGGACTCCATGTCGACGGCGGAGAAAATAACGAGAGCGGAGGAGACGATAATTGACATGGGGTTGGCCAACGCCGCGGATACGAGGATCGGGGGATGGGCAGTGAAGGGGCTGAGCGGGGGGCAGAAGAGGAGGGTGAGCATCTGCATGGAGATCCTCACGAGGCCGAGGCTGCTGTTCCTCGATGAGCCCACCAGCGGCCTCGACAGTGCGGCTTCTTTCCACGTCATGAGCCGCATAAGGCGCCTCGCAGAGAACGAGGGCATGACGGTGCTCGCGTCCATCCACCAGCCGAGCACCGAGACGTTCCAGCTCTTCCACTCCCTCTGCCTCCTCGCCTCCGGCAAGACCATCTACTTCGGACCACCTCTTAACGCCAGTGAGGTACGTTTACATGGGAATTCGTAATTATCTCATGAACCATATACATAATCCGATTTTCCCCTTCTGATACTTAGATCTTTATTTGCTCATATTACCTAAGCATTTCTCACGAAAATCTACGTCCTACACCTCGAAATTGATCGATTAACTTCTGAACTGGTTTTCCATCAGTTCTTTGCTGCCAACGGCTTTCCCTGCCCCTTGATGACAAATCCATCTGATCACTACTTGAAGACAGTGAACAAAGACTTCGACGTGGTAATCAAATAAGCATCACCTTACTGCATATTATCTACTAATCCTACCTATGCAGATTAAACTCTGATCAAGTACGTTACATATATCAGGACATAGAACGGGAGCCAGAGTTGGAAGGTCGAACAACAGCCGCGGAAGCCATAGAGATCTTGACAGAGTCCTATACGTCTTCCCAAGTTCGCCAGAAGGTGATGGAGCGCATCTCCGAGATCCACATACAGGTAGCTGTTCTTCTTTTTCTTAACATGGGTAATTGTTAGGATTTGAACATTGATCCATATTTGGATTCTCCACCAAAAATTGACATCAAGCAAAGAAATGTTACCTTGGTCTTGTTGCTGTAGGGAGGGCCTTCAGTAAAGAAGAGAAGCCAAGCTGGCTTCTGGATGCAAACCCTGATCCTCACAAGGAGATCGTTCGTGAACATGTATAGAGATCTTGGATATTATTGGCTTCGATTCGCTATCTACATTGCACTCTGCCTCTGCCTCGGGACCATCTTCTACGACATCGGCCATAGCTTTGGATCCATTCAGGTGTGATCCGTCGACACGATTGTTATCGAGCAATCTAATCAAGTTCTAATTAGAATGATATGATTTAGGCTAGGGGTTCGGTGCTCATGTTCACAGCTGCCTTCCTGACCTTCATGGCTATTGGCGGATTCCCTTCTTTTGTCGAGGACATGAAGGTGAGAGCCCTTCATCTGTTCATCATCTTAGTGTGAATCGATTCGGAAGTCTGCATTAACCAACAATCAATTTCCTTGATTTTAGATCTTCGGACGAGAGAGATTGAACGGGCACTATGGTGTGAGCTCGTTCGTGATAGCCAACACGCTCTCCTCCACCCCGTACCTTGCCCTGGTCTCCGTGATCCCAGGAGCCATGGCCTACTACTTGGTCGGCCTTCAGAAAGGTGTGGACCATTACGTCTACTTCGCTCTGGTCCTCTATGTGTGCATGATGCTGGTGGAGAGCCTGATGATGATCGTGGCGAGCGTAGTCCCGGACTTCCTCATGGGCATCATCACCGGTGCGGGGCTCCAAGGCGTGATGATGCTCAACGGGGGATTCTTTAGGCTACCCAACGACCTCCCGAAGCCGTTGTGGAAGTATCCCATGTTCTATGTAGCCTTCCACAGGTATGCCAATCAGGGGTTCTACAAGAACGAGTTCATCGGACTCACCTTCCCTACCAAGGAAGGTGGGCAACAGACCATAGACGGCGAGACCATATTGACGGAAATGTGGCAAGTGAACACGAGCTACTCCAAGTGGGTTGATCTCGCCGTGCTTTGTGGGATGGTGATTCTTTACAGGTCCTTGTTCTTGATGATCATAAAGGGTACCGAGAAGGTGAGGCCCATGGTGAGCAGAATGAAGGCGAGGAAGCATCCCAAGAGTGCCGCACTCGTCGATGAGAATCAAGTGCCACCCATGACAACAAGTTAAGGGTTCATGCTTAGATGGAATTAGTTTTCCATCTGGGTAGGAAAGGTTGCATTGGCTGTTTTCTGAAATGCTTCAAGCAACATCCACTTGAAGCGATGTAATATGCAAATAGGATGTGATGATATGGAGCCATTGTTATGGCAGCCTTCCAATGATCATAAAAATACCAAGTTTTGGCAATTTACCGATTCGAACTACTGCACGGTATATAGATTTTTCTGCATAATTTGCAGGCGTTGCATCTTAGTATTTTCGTTGCTTTTGCTATGACAACTCCCAGCTTTTGCCCCTTTCAGGTAGAATCACCTCACATTCCTGTGTCTACAGCAGAGGACTGCTGTAAATGGGGATGGCGTCCGAGCCGTTCAATCAAGATCCAGCGGTTCGCACGAAATCAGGATTTTTGTGGGTCCGTACCGTTGATCGAGCGGCTCAGGCGCCGTCCTCATTTACAGCAGTCATCTGCTGTACAGCAGAGGATCCACTCTCGTCCGTCAAGTATGCCACTAGAAAATTCCTACCATGGTATAGTGTGTGGATCCTCTACAGTATGGAGTCTGTTGCAATCAATCCGAGCCGCTCAATCTTGATCGATCGATTCACACGAATTTCCACGGTATGGACCCACAAAAATTGGGAATTTATGCGAACCGCTTGATCAAAATCGAACAGCTCCAGTGTTCCACGATTTTACAGCAGAATCTGCAGGCACGCAAAAGGGATGTGGAGCGAAATCTTTGGCACGTCCAGCCAGATCCCTGCTGGGAAGAAGGATTTTTCTAACTGGGGCGTGCTTGGCATGTTTGATGTCGCCAAGTAGGGAGGGCTGGATAAAGCTAATTGAAAGTCAAAATCTGCCTACTAAATCCAGCTACTTGTGTGGATGTTAGAGTAGCAGACGAGTGGGACAAGTAGAAAATGACGGAATAAAGACAAGACGCCCAAGTCAAAAAACAACTAAAGGGCATGGCCCAAGTAGTTGACTTGAGAAGAATATCAATGTGTGAATTGTGATGGAGTGCACCGGGATGTATACTACAGTATTTGGTGGGAACCCAAAGGAAAATGGAGTGAACACATGTAAGGGCAATCATTTTGAGATAATCCAAGTTAAGCTTCTATAGCCAACGAGTCTAACCCCTGCTCAAACTGTAGAGACAATAGTAGTGTTTGATTCAGTTACTTTTAAGGAGTGATATCAGGTTTAATATCGGGTTAACTAAGAGGAGCAGTGCAGAAACCGCAACAAACATGGATGGCACATTGCAGAAAGTTGCAGGAAGACCATGAACATGACTGGGGCTCGGAGGACAGGAATTTACAAGCAAAAAACACCCAGAATCCTCGTTGTCGGAAGCATCCACCCTCCAAATAATACAAAACAAGTGCTATTTTCAACACCATAGGGATGATTTAACATCAGAGGGAATTAAATATACAGATGTAGAATCACAGTCGTGAAATAAAGAATATTTATAATTATCACATATACATACACCGCATTAGAATAGAAATTCCATGTTTTAGTGTGTCTTCTCAGCCATTTGCCTTGTGCGGTAATCACCGTGTCTGAAGGCCTCGAGTAATGCAGTCCCAATGTTCTGATTCCCTGAAGTCAGTAGGCAATACCATCTGCTCTAAATATCCTCTCGACAGCACACACTGTTTTTTGCCACCAACATCTTCAAGCAAATACACCTCCTATTCGATGCCCATGTCATCCTCCAGTAATGTGCAGAGAACTCCCATGACACCCTCGACCAACTTTTCATTGGGATGATCTAAGCAAGCAAGTAATTTCTCCACTACTTTCCTTTCTACGATGCAGAAGCTTTCCTTCATCGAGCAGATACCTCGGTGAATCTTGCACAGCCCAGTCGTCGTTGGTGGATGACTCAAACATGGGAAGATTGTGCCACAGAAGCCATGGTGAGGAATCTCAGGGAATCTGGTAAGTTTCATGGATTGTTTTGAGAGATTCTCCAAAGCCAAGGCAGATGTGGCTTGGACATTGTCTGAGTCCATTCACTTGAAGCAACAACAACGACAATAAAGTATTTTTCCACATTAGGTAGGGTCGGTTACATGGATTCTCTGCCTCCATTCAGATCTATCTCAGATCATTCTCGGGTTTAGATCCATGAAACTAAGATCCATTCGTATAGTCTCATCCTAACACTTCTTGGGCCTTAATCACCCTCTCTTAACTGGCTCAACATCCCAATACTTGCATCTTTCCACCGGTGCATCGGGTGACCTCCTTTATAAATAGCCAAAATCGCCTTAGATTCTGAGGTTGCAGGCACGACTGCCATGCCGAACTAGGACTTGCATTGAGCCTATGCCCTGAAATTCTTCCCCGGAGTTTGATAGACTCTTTACCTAGAGGATAGAAGCGAAGAAATGCCTACCTACAAGAATTGATCTACTCACACTATAATAAGCTCGTCGTCGCAGGGCTTGAATTAAGTAAGGAGTGGACCTGATTCTATAACCGAACGTTGATGAAATAGGTCATTTTTTCAAAGAAATGTCGCATCGGCCCATCTTATTCTCGATGGGAGTTGCACAAACTTTCCTTCTGATTACATTATTTCAAATCCAATATTTACATGTGTGTGTTGTTGAGACACGAGCCGATATCATCTCCTCTTAAATACCGTTATTGGGATATGACATGTCTAAGGATATGGATGCACAATCGATCAGCACCATCACGGAAGCACGTGAAGAAAGAACAAGTATATATAACGGTGATCGGTCACCTCTCGCGACCACCAGAGAAGAAAGTTCACTAAAAGAAGAACGAGGACAACTCTCTCCGCTCCCTCACTCTCTTCCTCTCTTCTCCCTCTCTCTCCCCTTTCTCTAAGGGTTACATTGTTCTTATGGTGGTGTGAAGGCAATACCTCCCACCCCTCTATATATAGCTCAGTTACAATCCCATATTCCTATTTCTAATAGGATTATAAATAGAATACAACTCAACAACTATTAGGACAAGGAGTCTAATCCCATTAGAATTCATAATCCTAATTTGACTCTAATCCTAGCAATCTCCTTATTGAGTTAAATTTCATCACAATCTCTTCATCATCTTGGCTTTGCAATGGGTCATCCTCGTCATCTGCAAGTCTCGTTAGCAGGAACTCATCGCTTCTGAGTGACGCATCCATCGTTGTGTACCTTCGACGTGCCAACTTGCACGATCTCCTGCAAGCTTCAACTAGCAGTATTATTCGATGCCTCAGATCGCTTTATTCAAGAGATCATCATAATATGGCTTATGTGGATTGTACATCTGTTGCATCGCGTCGTATCGCCTATGTCGAACCTTTCTCTGATCCGTTGCATCGTGTCCCTTCAACAACGTTGAGCCCAGCTTTCATGCTAGTTGTTGGGGCACGACCGGTACCAACTCTGCTCTGATAATAGTTGTTGAGAATGACCTGTCGGTATCGTCTCCTCTCAGATATCAATCGTTAAGGATACAGATTGTCTCCTTATACGGATGAGGATATGCATACACAATCGATAACCAACATTATGGAAGCACGTGAAGAAAGAACAAGTAGATGTAACGGTGGTCGGTCACCTCTCATGACCACCGAAGAAGAAAGATCACTAAATGAAGAACGAGTATAACTCTCTTCGTTCCCTCGCTCTCTTCATCTCTTCTCTCTCTCCCCTTTCTATAAGGGCTCATTTGGTTGATGGTATGCCCCAGGTTACCCCAAGATAACCCGGTAAACCACCCCACAAACCTATGTGGGAATTCCATCACATCACGTTATTTATTTCAACCCCTTACCAATCTTCATAACCATCTAAACAACTACTATTCACAGGAAGTTACCCCAACCCAACTCAATCCAGTAACCAAAGGAGCCCTAAGGGTTACATTGTTCTTATGGTGGTGTGAAGGCAATACCTCCCACCCCTCTATATATAGCCTAGTGAGAACCCCATACTCCTATTCCCAATAGGAATATAAATAGAATACAACTCAACAATTGTTAGGATTAAGTGTCAAATCCCATTATGATTCATAATCCTAATTTGACTATAATCCTGACATGTGTGTGTTCGCAAATCCATCTTAGCATTTTCATTTCTGTTACCGTCATTTTATGCACATTTATATGATTCACAGGCCAACATTTAGATCCAAAGAGCATAGCATGTCTCACAGCTACTTTGTAAAATTTTCCTTATATTTTCAAAGAAATTTTCTTATCACGGAGAACGATAGGGGCTCCTCTCCACTTTAGTCAACATGCATTTATTCTATTAGTAATATCTCCGTCAATTTTCCATCATCTTGCAAAATAGATCTCAAGTATCTAAAAGAATCTCTCTTCTAAATGTTATTGTCATCGATCTTCACCTCGATTCATTCATCATTGCTTCCATTACAGATGCACTCCATATATTCTATCTTAGCCCTACTTATACCAAATCTTTTAATCTCCGATGCATGTCTCCATACCTCAAACTTTTCATTTACTCCGTCTCTAATTTCATCAATCAACACAATATATATCATCATCGAATAACATGTATCTTATCCTAAATGTGACTTGTCAACTCATCCATAATCAAAGTAAAAAAAGAAATGGACTCAAAGATGAACCTTGATGCAAATCAATGTTGATGTAAAAATAATCAGTCTTCCTAGACGGTATCCTTGCACAAGATGAAGCACTATAATACATATCTTTTGTGAGATTAATATATAGAACAAGTACTCTCTTCTTCAAAACTCTCCATAATATCTTATGTGAGAATAGAATTTTAAGCCGTATCCATATCAATAAAAATAATATGAAGATTCTTTCTTATAATATTAATGTTAGATCCAATTCAATGTATAATATACAGAATTGATAACCGTAATTGATTGCAGATTAGAGGCATTACATCAACCGGTAAAGGTCGTGGCAAATTTTTTTGTATCACACACGTCCCGAGGAGTCCTTCTGTGATGATCGGTGGTGGAAATCACCTCGCATGACTCGTGGCTGAGAGATGGCATTAACGTTGTGATTGTTGTGGAGGGTTGAGTTGATCAACTTTTTAAGGTGGTCAGCTCCAATTGGTTGAATGCTCATCGTCATCGTTCTTACTAGTGCCTCCTCCCCCATGAGGTTCCCATGTGGGCATTGCTCCATAGCAAGATCCTCCAAACATTTTGTTAGATATGTCGATGCAGCATCTTCGGAGGCGGAGCTCTATAATGGAGCTCACCTCGAAGCTTCGAGCCTCCGACCATTGAAGATTCTTTGTACCTGCAAGTGTTAGGAAAGTAGCCTAAACAAAATAGTTTGATTTGGAGGAGTTGGAGTGGACTAGAGGGCCATCGAGATGAGGGAAGGTGGAACCCTAAATGGATTCCTCCTTGCAGGAGAAGGACGACGGTCGAGGTGGACGAGGTTGTGGAGAAGGGGAGACGATGATTGGAATGTCCCACGTGCATCGGGGATGCTTAATAGACATCAGAGCACGATTGGAACAACATGAAGTTGATTGTGGATGCCTAATAAATTCAGAGAAAAAGAAAGAAAACAAATAAAGAAGATTACCTGGAACTGAAGAAGTTTGTCAGAGTGGATGAAGAGGCTTGGGCTTGAGATCTTGAAGACGTTGGGTCTTCATTTGACCCATACAACCACTACGGGAAGCTTCGACTGCCACGAGCATGTCTATGTACATGGATCATCAACCATGGAGCAACACAGGAGGATGACCTCATTGTGGCCCGTCGATCCTCACCTTCGTTGTCGCCAGAGGAGAAAGGCTAGGGCAAACCCTCTCTTAAAGGTGGATACTGGAGATAGAAGTTGGTGGAGGAGTTTTGTTGGGCGGAAGATGTGGCTTCATGTGGTGGTTTCAATCACATGGAAGTTGACGAAGGTTGGAGGAAGTTGGCGATGAGAGTACATGCATGAGTGAGGGGAGAATAGGAATATGATGGAATCGAACTTATCGAGAGACTACGTGGGACGACCAGAAGAATTTAGTGAAGAGATGTCGGCGAAGGGGTGTGTGATCGAGAAAGGTTGGTAGCGGAAGTTGACGATGTGCAGTGACCATTGGATCATGAGATCCAACGGCCCTGATGGGGGCTTATAGGGACAAACATCCGCCACTTGTTCAAACGATCAAGCGTCCCAGATGCGAGCAGGGCTTGGATGATCAGGGTTGTCTTATTAAATGATCAGACAATCCATAAAGAAAGAAGTAACTATTTAGGAGTCAGGTCACGTGGCATGCTAAGATGTGGTCACGTGATCAGATAAAAAAATTAGAAAAATGTCAAATCTTGTAAAATAAATATAAAATAACAAATGAATTCAAATTAAAAGTGTCAACATGAAAGTTGTTCATCTTTTCAAGATCTACAACTTTATGTAGAACTCAAAGTTAAAATACATCATATACAGATAGTTATATTTTTGTAATTATTTTTAAGGAATAAAAATACTTATTTTATTTATTTTGATGTTTTTGTAATTTTTATATAATGAATAATATATAATATATTATAACAATATTATATTTATTTTTATTGGACTTTTAATAAGGAAAAACACATAAAATAAATGAACCTTAAGCATATATTAAGTACTTATTTATATACATTAATTAGCTCTATTTATTTACAATATGTTAGATGTTAAATACACTTAATTATTTGTTAGATGAATTAATTGGTTTAAGATAGAAGGATAAATAATAGAAATAAAGATGGTGGATTTGGATTCATCACACCCTGTACTTAAAATTTATTTATCCTTGAGAAAATAAAAATTGAATAAGTTAGTTGAATCACTGACTGTGTATGTGATGAACAAGACGTGACATTCATGACTCAAGTTTCATATGACTCCAAACTCTAGGTCTAACTAAGTCTTAGTAAAAAGGAACTTAACCACCCTAATTATCAGTCTTTATGTGTGTATGTACATAAGGGATATAGCAATAAGTGTGGATTACATTTACAAGTGTAGAGTCAAAGCTTCGTCCGAGGTTCCAGTTTAAAAAAATCTTCCTTAGAACACAATCCTCAACACTAGGGAATAAATCGAGTCTCACCTCAATCCATTGCCTTCTTAGTTTTCATACTTAAAAGTGTTGATGGATAGGTCAAATATGGAGGATATAGGTTTTTGTCATCTCTTTTCTCCTCGCATAGGAACAAGGATCACTTGAGTGCCTTATTAGCACATACAAGTAATTTTTATGTGTCAATCAGTATGTCCATCAAGAATGTTGAGTCGTTTGCACTTGTTTTTTTTAAGATACACCGGGGTGTGTCTCTTTTGAGTATCTACTATACCCTCAACACCCATACATGTATCGCTAACAATGTAGAGCCCTTTTATCGTGTTCGCCCGACTCATTGACTAGTTGATTTCATCCAAGTGGACACTTTGAAAAGATTGGGAGCGCTCTCCATAAGTTCTTAAAATTTGCCTTTGGAATGTATAAGCTTTCTTTTCCATATTTTTCTTTTCTTTCTTCTCCTTTTTAGCTAGCTCCATAGCTTTTACCAAGTTGGTGTATATTGATCAACAATTTTATGTTTTAACACACTCTGACACTTAGGTTTAAATCAAGATAGTGTATAAGAACCTTGTTCTCATACCTCTAAGGTGTCGACACTCAAGTTTCGTGAAGCAATCCTGGAACTTATCTCATTCTCGAAGCCTTTCTTGGTTGGCGTGGAGCACAGATGATCACCCACTCACCACCGCCGCCGCTCATTCCCCCCTCCGCCACTCACCTAGGATGCGAAAAAGATATATGGATGTAGATAGAAATGACCATGTAATAGGTTTAAGAGAAGTATTTAAGATAAATCGACAAAGACATGGATATAATACGTATGAAGAAAAGGAAAACAAATTATCTGGATTGTCACGTGAGGATAGTTGAAATAGGTTATTCTTCTAAATCATGTAGAATTGTTAATGTTAAAGAATCATCCAGTGGTTGTTTAGCTATTGGAAATGCAAGAGAAAATAGTTCCCGTGAATTACTCGAAGATTAGTGCTTCCATGATATTAAAGATTTTTTTTCTTTTCCTACCTATTTCTTACGTTATATCTATCTTACTTGAATGCAGTACTAGATTTGGGTTATCCAAATTGTACTTGTGAATACTGCAGAGCAATATTTTGGTTTGATGAGTGCCTTAAGAAATCACGAAGGAGGACTAAACCTATATTTCCTTTATGTTGTGGTAAAGAGAAGATCATGTTAAAACCCTTGCCTCTCTGTATAGGATCATTATTACCGAATTTTGGTGAAATTCCTAGATTTGCACAACTTTATATTTATGATACTGAAAATGAAGTCTCAAATAGAATTCAAGCATTATGTAATACAATTGAAGTTGATGATTTAGATCGTAATATTATTGAAGGCTTGAAAGAAATGTTAGACGAAATAAATGTGGTTGTAAAAGCCTTTATAATTATTAAAGATCGTTTAAATATTGTATCGGATGAGTTATTATATTTACGTATACACTCTACAAGAAACGAAAGTAATTCACAATATAATATTCCAATGGTATCAGAAATTGCTGGTTTAGTCGTTGGTGACTTTGGAAGTTCGGGTAGAAATCGAGATATTATAATTGAACATAAGAATGGAAGGTTGAAAAGGATTAATGAATTACATCCTTCTTTTATGGCAATGCAATATCCACTACTTTTCCCATATGGTGAAGATGGGTTTTCTATTGGTATGAGACATGTGATTGGCAGTGAGCAGAAAAGTAATATTCGTGGCCAACTTACTATGAGGGAATTTTACTGTTATCGATTACAACAACGACATAGTGATGGCAGAACACTTATTAGAGGTGGTCGTTTGCTACAACAGTACATTGTCGATGCTTATTATTGTATTGAGGAAGACAGGTTATTTTATATTCGTCAAAATCAGAAGGAATTACGATCTAAGATTTATCAAGGAATAATAGACGCTATTGATAAATGTGATACTGATGGAAAATCAATTGGAAAACGAATCATTCTGCCAGCAAGTTTTACCGAAAGACCACGATATGTGATGCAAAATTATCATGATGCTATGGAAATTTGTAGAGTTTTTTGTCATCCTAACTTATTTATGACCTTCACATGTAATGCAAAATAGAGAGAAATAAAAAAGAGCATTAGAGATCATACCTGGTCAAAGAGCCGGAGATCGTCCTGATATTATTAGTAGAGTATTCAAAATGAAACTTAACGATCTTATAACTTACATTAAAACAATGAAAGAATTTGAGAAAATTATTGGTATTTTATATACAACAGAATTTCAAAAAAGATGTTTATCTCATGCATATATATATATATATTGATTTGGCAACAAAGAAATATTTCAGAAAACAAGACATTGATAGATTCTGTAATAACATCTGAATTACCTTCTAAAGATCATGACCCTGTGGAATATAATATTGTTGCCCAATTTATGCTTTATGGTCCATGTAGAATTCTTAATAATAAATCTCCATGCATGAGAAATGGGAGGTGCTCTAAGTTTTTTCCGAAAATGTTTAACAATGAAACAATTATAGATGAAAATGGATATGTTACTTATAGAAGGAGAGATAACGGTGAAAATTTTATTGGAAATGATATTATATTTGACAATAGATATGTAGTTCCTTACAATAGAAATTTGATTGTGAGATACCAAGCACATATTAATGTTGAATGGTGTAATCAATCTCGAGCTATCAAATATTTATTTAAGTATATTAATAAAAGGACCTGATAGAATTCGTGTTATTCTTCAAAATTGTATGGAAAAGAAAGAAGAATTAAAGATTGGTCAAAAGTATGTAGATGAAATAAAGGAATATTTAGACTGTAGATACATATCATCTTATGAAGCAATGTGGAGAATTTTGCAGTTTCCGATTCAATTTCGAGATCCTTCTGTAGAAAGACTTACAATACACTTACCTTTTAAGGATACAATTACTTTTGAAGGACATGAACGATTAGAGGATATTCTAAATAAAGATCATGCTAAAGTTACTATTTTTACTTCTTGGATGACTACAAATGAATGTTGTCCAGAAGCAAGACAACTTCTTTACACAGAATTCCCTAGATATTGGGTGTGGAATAACAAAACACGAATATGGACACAGAGAAAACAAGGTAGATGTATAGGCAGAATTGCTTATATCCATCCCAATTCTGGAGAATTATATTATATGCGAATGTTACTAATATTATTAAAGGTCAAGAAACTTTGAAGAAATTTAAACGACCAATTGTGTTGTTTTTGAAAGTTATCAAGATGCATGTAATGCTCTAGGATTATTAAGAGATGACAAATAATGGTATGCTTCAATAGAAGATGTGTCACAATGGGCAACTGCCATTGCCATGAGACATTTGTTTGCGACTTTATTGATACACTCTAAAGTTGGTGATCCTCTAAAATTATGGAATAGTTGTTGGAGTTTGCTATCAGAAGATTATGAATATGTTTATAGAGATACATTGCAGAAATTTGATAAATATGCATATGAGAAAGAAAGCAAACTATTTGGATTAAATGAAACTGAAAAAAATTTAAATGAAAATTCAATGTCTTTGTCGGATTTCAATATCCAAATAAATGATAGATTTCTTGTTGATCTTAATAACAGTAAATTTATAGTAGAAGAAATGAACTACAATGCAACTGATCTTATAAATGAATTTCACCGTAATATAGGTTGCTTAAATGTAGAACAACGTATAATTTATGATTCGGTGATGAAATCTGTTGCAAATAATAATGGTGGATTATATTTTATTTATGGACATGGATGTACTGGGAAAACATTCCTGTGGAATAAAATTATGGCTAAATTGCGATGTGAAGGAAAAATAGTTCTTGCAGCTTCATCTGGTATAGCTTCCCTACTTTTACCAGGTGGTAGAACTACACATTCTCGATTTAAGATTCCATTGAACTTAGATGAAAATTCAACATGTCAAATAAAAAGAGGAACAAATTTGGCTAAACTACTTGAAAAAACAAAGTTAATTATCTGGGATGAAGCTCCAATGAATCATAGATATTGTTTGGAAGCATTAAATCTAACATTGAAAGATATTATTCTTTTTGATATAGAACATGGAAATAAATGACTTTTTGGAGGAATTACAGTTGTATTAGGTGGTGATTTTAAATAAATTTTACCAGTTCTTAACAATAGAAGAAGAGTTGACATTGTTAATGCTTCAATTGATAAGTCCAGATTATGGGAGCAATGCAAAATATTTAAGCTATCAACTAATAAGTGTTTATGTTGTAATCAAATGTTAGATGATTTCTCCCAATCATTAGAAATAGATTTTGAGAAATGGATTTTAGAAATTGGTTGTGGTATAGTATCAATGATTAAGAAGAATCATGATGAAGAGGAAGAAACATGGGTAAAAATTCCAAAGGACTTGCTTTATAGTTCAAATGAAGCAAACATGGAATCATTTTTATTACTTATATATGAAGATTTCCTTGATAAATTTGATAATGAAAAAACTTGAGTGATCGTTGTTTCGTGACACCAACAAATCATGCAGTAGATGATATTAGCGAATACATGTTATCATTGGTACCAACCGAAGAAAAAATTTACTTGAGTTCTGATTCACTTAGTAAAGCTTCGAAAAGTCATATTGATGTCGATATGCTTTATCCAATTGAGTTTTTAAATTCTTAAAATGTAATGGTGTTCCGAATCATATTTTAAAATTAACGATTGGATCACAAATAATGTTGTTAAGAAACCTCGATCAAAGTAAGGTCTCTGTAATGGAACAAGATTGATTATTAACCAATTAACAACAAAGATTATAGAAGGTACAATAATTACTGGAAGTAATAAAGGTCGCAAAGTTTATATTCCTCGAATTGTATTTGAAGTAAAAGAAACAAAATGGCCATTTATATTGCAGAGAACACAATTTCCAGTTAGAATTTGTTATGTCATGACAATTAACAAAAGCCAATGTCAAACTTTCAAGAAAATAGGATTATATCTTCCTGTACCGGTATTTTTTCATGGTCAACTTTATATTGCTATATCACGTGTTACATCTAGAAGTGGGTTAAAAATTTTCATAGTTGATGATGATGACAATTTCCATGGATATACCCGTAATATTGTGTATAGAGAAGTTTTCAATAACATTCCTTAATTCAGCTGTATAGAGTGTTAGTATAAGCCACACTTCTTTAATATATGGAAAAATACTATCGTATTTGTAACTTTTACTCATCTTGATAAAGTGGTTAGAACTATTTGAGGTTGAAATAAAAGGATGATAAAAAATACAAGTTTTGTTGCATTTTTTTGTATTGAGAGAGTAACATATGTTACATGTTAGAGTAGTTTGAGGTAAATTTACTTATTTTTACATTAATTTAGCTACCATGATGATATCTATGTTTTTTTAAATTCTTATTCCTTCTTCTCTTAGGTTAATCTCAAAGATGGATTAGCAGAATCGTTCACTTTTAACATTGTCTGAAGATCAGTTTAGAATAAGAGTTCGATTAGTACTAATTTGGAACTCTTTGAATCCTAAACTTGACAATGAGCTCATAAGTATGGATTTCGTAGTTGTCGACGAAATGGTACGTATAAATTTGTTTTTTAATATTATAACTACAGCTTCGTAATATTTAAATTTCTGGTGAAGTTACTTTCCTTTTTTAATATAATCTACTACGCCAAAAAGTTAGAAAAAAATTCCATTAAATACTGACGAATTTAGTTTGTACTTTATGTTTAAAATAATTAGTAAACTCTTACTTCTGTTCTTTTAAGAAACCTTTCATCCCTGCCTATATGTTGTAAAATGTTTCTGTTTCTATCCTACATGCCTCTTATATAATTTACTATAATAAAATTTCTACAACTCATATACACTGATATTTAATAATTTAAATAATAAAAGTTCCTTCCTAAAACCAAATTATTATCTCCTATTTTTCTTAAATTTAACTTTCTCCTGCATTTATTTTTATAACAAAATATAATAGTATAAGTTATGTTTTTGCTACTTAAGTATTATACTTATTGATGATGTTAATAACTGCTCTTAATGTTAGAAGGTATTATATAATTTTTTTAAGATTATATCCATTATGTTAAAAATCAAACATAATTTTAACATTACTAATTTCTAAATTATAGTAATTTTATTTATTTGATTTATTGTATTGACAATATAATATTTCCTACTTCTCCCGAGGAAGTTCTTTTTTCTTTTTTATGATACAACGATGCATGGAACCATAAGATGTCAAGATATAGGTTACTTTCAACACCGGTTACATGAAGGTCATGTTTACAGTGTCTCAAATTTTATTGTCTGCCCAAGCAAATCAGATTTTAGAGTTGTTCCAAACGAATTGATGTTAAGATTTACAAGAACAACTATGCTCACTCACATTGAACAAAACATTGACACTATCTCACAACACAAGTTCTTCTTTGCTGATTTTGATGAAGTTGCAACAAGAGTATACATGGATAACCAGCTAACTGGTATGTACAATTCTTTAGTCTAATACAAATCTTATTTGTTCAACAACAGATGCAATTATTATTTACTTCTTACAGATGTTATTGGTCATGTACTCTCCGTGAGTCGAATTGTAATATCTATGTAAAATAAAAACTGACTCAAACCAAAATGAAATAGTTTACAAGTAATGCAAAAAAAGCCATCATCAATTGTATTTTATATCATCTGCTCTTCTTTGCAAGATGAGTATGTTAATATAACGCAATTGACGCTACAACCAAATTGATTAAATGTAACGAATAACTTAACATTCGTTGTGATATCACTTATAAGGTAGTCTTAGTAACGAATCATATAACTAGGGGTGCACATGGATCGGATAAAATCCGTAATCCGATCCAATCCGATGTTATTGGATTGGATTGGTTTGGTTTTATCATTTTAATGGATCGGATTGGATTGGAATTTTTCAAATCCGTTAAAGTATGGATTGGATCGGATTATCATTAAAATACGATCCGATCCAATCCGTTAATCCATTTACATTTACATACATACATACACACACACACATACATACATACATACATATATATACCTACATACATATACACACGCGTGTGCGTGTGGACCCATTCCCGTGAGACTATAATCAAATGTCATTCATCGCAATTTTAAATTTTATATCAATAGTCGATACAAGTCCTCTTGTCACCACCATCTCTTCTCAATCAAGAGATAAATGTTAAACTTCTAAATAATATAATTATACCTTGTAAAGTTATAATCCTCATTGAGCTATTCCCCTCTCATTTCCCATCCTCTCTCATTTCATTCTTGATCCCAATATTTTCTCCTAGTTCCATATCCCTTTTAGTCCATTTCAACACCTCCCTCCTCTAGCACAACATCGCCACTCCTCCCTTGCAATGCCATCACCCCTTCCTCGTGATGTCGTTGCTTGTTTCACACGTCCTCCCTCCCATACGATATCATTTGTTCCAATCATGTTGCCACTTGTATCTTTTCCGCTAAAAGAAACTAGATTTAGGACAACCGTCTAGTATATCTGTTTGCTATTCTTAGCTTTTTTGCTTCCTACATTTTACTTGTTCTAACTTGCAAGCTTATCCTAGTGTCGAAACTGGATCATTTGTTTCATCTTCATATATTCTTTTCTTTACATATGATCCATATTGCCAATTTTCAAGACATAATTTAAACATTGAGGGCTAGTGTGCAATAAAACACAAACTTGTGAGGCTAAACAATTGAGATAGAATACATAAGTATAAAAAATCCGAACCAATCCGATCCAATCCGTAATCCGATGGATTGGATTGGTTTGGATTTAGATATTTGATGGATTGGATTGGATTGAAAAAAGTTAAAATCCGTTAAGGTTGGATTGGACATGGATTAAGCTAAAATCCGATCCAATCCAATCCATGTGCACCCCTACATATAACAACGGTATTCGTTGACTTTCTCTATAAATTATTATTATATTTAGCAATGATTACTACAAATTGTAACGAATGCAAACGTATAAGTCATCATTATGTGATCTTTTAACAATGAATATGACTTCCATTGCTAATTACAAGAATAATAACAAATTTGTAACGAATAATGGTCATTCTTGTGTATTTGATATTGAAAGATATGTTAATAAATATTTAAATTATTCATTGTCATCGGTCAAATTTATTATAGTGGACTAGGCTTTGACTTATTACTCGATGCATCTTCTTATTTTACTTTTTTTACAAAAATTAAGTATTTCGTGTGACTGTAAAGAATTTTGATATATACCTGTATAAATATTTATTAAAAATAAAAACTATATCCATCGCAACGGAGGTCTTTACTGTTGCGGAAGGATTTGCGATAAAAAAGAGATGGTAGGATTGTAGAGTTCCAGCTAAGCATTAGAATTCATAGTGAAACGATTAAACGGGAGGAATATAATAGACGCAGGAAAAGAAGCAAATGATGTTCATATCACATCGTCCTTCAGCAACTCGTTGAAATCGAAGTCATACGCCGTTTTTTGTTTGGATGTCTCATTGGCATCAATGTCCAATGTTGATGTCCTCTCAACAGTACCCGGAGAAGTAGAAGTCGCAACTACGATCGCTTTGCACTTCCTGACGATTGGTGGACCGTCGTAGCGCTTCCTCATGTGGCCTCCCAACTGGTGCCCTGTCAAGAACACTCCACGGCTCACATGTGCTCCTTAGCGGCAGCATGGCTGGATCCATCACTGCTTCCGCAAATTGCAGGGGGTCCCCGTCCCTTCAGAGGCTTCCGTTCGCGTCACTTATTGTGTTCCGGGTGCGTTTGCGCAGGTTTGAAGCTCCTCTTGCACGCATGGCACTGGAATTGGGCTCGAGTTGATCCCATTATTTCCTCTGTTAGCATGTCTACCATGGTTGTTTTTGTTTGCATATATAGTTGCAATCACGAATCCTATTCATGATCTTATTCATATTCCGTGAAAATCGTCTCTGTGATTCCGAATGTAATGCTTGGAAAATCTTCATCTTCTCAATCATTATCGAATTTTTGTTACTGGGAGTGGACATAAGGCGATAAAAATAAATCTTGAATGTCATATCACCGTTGGGTGCATCAAGTCAGTTAGGAGAAAAACTCTCTAGTCCCTCCATTCTTATTAGACTTTGTCCTATCTTTTTTTGCAAAATTTAGAGTGGATAAATGAATATTGTTTTACATTCATATCAAATTTCGCTTAAATACGATATCTACCTGTTCTCCTTGTTTCCTTCTTCCATAACCCAAGTTCGGAGAATGAAGATACAAGAGGTTCTTATGGATAATATGATCGGAAATCCACAACATAATTCAAATATAATGGTCGAATTTATTATCTTCATATATAAGGATAAGAGATTACTTAATAGAAAAACAGAATCAACAGAAACCATCATTTTTTCACTTGAAAAAGAAAATGTTCCATACGAACTTAACAAGGTCCACAATAAGTATACACGTAACATGCAGTACTTTGGATGTTGTCATGTATCTTAAACCTGCAACAAAAAAACTTGAATTCATGTTTTTGAGATCGCATGAGAATGGAGCATACACAAAACCATGCATGTTGTTAGCACGAGTAGCCAGAAATGTCAAGTCCTCCATTATAATGTAGCTAATTTGACCTCTAGCTAATTCGAACCACATAAATTTAATATATGAATATTGGTAATATATAGCTATCAGAGTTTGACTAAATCCGATAGTTGTAGTTATTTTATCTTAGCGTTCAAATGTGTAGCCATCTTTTATATATATATATATATAAAGTTCTTTAAATGTGACGGTTAAGATACAATAGCTACAAATCTCGGATTTCAGCGGATTGTGATACTTATGTAGATCATTATTCATAGATTCAATCTATATTGTTGTTTGTTTGGAATCTATTTTTTTTAAAACGAACACAACAGTTACTGCTGGGGTAATGTCATACCAGAGGTCTGCTACAGAATCTGGTACCACACGACTACTAGTGAGTGAGCTTGAGAGCAGACCCTCTGTTGTCTCTCATTTTTTCTTGCAGAATCTTTGTTAAAAATATGACAACGTGCATTGAATATACACATATTGTCGTAAATACTTAATAAATTTCATCTCAATTTGATGCTTGTAACAATTTCATCTTAATGATCAAAGAAAAGATTATTTTAAAATTTGGCTTTTAAAACTTACAGATATTTTCTTTAGCTTTAACCTTTAAGATAAAATAACTACAAAAACCATATTGAGATGAAATTTTATATATATGTAGACCAATATATACAAATTCAATCTATACAATTGGAGATTTCAAAAAGGTTCTGCAAAAAAAAGGGAACTGCAAACCCTTACTGCAGGTTAGGAAAACCCTCATGCATTAGAGGATCTTCTCCAAGCTTCATTAGGGTTCTTAGACTATAGAAAGATGCGTTAAATTCCAAGCTTTAAAAATGATACAAATAATTCGCTCTCATATTGTTAATGGAAGACATGAAGAGGAGCTTGGATATCGATGACAACAAGATTTCTAGTGTCACTATCGTGGTCCGAGAAGTAGGTGACTTGGGCAATGGAAGGTTAACTTCCAATAGTTGCATGCCCTTCAAACACGGGTGCCACAAGAGAAAATCCTCATTCTTCTCCACCAGTGATCAAAGTATAAGTCAGCTGGCATTTGATCATACATGATGGAATTATATAAAGAAATAGTCCATTAAACACAACTTTCCCTGAGTATATTTAGTCCTTTGTTTTCCATTTTAAGTTTTGGATGCCATTATCTCTTTTCTACCTTTGGAAGTTACGATGAATAATGAAGTACTACTGTCTATCTCGTGAATTGCATAGACCATATTGGTGATATAAGAATATATATTATTAAAAATAATAAATTACCGTGGTATGAAAGGAGGAGGACACTTGAGAGACTCTGTAGTCGTAGTGGATGTATTGTGTTTCTTCTTGTTGTTGTATTCAAATGAAGACCTCTTAGGTGTAATTTATAGGCCTTCTAAGAGGGTACAAATATTTTAGATGAGGAATCTAGAATGATCTTCCATGTTTATCCTTTAAATGAAAATATCTAGATATTTTTGTGGGAGGTGGAGAAATATCCAGATATTTTCTCTACCACTTTGTTTTCTAGAATCTTCTTCCGAGTGTATATCTTTATGAAGCTTCTTCATATGTTGGTAGAGAATATAGGCCCACATGTCTTCGTATAAGTGGAGGGTTATTGGCCGATGGGTATAAGGACCCATTGCAACAACAACAACAACAACTCATGCACAAGTTCAAATCATATTTTCAACAATATCAACTATAAGATTAGTTATATACATAAACTCGAGTTTTCCTTTCAACTAGTATAGTTGAACAAAATATATTTACATACAAATATTCCAGAATTTTATTAGTTCAAATCAACTTAAGGTTAAACCTATTATATATATTAAGTTTTTATTCAAATAAGACATCATACTTAGAAAGTCAACCGTTAGTTGTATTTGGTATATATGGTAAACTACTTCTTGGAGTTCAAAACGTACTTGTAGGGCTCCAAACAAATGGATACAGATGTATGTGATATCATATCCCTATTCTTTTTTAAAATATGTATGCATATATACAAAAAGAAATATATTGCCAATATTGAAAATCACAACGTCTTTAAATATATATATATTTAGAGATAAAAAACAGATATACAATTTGAATACTAAAATTTAATAAACTGAGATTAATTAGTTTATGGATAATAAATATCTCTTAACACTTAAATATATAAGAATTATTTTTATAAAATTGAAGTTAATTCCTATTATATCAAAATAGGATAAACTACAAATATAACAAAAGAAATAAATGAAAATAAATTAGACTAGTCGTGACTTCTATAAAAATAATTATAACATCTAACGATGTATATTTTTCTTATTGCATTTGAAAATGAATCTAATATGCAATATATTATGTGTAACACTCTCATATTTTTAGAATCTTATTGATATACACATTGATATATGTATGCACACGCATGTTCAGTAATATGTATATACATATTTATATTTGCTACAAAATAGTAATTATTTCCATGTCCGTATCATTAGAAAGTGAAAATGGTATCTATACTATATCTGAAAAAATAAAAACCTATATCTTTATTGATATCCCTATTTGTTAAAATAAAAAATAAAATTTTATATCGGCTTAGAAACAAATATGATGACAAACAAATATTGAAATACTAGTTATTTCATTATGATCATTGTCATGCATGTATACATATACTTATACACACATTGATATATATCTGTATAATATACACATAAACTGTGTATATAAAATTTTGTAGTATATGCCAAAAAATTCTAACTATATCATTATCGATATAAAAAATTGAAAACGATATACATATATGCAAAAAAACCTCATGTACTTATCATCAATTTTTTTAAAAAAAATATTTATATTTGCTTCGAAACGGATACTATGGTGGATGGATATTGATATGCCACTTGCATCCCTATAGGCATCCGTGTCATATATTTAGAAATATGTTTATATATACATTGATATATATACACAAATTATATACATAGATTCAACAATACAAATATATGTATCTGCGAAAAATATGTAACCATATATGTATCTTGATGAGCCGAAAATCGACGCGCTCAAGATGTAAATAATATTCACGATGTCGTCATTCTCAACCACTTGAATAGGTCAACGGAAAAATTTGTATTTTAAACCACTTAATAAAAGATAAATCAATCAAAGCAAATGTAAGCAGTTTTCGCTATTCTTTTCACCCGGTATAGCGACCAGGGTCGAACACAAGGAGCACGATTTAAGAACTATGTAGTCAAATTTATAAAATAATTTTTAGTGATTTTTGGATTTTTATATTTTTTTTATTATCAAAACAAGCACCAAAGAGTAAAAACACACAAAATCACACTCTTTTTGTATTTTTCAGACTAGTCAAAAATATTCAAAAAATTACAGAAAAATATTTTTGTGTTTTATATGTTTTAAAATGTTTTTGGTAAATTTTTTTCAAATTGTTCTGATATTTGTGATTTTATAAAAATCAAACAGTGGAAAACAAGATAAACAGTGCACAACCAAGAGTATGTTGCAACTTAAAAATGCTTTAATGCCCAATACTCCTGGAGGGATTATTTTTAATATAAACTACAAGTAAATATCTACAATCAGAACTGAAATCAGATTTTTTTTTAATTTTTTTCTATAATTTTCTACAATTTTTTTTAAGATTTTTCATTTTTCGCAATTTTTGGAGTTTTATAAAGAGTTAATGCATGAAAATTGGAAAGAAATTAAAAGACAACAAAACACACCTACAATATTTTTTTGGAATTTTTAGTCTACTTTTTTTAATTTTTATAAATTTTCTAATTTCGGGCAGACAAAAAGATACTATTTTTGATTTTTTGAAAATATCAAATGGTAATAAAAATTGATGAAAATTTATACAATGATAAAAATTACAGCAGAAATGTACACTATTTTTTCGAGAATTTTTCAAATAGTAAAAACATTTATTTCATCAAAAATAGCATGCAAAGTTTAAATTCTACAATACATGGACTGAAATGTAATTATTGAAAGTTTTTACAACTAAATATAACAGAATCAAATTACAGGATAAATGTCGTAAATTACCCAATGAAAGCGTGATGTGCACGTGCATGTACTGGAGCGGGGACGTCTTTTGCAAATAATGAAAATTTTCAGGGCTTTCATGTAAATTATCCAATTATAATATTCCAAAAACCCGTTAGGGTTCCTGGTTAGTGCCTTCGTTCTCAAGAGGGGAAGATAAGGGGCGACCGCCGCCAACAAGGGGAGACGCGGCGTGGATGTCGGAGTTCCGCGCGGGGCCGTGCGATTGGACGGGCGGCACTGCCGCTGGGTGGCGACTGGAGGAGGAGGCCGCTGAAGGCAGTCGCGATAATATATATATATATATATATAGCAGATACAATAAAAAGAAAAGTCTTTTTTTATTTTTTAAAATATAAATGTAAACATGAGCAAAAAGATTTTTTTTAAAATTTCTTTATTAGTTTTTTTATTTTGATTTTCCTACAAAACAAGGGTTAGAAATAAAAACAACTATGTATTTTTTATTTTTCCTGCAAAAATAAATGTTAGAGAGGAAAAAATAAATACAAAACTTTTTATTTTTTATTTATTAACAAACAAAGTGGAGTTGGTAAATGGATCAGATCTTGTGATATGGAAGAGAGGATCTGTGGCTCCGGTCACCGTGCGTGATCGGAGGTGATAGGTCGTGTGAGGTAGGATGTGAAACGGAGAGATTGAGAGATGGACTGAAAAATTCGATGTCGGAGGCGGATCAAAGTGTGATGGAAATTTTTTGTGATTTTAAATATCTAAAAACTAATCAAATGGGAACAAAAATTAGACCTACGATTTGCCTAGGAAAAAGGACAAGAAATGAAATGGATCTCACCTTGGGAATTGAAAATGCCATGATGGCTTCGACGAAGGTCGACGCGCTGTCACCGGACAGCTCGGAGGCTGGATACCCTTCTTCAACAAGACGGCTCTCGGAGATCGGGCTCCTCTCCATCAAAGATCGATCAAGAGAAAATGAGGGAGGAGGAGCCCATTAAAAAGAGGAAGAAAATCAAAAAGGAAAATATGTACAAATGGGGAAAGTTGTTATTGGTGAAAGTAATAAAATAATTAATTAAATAAATAAATAAATTATGAAATTCGAAATTAAATTAATTAAATAATGGAAATCAATTAGCCACCTTAATGGTGGTCATTAAAGGTATAGAATCAAATCTAATATACATAGTATGTTATAAAATCAAATAATGAATTAAATAATTAAATCTAAATTTAATTTCCGTAATTAAATTAAATTAATTAATATGAGATATTTTATTTTTTGGTGATTTTTATATAAGGAAGTTAACTGTATACAAATATCATATACATATAATACAATATACATAGGTACAAGTAAGGAAATAATTTTTAAAATATATTTTTTTAATTTTATTATTTACATATTTTATTTATTTATATGAATAAATATGTACAATAAATAATGGTGAAACTGCACAAAACACCCCAGAAAATCGACTTTTTAACCGTAACTCTAAAAATTATGAAATCATAGCCATTTAAAAGATAATTTAATTTAGAGTATAATGGAAGTGAGTTTGGTTCAATTTGAGTTTGTATGTGGCCGAAATTGTTATTTCAATGATCGCATTGTGGCTTTTTCTGAGGGTGATTAAGTGGAATATGTACATTATTTTATTTTGTGATTATTTTTATTATTTACAACATATTTTTATTTACAACTTTTATTTATAAAAATAATTACTTTGAAGTCAAATTATGTATAAATAAAATAGGGATTTTATCACTTGTGCCCCTCCGAGATGTTGCAATATCAGTTATGCCCCTATCTTTTTGGTAATATCAGTTGTGCCCCTCAAAACTTGCTCCGTCATCACTTGTGCCCTTCCGTCAGATTGACCGTCAATGAGTTGACTTAACCATGGTTTTTTCAAACCTTGGTGCAGTTAAGAGGGATATTATTGTCCACACATCTTCTTCATCTTCTTCCTCCTCCATTTGTTCTTCTTCCTCTCTTCATGATTTCTCTCTCTTATTTGCAAATGAACAAAAAACACAGCAAGCAGAGCTTAATAGTTCATGGAGCTATCTTCAACGGCTTTGTTAAAAAAATCTTTTTTTAAGGACAAGCTGATTTGTTCATATCTGGAGGGCTTTGATTGTGATATCCATGTCGGCGAGATTCTGGAGAACGCTGACAACAGTGTCCTCGTCCTATACACAAAGTCCCAAATCAAAGCCACATAAAACACACAGGAACCAATCAAAGCACGACGACTTATGCGTAAAGATCGAACCTTTACCTGATCGGGATCCTCTATGAGTTCCTTGATCGCCAAGATCTTGGTAAGCTCGTCCTCGACCTCCTCCTCGTCATCCTCCGGCTCCTGGTTTCCGCACTGATTATGGCTCCTCCGGTACCGAACAGGAGCTTCATGTTCCTCCTCCTCTTCCTCCGCCTCCGCATCCTCCGCTTCCTCCCTGTTTACTGACTGCGGCGTGGAGGGCGAGGTCCCTCCCTTCCTATCATCCCCCTCGTCCGCCCGGCCACGGGCGTCTACCGGCGGCGCGGCGTAGAGGCGCTCGACGATGCCGTCGCGGCGGGCGCGCAGCTGGTGGGCGTGGTCGCGGGCGGCGACGGCGACGGCTCAAGGGGCTGCGGCGGGGCTTGCGGGACAGGGGAGGAGGTCGGGGCGGAGGGAGCAGCGCCGGGGAGGAGGTCAGCGCTGGGGAGGGGAGACGAGGGCGGAGGGGCCGTACGGGATGGGGGAGGTCGGGGCTGCCTCGAGGCTGGGGCGGAGGGGCGGCGCCGGGGAGGGGAGAGGAGCTCGGGGCGGAGCTGGGCGGCATGTGGCAGGGGCGGGGGCGGAGAGGTAGGAGGAGGAGGAGAAGGAGGAAGAGGATGGGCAAGAGGAGGAAGAAGAAGAGGATGAGGAAGAAGGTTAAAATGACCTTCTAACCTTTTTTTTTAAAGTAATTCCGCCTATGTCCTCAAAGTTAACGGCCGTTTGCACTGTGGATGGACGGTCACTAACCCGAGGGGCACAAGTGATAAATTCTCAAGTTTTGAGGGGCACAACTGATATTACCAAAAAGATAGGGGCATAACTGATATTGCAACATCTCGGAGGGGCACAAGTGATAAAATCCCAATAAAATAGTACAAGTTTTATACAAATATATAAGGGATTTATGTACAAATTATTTTTGGATTTTTAACAGAAGACCCTATCTCCTCCTACTTTATTCATGGTCAATCAGGTCAAGTCTTGACCTTCTCTCGGGGTTTGGATCAGTCTGTATTTATTGCATAAACACATCCTTCTTTTTTCTTTTCTTCTTTATTCTTTTATTTAAGCACAAAAAGTGTTAAAATGCATATTTGACAAATGCATGCAAAATGGTAAAATTATGCAATTAGTGGGTATTTATAGGTATTTGACTAAGAAAATGAAGCTAAAATAAAAGAATAAAGGCGATGAATCGTGGATTCATCATATCTATATAAAAAATAGAAACAATATTGTTATCAATATGTGTATTCAAAAAAATAAAGACGTATAACCTTATCCACTAAGATAAAAAAAACTCATCATTAGTATGTTCAATAAAAAACCTATCATCTTATCCACCTAGATAAAAATTACATCCATATCCGTGGAAGGTTATGGATATACCCAATGCATGCCTTAGTACATCCTTGTCATGTACGTAGAAATATGTCTACGCATACATTGGTATATGCATGTACAATATATACACATATTCAATACGATGAATATCAAGATCCGTGTCTATAAAATCACAACCATATATGTATGCATTTTAAAAAAAAATAGCATCAACTCCATGAAAAAATAAAGACCTCTATCCTTATCCGCATCCATATTGATCAAAATAAAAAAATATTATGTCAGATTTAAAATGTACATAGACTTACAATTGCATCCGTACATTCTATTTTTTACTCTACTCAAATATTTTAATTCAATTCAAATAAAAATAATCGCGTTGATATAAGTTTAGAACCCACGTCTCTGAAACAAAAAATAATAATCTGTGAACATGGGCCAAATAATTTTTTGTTTGATTTTTCATCGAGTTCAAGTGGAGATCAAAGATCTTGAGCGGTCGAGTAGAAAAACTCAAAAGATAAAGAAGTGATGTTAATTTTGTTCATACTCTTTCCAAGTTCAAAATATCATTTGTACTATAAATGTCTCTTTTCACATATGATTTTCTTCTTCATATAAATAGATATGGGATATAAATGTCAATTACTTAGAAGTATATTTTGTGCAACAATCATTCATGTTGGGTGTGCTTGGGTCTGAAACTCCCTCTAATTAATAATCAATTGTGATTTTAGTTTGCCCTCTTCTTCATTCCTCTTGCATTGTTATTTGTTAGATAGCTTCTTATGTTTTTATTTTACTCTCAGATACAAAGTCTTCAGGAGCCCGTGGTAAGTTTACCCACTCCATTGGAGGTATTAACAAGGATGACGATAAGGCTCGGACCCCGCCTTCGATGAAGTGAGACTGGCTATCCTGGATGTCCCCGGTTTATGGATAGGATTTTTTTTTTGGTTTTATGATACGGTTTAACTCCTTCGACTAGAGCTATCATCTTTTTTTATGGACCTTCCTCTATGGTTGCTTCTCTGTCTTTCCTGCTCGTCCAGATGTTGCTACTTGTCTTGGTGGCCCTTGTAACTGCATATGTGCAGTTATCCCTCTAGTTATGTATTATTATCAGTACATTTTCTTTGCTTGCCTGGCGAATGAATGGTTACTTCAAAAAAATTCCTATTTGACAGAAAAGTATACCCTGGACTAATGTTACATATGATCACAAATCCAAAATTTATCTGTGAAGAGCTGATCTAGTTATATTAGTTTCTAAATTTGGTTCTTTCGATGCAATACTAATTGATAGGACCTCATCACCAATAAGTGCTACAAGAAATCTCGTGCACTAGAACTCACGGTTATTGTTTAGCATATCATTTCAATAACTAATTGATAAGATGTAGGAGATCGCAATTAGAAATGCAACCATTTACTAGATATCGTTCACCATTAATTAATCCAACCCCTACCCCTCTGTGCAATTACTCTCCAACTATTTAATATCTATCACATGTCGCCTAATATATATTATTTTGTTAAAAGAGGAAAGGGTACCTACTCCACGGAGTAACTTACCTACTTCACTTTCTTTTTTTCTTCAAAATTTTTTATTTTTTTGAAAAATTCTTCCATGGATTTTCATAACTATATCGCTCTAATATGTCATTCAAATTTCGTCAGAAACAGATACTTCTACGGCATGAAAAATACAGCAAATCTGTGACCGTTAAAAATGACAGTTTGAATGCAGGTTGTAGAAGTATATGTTTCTGGCAAAATTTGAATGACACATTAGAGGGATGTAGTTATAAAAATCCATGTAAGTATTTCTCAAAAAAATAAAAAAATTGAAAAAAAAAAAAGAAAATAAAATAAAGCAGGTAAGTTACTTAATCCATGTAGTAGGATCCCTTTTCCCTTAATAAAATAACATTATCTCTTTTAACTTATCTTGTGGTTAAAAAGATGTGTTAAGAGTTCATCTCCTTAACTTTATAGTATAATCTAAATAGAACACCGGTAGCACATAAAATTATGCACGAATCACCAGTATCAATGTAACTGCGCTAGATTATTCAAATCCAGATATCGTCGTGGATCAATGTCCATTGATAGGAGGACAACATTCTAAATATTTGTTGTTATGGATCTATTTGTTCCCAACAAACAATGGAATAGCTTCAGCAGAATGTGTCACGTGTCATCAACCGCTCCCAAATCTGGCTTGACGTTTTAGGGTTCTAAATACAATTTCCCTACGCAGTTAAGCACATAATTTAGCTATTCAATTAACATAATCTGATCAATTAACAGCTCACCGTCCTCCGTGACCTCCCGGACAGCCGAAACCCGGGCCGACTCGCGCACTCCCCCATCCACTGCCGTCTGATTCCCTCCGGCGAAGAGGTTCCATGTGGCGAGCACCCGCTCGATGGGCCTCGCTCTGTAGATATCGTCGGCCGGCCCTTCCTTCTCCCTCACACGGCTGAGGGTCGATCGATGGCTCCGGACGGAGTTGTCGGACCTCCACTTCCTCACTGATTTAGGCAGGATGGGGATTGAGGTGGAGACCGTTGCGTGCTTCTGCTGCTGCTTCCGGCGGAGGCGGAGGAAGGCCATTGGAGGGTGGTAGGCTGTGTTAGTGTTTGTGAGGACTGAGGGGAGGGGAGGGGAGGGGAAGGCTTTTATTAGGACCACCTAAATTTTGGGTGGTTTGATCGTGACCGTCCATGTCGTTGCCTGGGTAATCGCAAAGAGATTTTTACCTGAGAGAATCTCTAATATTTGTCAATTACCTCCACGACCTTTGAAACAATCTAATTTCCCATTCGACCTCGTAAACTTGCTAACTTTTACCTTACAGACCCTTCGGTTAACTCTCATCAATTTACCCGGTAAATTTGACCGAGTTCTGTGGAAAAGATGAGTTGCCTTCTTTGTTTGATAAATTTACAAAAAATGACATCTTCCTCCACCTCCTCTTCAGTACCCTCCCTCCAACCTCCCTCCCTCCAATGTAATTGAGGCTCGGTCTAACACACAATCGTTCTACGGTTCCCCGTTCCCCATTCAAGATCAGCTCATGTCGGGATCTTGGTCTAGTTCTAGGGAAAAATCATTGTGTGTGTTTGTGCGCGCGCGATGCTGTGGGATGCTTCCGATAAAGGTGGGAGGGAGGGTGTTGGAGTTCATATACTGCAGCAAGCAATTCAAGATCAAGGGCGGGCTGACGGTCGACACCGCAACGACGCACTACTTCTCGAGCGAGAAGTCCAAGATCAAGCGGAAGGCAACCAAGTCCTTCACCTGCAACCCGTGTGAGGTGATTGTCAGGGATGACTACAAGCAGCCCTCCGCCCCGCCCTGACCAGACTAGAGCCTTCTGCCCTGAGCCCTCCGCCCCAAGCATCCTGAGCCCTGCCATGCCCCTGCCCGTCACCCTCGAGCCATGGCCCCTACCATGTTCTCCTTGCCGTCCCGAACCCTTGCCCCCCTCCCACCTCGAGCCATGCTGCCCCTGCCCCTGTCCCGAGCCCTGCCACCATCCTGAGCCCCCGCCCTAAGCCCTGCAACACCCTCCCTGCCCTTGCCCCCACCCTACACCCACACTCGGGCCCCCCGCATCCCGATGCCCAGATCTAGGCCCCCCCAGCCACCGGCTCCCTCGAACCCGACACCCAGTCCTCGACCCTCGACCTCGCCGGCAACCTCCTTTCCGGCCTATAGAAAGAACATGGAGGTGGAATATCCACTGTTGGATTTCCATTGGTTAGATTAACTCAAGACTAACACAAGCAATTGACTCAAATAAAGTTAAAACTGACGGCAGGATCTGTGGAGTAAGACGGAGCAAGTTTACATGGTCAAGGGGAGAATTATATTGTTTCAAAGGTCATAGAGGTAATTGACAAAGATCATAAGGTCTGCTGGATAAAATTCCCAATCGCAAACCCATGGTAGCCCCGACCATAACGGTACTAAGTAATGTTTTTACTATGAGAATTTTCTGATAACAGTTACACATATACTATATATTGTTTGTGAGGTGGTTGTTGAACAGAACAAGCATCTCCTTTTAGTTGAGTTTGTGTTAAGTATGTTTAAGAAAATAGTTTTATTTCATCATTAGGTTGTTCACAACTACAAAATAACATTTGTAACCATTTCCAGACATGATTCTGATTAATGTCAGTTAATTTCAAATGGAATTCAATTCACTGTCATGTAATGTAAAATAATTTTAAATGAATTCAGTATCAGCTTGTGGTTTTTAAATGTCAATGAAGATATTACACTTGACAAGCTTCATGATCAATTAATAACAGTTAGACTGTCCACCCATCTAGTACTTTGTGGTGGTGTGGCCTCATAGATAAGGCGTTGATCTCCCTCACCCAATTCTGAGTTTGATCCCAATGGAGTCGTTATTATAGGCACAGGAAACTTCTCACGCTTTCTCTTTGATTAACCAACCCCATGTTAATATGAGAATGGTATTTCTCGTTACAGTTCCAGTATCCACAACACCCCTCAGCTAAGGTTCCTCGATCCATATTCCATGTGTTTACAACCCCCTTTGTAAGGGGTTTCTTTATTTCCATTCTACATTGTTCTTCTCTCATTCACATCCTTCTAGCTGGAACTCCTCTTCTTTTTATGTGGTGCCCAATCGATCTCTTCCTCTTCACTTGTTGTTTCTGTTTATTATTTGGCAGTGATCTGAAATGTAAATTGATGTTACCTTTTTTCCTGGGCAGTTCTTTTTATTGGGTTGGACAACGTTCTTTACATATGGATGTCAGATAGAAAAATAAAATATGTTTGTTTAGATTTACTCTTTTTTCAAAGAAATGACTTGCTGGTTTCAAATAACCCATATACTATGGGGGCATTCTGTTCGAGAATAAGCATGAGTAAGGATGGAGAATATGCAGAATAAGTATATTCTCCATCCGGCTGGAGGATGGGAATAAGGAGAATAAGCTGGAATAAGTGTTATTCTTTGTTCGGTTGGCTATTGGGGGTTAAGGAATAAGGTTTGAAAGTTAATTGAAGTTGTTGGTTATTATTTGTTTTGGTGAGATGAGTTATATAGTAACATGATAACGTATAATTGTCACTTACAAACTGATATGCATTTTAACTCGAAAATTAAATATCCAAAATCCAGTAAACCAAAGTTCAATGTATAGTATTTATTACATTATGACATGCTTATCGTAAACAGGTTCCTCTGCAATATCATGCGCAGATGTTGATCCAGCAGCCATCATCTGGGCAATCATTCTCTGCTACTCATGTAGCTGACGTTGGGTTTCCTCCAGTTTCTAAATGAAGAATTCTTTCAAAAATTCCATCACATTTATTAAATCCGCTAAGAATAGCCCTCTGCCAGCATAGACTGGTGTGCCGGGTTAATGTTTTAGATATCTACTCTTGATTACATGATTCGGTAGTCATACTTATTGGGATGGATAAATCGAATTTAAATGTATTTAATGGAAAGAATTTGCCTCTTTTTGGCAACTGTACCATAAATGATCATCGATGTCCTCGTGTCTGTGCAAGCCCTCGAATAGCAGGGCCGCAATGTCTGGACAGAACCATCTACGCCCGTGAGTCTTACTCTGGTCGTAATGAAGCATGGCCATAACGAGGTTGGATTCTCAGAGAAATTTCAAATATCATAAGAAAATAGTCACAAAGAATGAAATTTTGTACAATTTATTATAAGCGGCAAGTTATGAAAAAATTCCATCGAGATTGTTGGACATAAGTTTTTCTTGATAAAATATGGATACATCATCGATGTATTCTCCCAAGCAGTAAAACATAAAACATTAACAATAAAAGACAAAGAGACGTAGTCTACCCAGTAAGATGGCTAAGCATTCTCCCACATGGTTGTTGTCAAACCGTCACGCAACACCTCTCCAAATCAGATGTCTTCCTCGGAGACCCTGATATCGCTCGTCGTGAAGTTGTTATCGAAGTCCTCGTCACTTGTCGTGGACTCTACGGGTGCCCAACCTTGTCCTGAGTCACGGGTAAATACACTTGATATTTGATCCTTCTCGTGAACATCATATATAAACTTATTGATGATGCAGCACGCCATTACAACCATCATTATTTTCTCAATGTTGTAGAATGGTCGCTTACTGATTTCCTTGAAGTGAGCCTTCATTATCTAGATGTTCGTTCGACATATGATCGGAGTTGTAAGTGACGTTGATTGTACATCTCCTTGGGCCTGACATAGTTGCAGCCCCTCTAAGCCCTAAACTAGGGTAGGTGCGCAATGACAAAGTATGACATGAGGAAGGTATCCATGTTGTGTATCCGCAGTCCAGAAGGAACTTCCATCCAGTCAACACACGAAAATCACCCGTGTCCAAGGCCCACCTCAGCACCTTCATGTCAGCGGTAGACCCCTCCCATCCGGCATTCGCGTATAGAAATATGTAAATGAAGTCAGCACATGCCATCACATTATGTGCCAGTGTTTGGTATCTACTCCTGTACTTTGGTGTGATATTTGTAAGGACATTCATGAGGATAAGCGTCTAGTCAATCACTCCAATAACATCCTTATAATAGATACCAGTTTTCATACAGTGTTGCTCATTTAAAAAGGTTTTACAAAGGCATGAGATGACAATTTCGAATGTTTACCTTAAAATATGGATAGAAGTTTCTATTATGGACAATAACATCCGGGGTCGGGTAATCTTCCGTCATCATGCAGATGAAAATCTCTGATGGAGACGATGTGTGTGAAGATATCATTGAGATGATTTGAAATGGTATCACCAGAGCATTGGAAATATTCATAAAACACTTGATTGTTCGTGATATGGTCAAGGTAAAACAACAATATGTAAAAAGACTCCTCAGCCTTTAGGTGCCTCGAATACTTTAGGCTCACCCTTTCCTTTAGGATGGCACATAGATGTAAGATTGTGTCAGGATACATCCAAAAAGCTCATACGATCGTCCAACGTGACCAAGTAGTATCTCTTAGATCCATATATGACATGTACGCATGGAGGTATGCTTTAGCACCTGAGGGATGTAATTGCCATGTATGACATGTACACATGGATTTCTTATTTGCCATATTTATACCTCTGTCCATCTCTAAGGACCTTTGGCATGCTATATGGTCACTCTTCTAGAAATCTAGCTTATAGCAGTAATGGTAGACTTGTATCTCCAAGGATGTCAAATGTATCGAAGTATTAGAAGATTGATCAATACTTTGACTTTCTTCTTCTCTTGAATCATACACTTTCGAGATCCACGCTTCCAATCACACTTCCTTTCAACTTATGCAACTATTACACTGATTGAGGGACATTTTTTCTTCATAATGTCCTCAGTGGATTCAGAAGGATGTCATGAGTGTATTCAATGTATATAAGTTCCTTTTGATGTATGCAAGACAACGATCTAAGAATTCATCTATGAGTGATTGAATGATCATCGTCCCACTTCTTGTTGAACTCTTGAGCATCCTCTATATAAGGTTTTCATACTTCATCGACGAGAGCACATACACTAAGCTCTTTATCTCAAGTACAAGTCTTGGACATGCGAGCCCACAGCGAGCCATTATGCAATAAATGTTATTGCACATATCATTCCCTGATCTGAAATGAATAATAAATAATTTGCATAATAGGTCCCTTAGTAAATCAGGGTTATGTACCATGGCCATCTTAATAATCATACAGTTGTTGATTCAATAATTGAATCATAGAGGCCGGTGCTTGGATGAATATCTAAAGGGTTAGATTGAGGACTCGTCAAGCATCGTCAAATGATTGTTAAGAGATGATCTCCAACTGAGTAGGAGATGACAATCCTTTCTCAGTTAGGCTGATATCTGACCGACCTCTTGATGTAGGTCCTCTGCATGGGAACAGAGATTCAGAGGTGTCATATTAGTTAGGTCAAAGAGATGACTTAACGAGATCGATATAACCAAAGTCATATATCATATGTTGTCACGATACAGGCACGCATCATCTGACCGGAGACAGATGTGTTACTATATGTCTGAGTATGTACATTTGGCAGACCAATAGGTTGATGACCTAATCAAGGTCTATACACCGGCGCGCTGGTGTGCATGTAAGGGCATATGAGTAATATGATCTTAAAAGGGATCATACAGGTTCATTTACTGAACCGGAAGACATGAGCTCACTCATGAGGTATTAGGAAGAATCAAATTCCGTGCACGGTCGTCTCGCTTCGGAAGCTTGACTGAATTTGTAGATTTGATGATATACTTTTGGAAATTATATGATCAAGACCTAGGTATGATATATGCTTTTTTTGGAAAGTATATGATCGATACTGACTCCCAATGATCAAATGAGAAACTTACTGATAAAACCCTTAAGTAGACAGTATAAAGTTGATCTAATACTTCGGTTTTATTTTGAGTCTTCCAGTATGCAGGATGTACATGTATTGGGAATACCTGAGGGTGATGTGATCATAAACGATTGTATAACCATGACGCTTCCATTTCTAGGGAGTGGTGAAACAGGTTTGGATTTTAGTGACTCCTCTCAGTAGAGACGTAATCTGATCTTAGTCTAAATGTTGGACATTTATCTGAATGTGATTCATATGTAATGAGAAGATTAGATTTTGCGGTCTTGATTTAAACAAGCATCTATGGAAGGCCAGAGATCCGGATTTGAGATGTGATCTCAATATCCAAGTCACTATACATGGAACAATACAATCGCCATGTCCTTATCTCCAAGTATCCACGGAGAAAGCGCATTATCCTTGAAAGAGTTCATGGATAATTTCATTGTAGATATGTGTATCCGAGCATTGAGAAAATAGGTAATTAAATGTGATTTAATTATCATGAATGATATGAATTTGATTCATATTATAAGGAGAGATATCTAAGATAATTAAATGTGATTTAATTATCAAAGATGTGAATAATATGAATGTGATTCATGTTATTTAGGCACATAAGAAGAGAGATCCAAGATGATTAAATGTGATTTAATTATCATGGATATATAATATGGATAGCACTATCCATATTAATCATATATATTATAAATGTGATTTATAATATATTAGAGAGAGTATATGACGATTTATATTTGTTAATTAATTATTGATGTGAATTGGATTCACATTGAATAATTAATTAAATTATATTTACATTTTATTTTAGGATGTGAATTTGATTCACATTTTTCCAATGGCATGATTGCAATATTTCACAAGATAATTATGAATTATTTTTGTGAAATAATTTACAACAATTGTTGTTATAAATCCTGGAGATATCATGAGATAAGGGTATCTCATGATATAATGATATCTCATGAGATAATGAGATCTCATGAGATGGTTGTAGCCGTCCCCCTTTTTAGGGGATATGGTTTATCTCCTCATTATCTCCAAAGATAATTAATTGATTTGATTCGAATTTAAATATATTGATTTATCGATATATATTATATTAAATTCAATTAATTGTTGTTGTGTTTTTACAACAAGATCATACCATTGAAAGAAACACAAATCAATCTCAACCATTGATTGTGTGTTGTCCATGGATTGTGATCCATGAACTCCCAAAACCCTATATAAGAAGAGGCACCCCTTGCTCTTAGATATAGATAATTAATGAATGCTCTCTCTCTCTTCTTCACATGCCAAGCCTCTCCCTCTCTTATAATGGCCATCCACTATGGAGCCATTGTGAGAGTCGTCATCGACGCATCATCGTCGTTATGCTGCCGGATCATCTACTCGTGGATCTCCATCTCCTTCAGTGCGTCTTGCTCGTGAAGAAGATGTTGGATCTCATGTGACGAGATCGGGAGATCTACCGCTCGGATCATCAACTTGGATTGTGAGAAGGACACGTCTCATCAACGCACTCGCAAACGTCTCCTCCATTGGATCGGACTTGAGACAGGAGGTCTCTTGGTTTAGAGAATCGATCGCAACCACGCTTCAAGAGGTAAACCTAGTACCTATTTGTGGTTTAGATAAAACGATTCAAGAAGTTTTCTTGGATCATGTGGTTTCATCATTTAAAATTTTTTAAATTCCATTGCATCGAGCGACTAGTACGACTAGTCGCTCCCGATCGCATACGATGCAATCCTCATGCTTCCGTGATGCGCTTGAGGTTTTTTGCCATATCCTTCAATGAGTTCCAAATTACAGATCCAATCCGAATAATTTAGACCGATCAACTGATTGATCTCAAGCAGTTTATTAAGTGGCTTTAGATATTTCATCTGAAATTAAAAGAATGCAATTTAACTAATCTTTATTAAGGAGAGTAAACATTTTAATATTTTTTAAATAAAGATGTTCTCGTCTTTTTTGTACTTTGAAAGTCTTTCCCTTGTAAGCTTTCAAAGCACGTGGCAGGCTAACCCAAAGGACTCATTACGAGATCTGCGTCTCCTTTTCCACTTCCACTGCACCCTAATAATATGAAAAAATGCAGCTATAATGAAAAAAAGCAAGAACTCTTTCCACACTACAAGTCCAACTTGCATTCTCAGTTCGATCTTCAACACCCACACCCCCACATATATGGAATTAGCATGTTATCGATTAAACCAACCATCAATGAGCAAAATAAAATTTAAACTATGCACAATTCGATATCGTCTCAATAACACGGGGACAATATTGGGGTCATTACGCATACGGTCCATGTCTTTCGAGAAAGGAATAATCCGATCCATGTGAATTTTTTTCTGGAGTCATGGCTATGCATGAGCATCTCTAAAAATACAACCCACGACCACGGAGTTCTTCGCAATTATGAAAGATCATGGATGTCATCATATGACTTGTCCATATTTTTTTATTAATGATTAATAATTCTAAATCATGTTCCCATGATTAATCTTAATTAGGGATCTATAAATGATGCTCTTATTGTATCGGTTTTAATCTAATTAAAACGATGATAATCAAACACTATAAACATTTCAATCATGTGCACTTCATGTTATCATATAGTATACTCCCTCGCTTATTACAATTAATTATTCCAATATTAGTTGTTGAAGTATGCAATGAATTCTCACACTATCCTTCTTGAAGTGAATCCAGGCAGTTCATGCAGACTTATGCTAACAGTGAGCACTTCCATTGCCAATGCGGTGCAGGGTGCCAATTAAGAAACTCATTAGCATATCCAGACCTTGTCACCTTCACCGTTTCAATTCCAAACAACATAATTAGTGCATATTGTACTAAGAGGATTTTATTGATCTTTTCGATCATGTATCATAATATCTAATAATGCTTAGAGGTTTAGGAGTCTAAAACATATGTATTTCCATAATATGTAATGCAACAATCTTGACAATTGACAAAATCAATCAAATCAATTCGCAATTTCTAATTGCTTTTCAAACAACCAGGTGCACAATTCAATAAATAAAATATGAAACAAATAGATTTCATAATTTATTGCATATATGCAAATAAACAAACATTGATTTCAGATTCTATTTGCAAGTCGCGACCATCGTGCTTCAAACTAGAAAACAGTATATAACTCAAACTTAAAGTTCATTGCGACCCCAAATATTTGTAAATATGAAATGAATATATCATATAATTTCCCATCTATTTTGGGTCCCCAAATAAGAAAAAGGAGTCATTGAAAATAATGTAGTCCTCTTCCAACTCAATATAGAGAAATCCAATTTCTCGATACCGCACAATTGGAATCACACGAAATCTTTTCACACGGATTGGGGTATTGATTTATGAATTTCTAATCAGTATTTTAATATGTTATACAACTCAAAAACTATAGCAAGAATTTTAATATTTTCTAGTTATAATCTTTGATGGAAGTCAAAGTCTGCAATAGTTTTCAAAACATCTGAATTTTCTTACAAACTCCACCAACCATTTGTGTGTCTTTTATGCATGATTCCAGAACCTCTGGACATCATATACATCCCAAAAATGTTGTTCTGAAATTGGTAGAATAGTAGCATCATCCTATGTCACTGAACATTCGAATCATCGAAACAGTCGCAAGATAATGTACCCCCTATGATCGCGATAATATGGCTGCTTGTTCTAAACTAAGAATTTGATACCAATTAAAGGGATTTCATAACTAGCACCTCACAGAAACACGAAAAATAACAAGCTATTTGCAAAAATATTGTGTTCATCTTGTGAACTTGTAAAACGCAATAATTTATGCTTTTTATGAAACCGTTGATTTAAGAAAATTATTATCCTAATGTGGTTTCTTGTATTCTGATGAACACTGAAACGAGATCAGTGTCACTTCTTGAAGCGTGAGTTTCAAAATGAAGAAACATCTTGGATCAAGTCTAATGTACGCCTGCATTTCTCGGGGCATGATGGTGAGTCATGTAGCTTCCCTCGAACTTCGATGAAGAGTTCTTGAACTTGACCTCACAAGGATTAGATCAAGCTCCTGATTTCATCACACGAAATAGATCCTTCTTCACACATAAGGAGCATAGAAAAGAAGATCTTCTCTTCCACGAGACCACGCTTTTGAAGAGAAGATGAGAGGCTTTGATGGTGGATGTGTAGGATTTGAAGAGTAGACGTGCATGATAATTCAAAATTATCAAGCCTCTTCCCTTCTTCAATTCTCAAGGCAAGAAAACACTGAGAGGAACAACCATGGTATTGAAAGCCTTGTCCTCTATTTTTTTACATACATGATGGCCATCTATGAGGAGTCTTCTCTTCATAATAGACATCCAGTTTGTAGTCCCTTGATTAAGTCATCATTCAACAAGAAATAGATATGGATTATCTCTTTTAATTGTCAATTAATTAAAGCAACAAAATCAACAACAGTTAGGACTATGATGGACACTGATGCTTCTCCAAGAATGGACATCCTCCTTGTCCTAAAGGTTGTTGTTGAGGTTGATATCTAGTTATCATTATGATAATATAGTTATCGTAGTCGGTAAATTTACGAGAGAAGCCTCATGATTTATGAATCTTCTTAATAAATCCAAGTAAAAATGTAACTCCAATTTACATGTGAATTCTAATGTGAATCATATTCATACAGGTGCCTCGAAATAAATTTATTAATCTAATTCATATAAAAATTAATTACTATAAATAATTGTTCATATTAATTAATGAATTATTTTGTGAATCGTATTCACAAAAATACCCTTATAGAAAATTAATTATGACAATAACTCTTATTGTCTCGATATTGACATCACATGGTACAAGTCCTAATCCAATTAAGATCCGTGAGATATGAATGTGGATACTTGGAGATAATGTCGAGGAGATCATACTATTCACACATAGTGACTTCAAAATTGGATTATAAATGATCTCAAAGGAGTGCGTTATCTCCATTTATGTTTCAACATTTGGACATTGGAATTGAAATTGGATATTAGAGTCGAATAAAATGAGACATAATCCAATTAATTCGCGCATCATTAAGCCAAGAAGTGGAGCCAGTAAAATCCACAAGGTTTCATCATTCCTCGGAATAGAAGTGTTATGATAGATGATCTATTTAGATAAATTTAACCCTGAGTTTTCCCAATACTCATTCGCCATCCATACCTAGGGATGAGCTTGGGCCGGGCTGGGCTGGGTCTTGAAGAGCCCGGACCCAAGCCTATTTAAAAACTTTGGGCCTTAGACCGGGCCTAGGCCCACAAAATTTTCTTTGGTTCGATTCGCGCCCATGCACGACCCATCCCCACCCATTATAGATTTTTAACTTTGAATTTTTTGTTTAAAGTCAATCTCAATTCAAGTTAGACGAGCCAAAATAGTTTAAAACATATTCCATAATAATTGTGAAAAAATTAAAACTCAATTCTACTGGAGATGATTTTGAAGGATATGGTTAGATCCTCAAGCGCATCACGGAAGCGTGATCGCCATATCGAATACGACGACGAACGACTAGTCGCACTAGTTGTTCTATGCAGCGGAAATTAAATTTTTTTTATGTGACAAAACCACATGATCCAAGAACACTTCTCGGATCGTTTCGTCTAAACCACAACCAAGTATTAGGTTTACCTCTTGAAGCGTGGTTGCGATCAAGTCTCTAAACGAAGAGACCTCCTGTCTCAAGTCCGATCCGTCGGAGGAGACGCTTGCGAGCGCGGGGATGAACCGCGTGCTTCTCGCAATCCATGTTGATGATTCAAGCGGTGGATCTCCTGATCTCGACACACGAGATCCGACGTCTTCTTCACGAGCAAGGCATGCCGAAGTAGACGGAGTTCCACGAGCAAAACATCGGGCAGCATAACGACGGTGCCGCGGCGATGGAGAGCCTCTCTAGGGCATCCATGGTGGACGGCCATGAGAGGAAGAGAAAGAGAAAGAAAGAGAGAGAGAGACTTGTTGTCTCACTTATGTGTAAAGAAGAGCAATGGGGTGCCTCTCCTTTTATAGGGTTTTGGGATCCATGGATCTCAATCCATGTGTCAACACAAATCCAATGGTCCATATTAATTTGTGTTTCTTTCAATGGCCATGATTTGTTGCTAAAAACACAACAACAATTAATTTAATAAAAATCAAATATATATTAAATATAATTTGATTTATATCAAATCAATCTCCATTGGAGAGATAGGAAAGGAGGCAAGCCTCCTTCCATAAGGAGGGTGGACGGCCACCACATTCCTTATGGAATTGTGGCCGTCCCCTCTCCTCATTAGGAAGGGAGCTTCCTTTTTCCTATTACATGAGATTACATTATCTCATGATTCTCTCCAATATTTGCAACAACTTTTGTTGCAAATTATTTCACAAAAATAAATCCAATTTATTTTGTGAACATTACAATCATGCCATTGGAAATTTGTGAATCACATTCACAACCCAAAACAAAATGTAAATTACATTTTCAATTTAATGTCCAATGTGAATCCAATTCACATTAACATTTAATTAACAAATGTAAATTACAAACATCTCTCTCTTATACATTATAAATCACATTTATAATATATTTGATTAATATGGATATTGCTATCCACATTATTCATATCCATGATGATTAAATCATATTAAATCATTTTGGATCTCTATTCTCTTGTGTCCAAGTAATATCATATTACTTACATCTTTGATAATCAAATGATCTAAGATAGCTCTCTCTTTATAATATGAATCAAATTCATATTAATCATGATAATTAAATCACATTTAATTATCCATATTCTCAATGCTAGGATACATAAATCAACAATAGAATTATCCATGAACTCCTTCAAGGATAATGCGCTTTCTCCACAGATACTTGGAGATAAGGACAGGGCGATTGTATTGTTCCACGTATAGTGACATGGATATTGAGATCGTATCTCAAATCCAGATCGCGGGCCTCCCATAGATGCTTGATTAAATCAAGACCGTAAATCTAATCTTCTCATTGTATCTGAATCACATTCAGATCAATGTCCAACACTTGGACCAAGATCAGATCACTTCTCTAATGAGAGGAGTCACTAAAATCCAGACCCGTTTCATCACTCCCTAGGAATGGAAGCGTCATGGTTATACAATCGTTTATGATCACATCACCCTCAGGTATTCCCAATACATGTACATCCTGCATACTGGAAGACTCAGACTAAACCCGAAGTATTGGATCAACTTTATACTGTCTACTTCATGGTCTTATCAGTAAGTTTCTCATTCGATCATTGGGAGTTGGTATCAATCATACACTTTCCAAAAGCGTATATCATACCTAGGTCTTGATCATATACTTTCCAAAAGTATATATCAAACCTACAAATTCAGTCAAGCTTCCAAAGCGAGACGACCGTGCGCACGGAATTTGATTCTTCCCAATATCTCATGAGTGAGCTCATGTCTTCCGGTTCAGTAACTGAACCTTTATGATCCCTTTGAGAGATCGTATTACTCATATGCCCTTATATGCACACCAGCGTGCCGGTGTGTAGACCTTGATTAGGTCATCAACCTATTGGTCTGCCAAATGTACATACTTAGACATATAGCAACACATCTGTCTCTGGTCAGAGGATGCGTGCCTATATCATGACAGCATACGATATAGGACTTTGGTTATCTCGATCTCGTTAAGTCAACTCTTTGACCTAACTAATTTGACACCTCCGAATCTCTATTCCTATGCAGAGGACCTGCATCAAGAGGTCGGTCAGATATCAACCTTCAGAGATAAGGATTGCCATCTCCTACTCAGGCTGGAGATCATCTCTTAACAATCATCTGACGGTGCTTGATGAGTCCTCAATCTAAATCTTTAGATATTCATCCAAACACCAGCCTCTATGATTCAATAGTTGAATCAACAGCTGTATGATCATCAAGATGGCCATGGTACATAACCTAATTGTATTAAGGGACCTATTATGCAAATTATGCATTCTTTATTTCAGATTAAGGAGTGAATTGCAATAACATTTATTGCATAATGGCTCGCCGTGGGCTCGCATTTCCAACAGATTTCTTATTTTATACAAGTGCACTCAATGTTAGATTGCATAAACGTCTCTCATTACAGAAATTGAAAGAGTGGACCAAACTTACACAGTTAACAACAACAAGTGCACCAGACATTGCATGTTAAAAAAATAGACATAATGCCCATATTGGGTAAAGGTTCAATAATAGGAAATATTTTGATGGAAAAAATTAAACACTAAAAAATTCAAGAATAACCATTAGAATCTAAGTCGATGACTAATTAAGGAAAATTAATTCCGAATTGAATACTATGATCATTAACTCATATGTCCCACATCTGACTTTCTTGATTTATAAACATTGTATTAAGACAGGATAAATGAACAGAGTGTGCATGCAATAGGTGAGAGTTTCCAGACGTGTAAGATATGGGAAGGGTTCGGGCCCTCTTCGGGCCAGGCCCTTAGGCCGGGTAGGGCTGGGTCAAGCCAAGCCCGAGCCCCTCCCAAAAGCTTTTTGGACCTAAATGTTGGGCCCAAGCCCGACCCAATGTTCGTTTGGCCTTGAACCGGGCTTGGCTTTTTGGGATGGGCTTCGGGCTGGACTGACGGAAGGCTTTGATATATCTGAAGTTCAAATCTTGCTTTAATTGTCTTTTTCAGAACATGTCAATGGATTTTCTCATTGGATAATCTGGGCAAAAATATTAATCATATATCAAATTCATGAATTCGTATCTTGTTTTATAAACAAGATGACCATGCATGGAATTCATTATGACCTAAAAAATCCATAATGAGCCCCTTCTCATGATTCATCAAGTACGAACCTATATGATTCCTTTAGACATCATACATCTCACATGTCTTCATATGCACACCAACTCGTCGGTATAACCTTGATTTGGCTTTCAACTTAATGGTATGTCTCATGTGCGCATACTCATGCATATAGATGTATATATGTCTACGGTCAACGGATGTGTGCCTGATCATGATAATTACGATTCAAGTCTTAGTTTATCTCGACCTCACCAAGTCAATTATTTGACTTGACTATCCCGACACTTTTGAATCTCTATTCCTACGTAGAGGGCCTGCACTAGGAAGTCGGTTGGAAATCATCCTTTAGAGAAATATTACCATCTTTTTCTCAAGCTGGAGAACTTTATTGAATACTCATGATATTCGATTGGCCACAATAAATAACCCTAATTGTACAAAAGTATCTTAATATTAAGTGCATTCACAAACATTCATTTCAGATATACATGATAAAATGATAACATTTATTGCATTAATGACTCGATAAAGGGATTACAAGTCCAACAAAAATGACCCCCTTCGCAATGGAATCCCAACACTCGCGGAACCCTAACAATCCCTTACCATAAAATTAGATATTGATTGTCCTTATTGATCTATTATGCTCATTTCATAGTTATTGCATGTTGGATTACTGCAAACTAAAATATCTTGTATTGAAGATCTTAGCTACTCATGATTCTTGTTTCTTAATTTTGATGTATGGAAAGTGAGTCACTCTTTCAAATCCTTTTGAAAATTTAAATGTGACATTGACACGTTAACATGCAATATGATATTACCCCAAGCATGTGTATCTATGCCATATCAAATGTGCATTAAAGTGAAAAATAACACGTTCCAAAAGAATGTTAATAAAAAAGTTAGAAAGCGCGTTCCCATGCTTTACACGATTTAAAAGTATTTGATTGATTTTTAATAACACAAAATATAAGTTTTTCATCGCATTGGAAAAAATTATTTGTAAAAAGATCATGCGACACCAAATATCCATTTTTTCTATTAACGTCATACACGCCTTCACTAATATGTCAATACTCGATGATTGGAATTTCATCTTTCCAAAATTAGTTACTCGATTGCAATGGTTTCAAAATCAACACATCGTGATCAAATCATACTGCCAAACCTCGATTATGTGTTAGAGAAACCTTTACGTGGTTGCCATTTCCATGTGGAGTGCATAAATACACTATGCTTGAGTTTCAAGAGTAGGTGATGAAGAACTAAAGCTTCTCAAGATCGTCATGGATGGTAGACGTCCACAACTTGACAATGGACTTTGGCTACCAAGGAGATTGGAGTATTTGACATGTTGCCTATCATTAAGACGAGTTTGTATAATTACATGCTACATTGAACATGCCAACCACGAATCTACTTACGATTTCAAACTTGAGTAATGAGTAGATTGTGATCACATATTTAGCTGGATACGAATAATATTCGAAGGATACATTTATGTACGTCCTTATATTGACGACCCTTGAACTAATTAACTCAATTAGGATCTAAGTTTAGATTTTCGTAAATATTATTACAAATATTTGATTTTATATTATGATATAAAGATGAACAATGAAATTTCCCTCTTGCACCACCCCTCAACACTTATGAAGATCGAGCATTGCAGCTGTAAGCCATTGACAACGACCCTTGTCCAACCAACGCCATTGCCATCCATGAGAGTAATCCTTCATTGCCATTTGAGGCGGTTACGCAAATTCCTTACACATTCCTTGTTCTCACCAACTATTTGTTCCTCTCACGACCCTCCAGGGTCGTCATCGAGGATGGAGGAAAAGGGTTGAGATGAAGATGGAGTGATAGACGGTTGCAGTGGGGAAGACGAACCTGGAAGATTCAGGGAAGGGAGGACTGACAAGTGACAAGGAGAAGAATCTTGAATTGAAGATTCAGACAGAATAGTGGACACACCACATGCATTAAACAAATTCAAAAAAAGTAACTGGGAATGTTTGGTGTAAAAGTTAAATAGATTCGACAAGTAAAGCGGTATTGCACAATGTAAAATTTAATCGAGGTTAATGCAACTCTCCTTCTTAATATTATGTTATTTTATGGAGGATTATGTATGGATGGATTGATCAACTTCTTTCTTTTTTTCCCTCGATGTCCATAATGAGATACCCTGAGATCCGACTACCCGGATCTGCCATTTCCTCCTCTTCCCGCCCAACTATCTATCCCTTCCCCTCTATACTTCTTTAAAACCCTCGTTTCCGACCAACTGCCACTACCACCGCACTTCTCCTCGCTCACCTTCTCCTTCTCCCCTACCACCTCCGAGCCTCTCCGACCTCCCATTTCCGTCGTTCTCTCCTCTTTCTCCACTCTTCACCACCGCAGAGCCCGTTGACATCGCAGTCGCGCATCCTGTCGGGAGAACCCCGTCGAGTACTTCTCTTCTCCCTAAGTATATATTTTTATGGTTTTCCCTGTGTTCATTATGATAATTACGCGGTTCCCCTGGAAGCATTTTCTAGCTCTGCTGTTTCGAAATCAGTTGATTTGAATCGCAGATATCCTATGCTCGTCTTATTAGATAGTATCGTACAATCTTTGATTTTGTCGTCAAGGCATAAAACTTCAGGTTGTGTCTGGGCGCATAAGATTTTGTTTTACCGATTCGTCAAAGAAAGAATGAGTCACGTTCTTGATCTTATCTGGGTTATCTGAAGTTTGAGATGCCACAGTTGGGTTATTGCCTAAATACTCAGCAAGCAAGTTTTCTTTTTCACGTGGGGATTGAAATGGCACGATTCATTAATTTGACGGGTATCAGACCCGATCCATATGGGTCAACCCTTAACCAATTGATATCCAACAAATTACATTGGATTGGGTGCCCCTTCTCTTTGATCCGTGGCATATGGAGCTCCGATCCAATACTCCATAGGTATCCGTGGGTCGATCCATCTAGGGGTGTTCAAATTTCTGGGTCAAAACGGGTACCCAACCCAACCTGTCAAATTTGACCCTAAATTTGCGGGTACCCGAGTAAAATTATATGGGTCGGGTACCCATAGCACTCAGCCTTCTCAACCCGGTGGAAGATTCGTGGGTTGAACCGGGTACCCGGTTGTGGTATCCGACCAAGAAGATGATTGCCCCACTGGCCACTGCGGCACTCCCCCTCCTCCACGCCTCTCTTCTCTTTTGGCTAGGGTTTGCCGCTCGACGCAACACCTCATCTACACCTCGCCACAACGTCACCCGGTACAGCTCCTCTTCCATGCATCGTCGCCGAGTACACATGGTCGAAGGTCCTCATTGTGTGCGTGTGCCAGTTTCTCCTCTGCCGAATTCGTGAAGTGCTACAAGGGCACGGGCTGCTCACACCCTGAGGTGCGAAGAAATCGTCTCCAAGTAGATGCTGCATATTTTTTCTAGGATATTATGTAATTTCGGTCTTCATAAGATTTTTTCTCTATCAGATTTTCCTTTTTAGATGTTATAATGAACAGTGTTCAACACCATCACGTTAGAATCCTTGATCATATTCCTTCTGGGTTATGATTCAACATTCTATCTCCATACAGCTACTGTCAATGCACAAAATTTCTAGTCCAACAGTTGACACAAGTAGAAAGGTCTATTTACAAAGCCAACTAACAGTGTAAATCAGGAAATATAGTCCTATCATCTACAACTCCAATGCTTAAGCGAGAGAAGGCAGAAAAGGGCTCACGAAGTAGGATGGAAGGTGTGGAATCTAGGGGTGTTCGAAATCTTAGGGTCAAACGGGTACCCGACCCGGTTCGGCTGTCTTGACCCCAAGTTCACGGGTACCTGTGAAAAGATTTTCGGGTCGGGTACCCATGACCATGTGACCCGCTCACCATCTGATGACCCGATGGAAAACCCACCGGAAGTTCCGGGTACCCGGTGGGATGATTTCGGGTATACGCCCCAGCCATCCTCTCCCACTGTCTGCCTCACATCTTCCATTTCTCTCGGTTAAAGACCTTAAAGCTTCCTCCCAGCTTCTAATACGATATTGGCTATTGCGGACCTTGCCGTACTCCAAGCTCTAGCTTTTGTTGCTGCAAGTCTGCAACCCGATCCCCCTCCTCCTCTCCCGTTGCAACCTCACTGTCACCGTCAAAAATCACCACCGCATTGGACTCCCTCTCCGCCTCCCAAACTCCAAGCCCATCTCTAGCACGGAAAAAAACCCTACCAGCCCCACCTTCTTCTCCGTCGCTGACAGCTCGGATCGCCTTCGATTCCAGCACCTTCGCTAGCCTCCAGCCCAAAGGGGCCTCCGCCATTCCTAATCGTAGTGACTGCGGATCTTCTGCTCTTCCATTTCCGCATTCCTTGTTGAGTTAGTTTTGTGTCGATATATTTTATTTATTCTGTGTCGATGATGGAGTCTGTTTATTTTATTCTGATTTTTATCCAATTTCTTTTACACAGGATTTCATCTTTTGAATTATCAAATGTGTCAATTCAATGCCCACTGTGTGCAATATTTTTGACCTAAATTAAACGGTCTTTTATTTCTTTATTTACAAATAATGGTTTTGGTGATTCACTCATCTTATTCAGTTTGTGAAATAGGATTGAGGTACATTGAATAAATCGGTAATTCTATCTTTTTTCCATTACATTGAAAAGATAAGGGTTCTCCTGGGTACCCGCGGGTACTGATGACTACCCATTCATCACTCTTTATTCTTATATTTTAGCTACAAAAACCTTTGCAAATGCATGTAGATATATGTAAATACAAATAATTACCAAAAGCATGCATTGTGTAAAAACTTATAATTAGCATGTTTTTGTGCAAAAATAAAGAATAAAGATTAAAAAGAAAAAGAGGGAAATATTTTGAATAAATATTGATCAACCTAACCTAAGGGAGGGCTCAGCATGGGCCTAACCGCATAAAAGCCAAAGTAGAGGGAGATAGGGGTTCTTGTGTAAATATTTATGTAAATAAATAAAATTATATTTTCCTCAACCAAAAATATTCTTGTAAATATTTGTACATATTTGGAAAAGATAAAAACAAAATAAAAATTTGAAAATCAAAAAGACCAAAAATATCCTTCCACCATGTACATAGACCATGCCTCCTTATTTATTTAACCTTATAAATAAATAAAATTATTTTCTAAACTTTTTGTAAATATTCTCTGCTATAGTTTGTAAATAAAATAAATAAAAAGAATCAAAACAAAAATCAAATAAAAATAACAAAATTAAAATTACAAAAACATATTGTACATATACCTATATATAGCCCTATTATGTAAATACCTTATTTTTATTTGAAAAATTAATTAAAAATCACCAAAAAATAGAAAAAATAAAAATAAAAATAATTTTATGTTTTGAGTTTTTAATAATTCGGTCATTTCCTATTTTATTTCGAATTTTCAAATCATTTATGGCGTGGCCTCTCCTGATTGGTCCACGGGGGATGTTGACCCCCCGGTCAACTCCCCCCCTTGGACCACAGAGTTCCGGATTCGAGCGGCCAACCCGATTTCCCCATTTTATACCCGCTCGACCCGATTGCCTAACACCCAAACCCCGGCTCCGTTTGTCACCTCCCACATCCGACACCCTCGCCGGGCGTCAATCTCGGGGTCCGCGCACCACCGTGACCCTACCCGAGCTCATCTTTTCGGACCCCGAGCCACTTAAATACCCAGCTCCGCCGCATTCTTTGGGGATCTTTGGCTCTCCACCCTTCATCCCGTGACCTCCACCGCAGTCCCTGAGGTGACCAGCTCTCGATTGCCCGTGTCGCAGCGAGGAGGGGGTGGCCGGACCACTGATCCGGCGACGTAGCGCCGCCGTGCTCCGCCCAGTGCAGGAGCTTGAGCCTCAGGACCAGACGACCTTCGAGGCCAAGACCGGGAGCTACCTCAGCTCCAGCCTAGTCTACTCGATCGCGCAGGTAACCTTTTAGCTTTCCTATTTCGCCTAATTTCTAGTTGGCCCCAAATCGTATCGCCACTGTATTCCGTTGATTTCGACCACCTCGAGCATCATTTCGATCATCGGAACCCACGTTCACCATCCGCCTTTCCTCCACGCACCTTCTCCGACCCTTCGTTCAACCCAGCTCGCACAGGAGTTGGGGTTCGAGCTCCACCGTCCGTCGCTCGCCGGAGCTCGCTCATCCCGACGCATAGACCACCTTCACGCCGCCTTACCGGGTCGAGGCATTTTGCCCTCGACCCGCGAAGCTTCTGAGCTGTTTTGCAGGTCCAGAGGAGGTCATCTGAGGCTCCCCTACATCCAGGCCAGGAGCTTTCCTCCGCCGACCTCGCCGGAGGCCCCTCCAGGGCTCGGCTGGGCCATCGGAGGCCACCACCAGCTGCGGAACTTCATCGCGGACCTGTTCTGATCTTCAGAGGCAGCAGACGAGGACCACCGCGCTCGCACCTGGCCGGCGAAGCTCGTCGGCCAACTGTTCTTCCAGGATCCTCGAGCACCGTCCGATCGCCCTCAGCGCTCCAGTTCTCATCACGTCCATCCATTCAGGAGCTGCAGCCACCGCTTGATCAGCCCGAGGGACGATCCTGACCGTCCAAACAGAGAGAGAGGCGCCATTCACCAACATCCGTCAGATCTGCCACGCGTCTCGCTATCAGCCGTCGATCAGGCCCACGTGCGGAAGGAGAGAAGCGCCCGTCGTCCAGAACCGTCAGATCTGCTACGTGGCGCACATCCGGCCGTCGGCGTAATAAAAGGGGTAATTTACCGTGGCCCCCTTTTAGTTTATGCTTTACATTTCAGTCCTGTAAATAGTTTGCGTACTTTATTCACGTTGGGTTATTTGCACATTGGACCTTATCCTTTAGTTTATTTGCATTTATGCCCCTGTTTGTGTGATGGCCACGTGCGTCGTCACGTGTATATTTGGTGTATTTGCAACTCTAGTCCTGTAGTTCTGGATGTTTGTTATTGAATTGAAAACTTTTTGGTAATTGCATATATGCCCCTGTGAGTGTTTAATTACGCATGTGCGCCTATTTTGTGGGTTAATTGCAATACAACCCTGGACTTTTGGTACGAGTTACCAAAAGGTCCTCGGACTTGTTTTTCTTACCAAAAGGTCCCTGAGTGCCCTAGGCACGCGCTGCGCGCGTGCGTTGCTGGGTTAATTGCACCTGGACCCCCAGAACTTCGGGCATTTGCACTTCAGTCCATGTGCACAGTGCCCTCGTGTGATTTTTGAATAAAATATCAAATCACCTCCGAATTCGATGAAAATTTGACACATGGCTCCTGCCATGGTGTAGGATTTTTGAGAATTTTTTAGGACATTTCTGAGTTTATTTACTATTTTTAAAAATTCAAAAACATCCATCTTTGGCACTGTTTAGTTTGAAAAACCCCAAAAAAAAATATAAAAACCCCCCCTAAAAATTCTATAAAAATTAGGTACTGTTTATTTCGTGCTTCTTGATTTTCTAGCCACTTTTGGCTATTTTCCATTGATTAAAAACCATAAAAACTTAAAAACACCCAAAAACTCATAAAAATCATATTAAATAATCTAAAAACCCAAAAACAATAATTTTGGTGCTCAAATTTTCCTTGTTTTTTTTATTTTACAGGAAAATTACCTCCAGGCCCTTTTGAGGTCCTTAGATATTTTATCTAGGGATTTTGGGCCTGGCTGGACAGTACCTTGTATTTTTGCCACTGTTTGATTTTTAGAAAATAAAATATTATATCAGAAAAATCTCAAAAATTCACCAAAAACACAGAAAAATATAAAACACATAAAAATATTTTTTTCCTGAATTTTTGCTTGCCTTTTAGTGCATTGAATAAATTGTCAAAGCTTGCTTGTGGTTGTTTTCCTTATTTTCCTTACATATTTAAAATCCAAAAAAAATTAAAAACAATTAAAAACCACTAAAAATGTTTTCCCTTTTTCTCTGATTTTTGACTACTTCGTAGGCTTTTTAGCCAATCCGTGCTCCTTGAGTTCGACCCTGGGTGCTATACCAGGTAAATCTCATAGCAGGACTGCTTTTCGTGATTTTCTTGATTTGATTTTTTTTTCGAGTGGTTCATTTTTCTTGATATACATTGTCTGATCGCTTGGGGTCACAACGACCTATTTCTGAACCTTATACCCTAGTGATCGGGCGTGTTATTAGAATGGCGCCGTTGCCGGGGAGCACGACTTAGTAGTCGTTTTTAGTTTTTTCCGCGGTTTTTGATTTTCGCGGCTTTTTGCACAGATTTTTGTATATATATATTCTTCTGATATTTTTGATAATAATTCTGGACTGACCACTTTTCTCTGTTTCTTGCGAGGGCCCGAGGAGCGAGGGCGGCATTCCTAGGAGCGCCGGTGCACCCGAGCGAAGCGGAGGCGGCTCGTTTCTTCATCGAGCAGCAGGAGAGAGCGAGAGAGAGAGTTGAGTGGGTGAGGATAGTTTAGAACTATATTATTGTTGTAATAATACAGGTACAGTCAGAGACAGTTGGACTCTCGGGTCTGTTTCGCCGAGCACCGGTGTGCTCGGGGGACCCTTTAGATTTTTCGCGGTTTTTCGCGGTTTTCTTCTTCTTCTTTTTACTGTCTTTTCCGGTGTTTACGCGGTTTTTGATCGAGCCCCTAGCCGTAGGATTTTCTGGTGATTGTGCCGTAATTAGTAGGATCCACACACCTAACTGCTTATCTGTTCCCATAGAACATTAATTGGACCTACTAATAATAAATAATAAAAAAATAACTTAGTCGCTTTCCTGAGAGCCTACGCGCCGCGAGCCTGCCCCGTCAAGCGCTACTCCTGAACTCGACCTGTCGAGAAGAGGAGGGTGGGTCTAGACCGGACTCTTTGGATCGAGGGCGAGTGACTGAGTTAGACGGTTCTGCACTAGAAATTGCTCGTTTAGGACTCGGTTTGTCCCGTTGCATCATTTAGGTAGTTTTCTTTCAGTCTTTAAATTCTGCGCGGATCACTTGCATGTAGAGTGCTGGAGATAAGGTACGCATTTCTATCTCAGCATGCATCATTGATTTCTCGCGCATCGGCTTTTTCGTCTTCTCCCCCCTGTTTTCGGACTTAATAATCAGGAGAACCGAAAAATTCGTTAGGCCTTTTGTTTGATTTGAAAAATATTAAAAAGAAAAACCATAAAATTGGGACTGGCTAAGACTATTGATCTTAAAAAACCGCTCACCCTAAAAACTTTGTCTTGGGGAGAGCAACCCCCTCATTGTCTGGTTTGGATGCACGAGAGAGTGACCCGCACCCTAGGTAGAGCCTCCCGGTGCTAGACCCGACTGATTACCGACTCTTCCGTGCGGGCCAGTCGGTTGGGATAGCATCGGATATCCTAACAGGTCACGTAAGCGCTGTGATATTTTGTGTGTTCACCAAAATAAAATAGACAAGATAATTTGACCGAACTTTCACGGTCTTCAGCTCGCGTTGCGTTGGTGAACCGGGGGTTTGTTTTGTGATCATAGTTTCTCCAGATCTCATCCGCACTACTCGCCAGATCAAGATGATGGGTAGACGGTCTCTTAGGCAGCCTCTGGTTGCACCGCTTTCGGGCACGTCTACCCGATCATCTAGGTTGGCCCGCGAGAGCCGAGACCAGCTCTCCGAGCCCGAGTACGATTCCGCCCTGTTCCCCCTCGACCCCCTTTCTTCTGGTATTAAGAGACATGAGCCCGAGGAGAGATTAGCAGATTTGACAGCACCTGAGTTGGGCTCATTTGATTTTGCAGACATCGCCATGGCCAGCAGTTCAGATGATCACCCCCATCAGCCCGAGCATTTTGTACTAGACCAGGGGGCGATCAACTCCACCCTGATCGCATCACTCGAGACAGTTCAGCAGCAGCTACGCGATCAGGGGGCATTCATGATAGAGATGAGGCGAGAGTTGGAGAGGCTCAGAGCAGAGCGAGACCAGCAGAGCGAGCTGGAGGAGATGCCAGATGCAGAGGCAGCAGCCGCAGCAGCAGCAGCAGCCGCTGCCGCCGCAGCGGCAGCCGCCGCGGCAGGAGGACCACCACAGCCGATGCGGGCGTTACACAACCCCGGATCTACTCTGATGCATCACTGGGTGGTAGTGCCAGCGATCGTGGGGGACTTCAAGTTCCCCCCGAACACCTTGCAGTTACTGCCCCGTTTCCACGGACTAGCCACTGAGGAGCCCCACCTCCACCTCCAGGAGTTCTTGATGATCTGCAGCACTGTCCACGATCGCCACGTGGACCAGGACACGATCCGGATGATAGCCTTCCCTTTTTCACTGGCAGATAGAGCAGCCACCTGGCTGAAGCATCTAGGGAAGTTTGTCTACACCTGGGAGCAGCTCCGCACCGAGTACTTGAAAAAGTACTATCCACTCGGGCGGACGAATGCAGCGAGGGCCTTGATCAGCAACTTCTCCATGTTCCCCAATGAGCAGTTTCACGAGGCATGGGAGAGGTTCCAAGAGCTCCTAGACAGATGCCCGCACCACGACATCTCCAAGCCGAACCTAGTTCAGAGCTTTTTCAGTGGGTTGACGCCAGAGCTTCAGGGTCTGGTGAACGCTTCTTGCGGCGGGTCCTACTTTGCCAAGGACCACGATCAGGTCTGGGCCATCTACGAGGAGATGTCCGAGAACTACATGGTGATGTCCCAGACCAGGTTGTATTCTCAGAGACCCCAGCCACAGCAGCCAGGACCCGTGCAGTACCAGCGGATAGCACGGGTAGATGCAGGTCCATCCAGTTCGTCCGCAGTCGCAGCAGCACAGGCAGAGTCATCCGCTGCGGATATGGGTATTATCAGCGAGAAGTTGGACCGCATGGAGCTGATCGAGAAGAAGCAGTGCCAGAGCATCACTTAGATGGAACAGATGGCACAGGTTCTGAGCGACATGAAGACCCAGCTCATGTGTCTCCAGGAGGCACAGACGGCTTCACAGCCCCGTCTTCTGTCGCGAGGCGATACCGGCGGCTGCAGCAGTTCGTCCCAGCGCTCCAGCTCCTCACAGCAGCCTAGACAGGTTCACCTTGTACAGGCGGAGCCGTACCAGCAGCCGCAGCCCACCTACCAGTCCCCACCATCTCCAGAGATGCAGATGGTGCTCTACCAGCCGGATCAGCCTCTGGCAGTACTGCCGCCAGCCCCCTTCGATGCAGAACCGTTGATGGATGTCAACAGGATTTGGTATGACCGCCCCCAGCCTGGGATCCGACGAGACCATCCCGGATTCAGGTGGGGGAGTGGTGGTGCCCAGCCCCAGCAGCAGCCGTCAGGACAGGGAGGGCAGTACTCCCAGCAGAGAGACCAGCACCAGCCGCAGCAGCAGCCCCCAGCATATCAGCAGCACCAGCCATCATCCTACGGTCCTCGTCCCTATCAGCAGCAGGGACAGTCATGGAGACGTGAGCAGCAGGCTCACCCGATGCAGCAGCAGCACCCGTCCTCGTATCCCTCTTACCAGCACCATCAGCAGCAGTTCCAGCAGCCTCACCCACAGAGAGGCTACCCGTCGGGCTCCCATGAGAGCCCAGCTTTGGATGACATCGCCCGCCTCCTCACGGACCAGCAGGCCACATTCAGACGGGAGATGGACGAGTTCCGCCAGGAGATGCGGGACCTGGTGAGAGGGAAGGCCGCCATTCCAGCCCAGATTGAGCCGAACCCGAACAACCTTAAGAGGAAATCTGAGCGGTAGTACATACTGAGTTAGCCACTCCTAGTGACCCATTTGATGAAACATCTTCGGATCTATTTGATGCTGATTTTGTCACACTTAGGAGCGGTAGGACCCCAGCAGGCAGCGGCGCCTCATCTGAGCTTCACCACGAGGACACTCCAGAGGCGCCACATGAGGAGGAGGAGAGCGGTACTGAGGCTGCTCCAGATGATGATGGTGGCACTAATGCCACCAAGGATGCTGATCCCACCGGCGGTACTGAGGCCGCCGCTTCACCAGATCTAGGAGGTGGTACTGATGCCACCCGTTCAGCCGAGCCAGCCCGCGGTACTGATGCCGCACGACGTCTACCAGCAGCAGCAGCAGAGCCAGCCCGTGGTGGTACTGAGGCCACCGGTGTTTGTACAGATAGAGATGTTGTTTTTCCTCGCATTCCTGTATCTCAGAACTATGTTGTGAATAAAGGAAAAGGTTTACTTTCTTCTGGTCCCACTGTGGTGCATGATGTATGTGTGGATCCGGTCCTTGAACCGTCTAAACCTTTTCCTAGTCCTTCATCTGAGAAGGACCCAGTGATCCCCTTCCCTAGAGCCCTTCAGATGGGGAAGGGGAAGAAAAAAGAAAATCCCAAAAAGAGAGAGCTTGAGGAGTTCAGCCAGAGCATGATCGATCGATTCCACATCCAGCTGACCCTCCAGGAGGCTTTGCAGCACATCCCCCTTCTCCAGAAATCTTTGAGAGACAGGACTACAGTCAGGAGGAGGAGGAGGAACCACACTTCCGAGATCCATGTGCTGACGAAAGCCACGTGTTTTGCGATCCAGAACCGACTGCTAGCTAAGAGGCCAGATTCAGGGGCCCCGTATGTCAGATGCCAGATCAGTGAGCAGAGGTTCGACCGTACTCTTCTAGATAGCGGATCGTCGATCAACCATCTTCCGGCAGCCCTTCTCGACCGCTTCGAGTTGGGCACTCTTCGACAGAGCAGGACAGTCCTTCAGTTCGCTGATCGATCTGTCAAGAGGCCGAAGGGGTTATTACGAGACGTTATCGTCACGATTCAGGGCCTGAAATTCCCCATGGACTTCGTAGTGTTGGACATGGAGATCCCTGAGTCAGTGGCCGATACCCCCATCATCCTTGGTCGTCCGTTCTTGGCCACAGCCAAGGCGGTGACTGATCATGATAACGGGAAGGTGTACTTTCGCGTCGAGGGCGAGAGTATACAAATAGATACGGTCGAGGACTACAGAGCTAGAGATAGAGCCCGCTCAGATGCGAGTACAGATTCAGAGCAGCTGACAGACACAGAGCCAGACATCCACCAGGACTGTGATTTTGTGATCACAGATGATGAGGCATCTTGGGCAGATCCTGAAGCACAGACCATCCTCTCATATTCCGATACAGCTGATGCCGAGATGATAGCAGAGGAGAGTCTGGAGAGCACAGCCCTGGTTCAGGATACCACAGAGGCAGCAGAGCCGGTCCTTGATCGCGACACGATGTTCAGTGATGGTGGTACTGAGGCCACCTTGTTCTCCGGTGGTACTGATGCCACCGCGATTGATGCAGATCCCTCGGATTCAGAGTCTGATTGGGCCGATTGCTATGATCAGATGCCAGACCTGAGTTCACCTGAGCCTATAGATAAGGAGGAGGTAGATGCAGAGCCGAGCAGAGACAGTGCAGTTGAGCAGCCTTCTCCCGATCCAGTTTGCGAGAGTACGCTTTCACTTTCCCAGGCAGATTTGGCAGTTTGTGGACCCATTCCCCCGATCCAGTTTGTGGACCCATTCCCGTGAGACTATAATCAAATGTCATTCATCGCAATTTTAAATTTTATATCAATAGTCGATACAAGTCCTCTTGTCACCACCATCTCTTCTCAATCAAGAGATAAATGTTAAACTTCTAAATAATATAATTATACCTTGTAAAGTTATAATCCTCATTGAGCTATTCCCCTCTCATTTCCCATCCTCTCTCATTTCATTCTTGATCCCAATATTTTCTCCTAGTTCCATATCCCTTTTAGTCCATTTCAACACCTCCCTCCTCTAGCACAACATCGCCACTCCTCCCTTGCAATGCCATCACCCCTTCCTCGTGATGTCGTTGCTTGTTTCACACGTCCTCCCTCCCATACGATATCATTTGTTCCAATCATGTTGCCACTTGTATCTTTTCCGCTAAAAGAAACTAGATTTAGGACAACCGTCTAGTATATCTGTTTGCTATTCTTAGCTTTTTTGCTTCCTACATTTTACTTGTTCTAACTTGCAAGCTTATCCTAGTGTCGAAACTGGATCATTTGTTTCATCTTCATATATTCTTTTCTTTACATATGATCCATATTGCCAATTTTCAAGACATAATTTAAACATTGAGGGCTAGTGTGCAATAAAACACAAACTTGTGAGGCTAAACAATTGAGATAGAATACATAAGTATAAAAAATCCGAACCAATCCGATCCAATCCGTAATCCGATGGATTGGATTGGTTTGGATTTAGATATTTGATGGATTGGATTGGATTGAAAAAAGTTAAAATCCGTTAAGGTTGGATTGGACATGGATTAAGCTAAAATCCGATCCAATCCAATCCATGTGCACCCCTACATATAACAACGGTATTCGTTGACTTTCTCTATAAATTATTATTATATTTAGCAATGATTACTACAAATTGTAACGAATGCAAACGTATAAGTCATCATTATGTGATCTTTTAACAATGAATATGACTTCCATTGCTAATTACAAGAATAATAACAAATTTGTAACGAATAATGGTCATTCTTGTGTATTTGATATTGAAAGATATGTTAATAAATATTTAAATTATTCATTGTCATCGGTCAAATTTATTATAGTGGACTAGGCTTTGACTTATTACTCGATGCATCTTCTTATTTTACTTTTTTTACAAAAATTAAGTATTTCGTGTGACTGTAAAGAATTTTGATATATACCTGTATAAATATTTATTAAAAATAAAAACTATATCCATCGCAACGGAGGTCTTTACTGTTGCGGAAGGATTTGCGATAAAAAAGAGATGGTAGGATTGTAGAGTTCCAGCTAAGCATTAGAATTCATAGTGAAACGATTAAACGGGAGGAATATAATAGACGCAGGAAAAGAAGCAAATGATGTTCATATCACATCGTCCTTCAGCAACTCGTTGAAATCGAAGTCATACGCCGTTTTTTGTTTGGATGTCTCATTGGCATCAATGTCCAATGTTGATGTCCTCTCAACAGTACCCGGAGAAGTAGAAGTCGCAACTACGATCGCTTTGCACTTCCTGACGATTGGTGGACCGTCGTAGCGCTTCCTCATGTGGCCTCCCAACTGGTGCCCTGTCAAGAACACTCCACGGCTCACATGTGCTCCTTAGCGGCAGCATGGCTGGATCCATCACTGCTTCCGCAAATTGCAGGGGGTCCCCGTCCCTTCAGAGGCTTCCGTTCGCGTCACTTATTGTGTTCCGGGTGCGTTTGCGCAGGTTTGAAGCTCCTCTTGCACGCATGGCACTGGAATTGGGCTCGAGTTGATCCCATTATTTCCTCTGTTAGCATGTCTACCATGGTTGTTTTTGTTTGCATATATAGTTGCAATCACGAATCCTATTCATGATCTTATTCATATTCCGTGAAAATCGTCTCTGTGATTCCGAATGTAATGCTTGGAAAATCTTCATCTTCTCAATCATTATCGAATTTTTGTTACTGGGAGTGGACATAAGGCGATAAAAATAAATCTTGAATGTCATATCACCGTTGGGTGCATCAAGTCAGTTAGGAGAAAAACTCTCTAGTCCCTCCATTCTTATTAGACTTTGTCCTATCTTTTTTTGCAAAATTTAGAGTGGATAAATGAATATTGTTTTACATTCATATCAAATTTCGCTTAAATACGATATCTACCTGTTCTCCTTGTTTCCTTCTTCCATAACCCAAGTTCGGAGAATGAAGATACAAGAGGTTCTTATGGATAATATGATCGGAAATCCACAACATAATTCAAATATAATGGTCGAATTTATTATCTTCATATATAAGGATAAGAGATTACTTAATAGAAAAACAGAATCAACAGAAACCATCATTTTTTCACTTGAAAAAGAAAATGTTCCATACGAACTTAACAAGGTCCACAATAAGTATACACGTAACATGCAGTACTTTGGATGTTGTCATGTATCTTAAACCTGCAACAAAAAAACTTGAATTCATGTTTTTGAGATCGCATGAGAATGGAGCATACACAAAACCATGCATGTTGTTAGCACGAGTAGCCAGAAATGTCAAGTCCTCCATTATAATGTAGCTAATTTGACCTCTAGCTAATTCGAACCACATAAATTTAATATATGAATATTGGTAATATATAGCTATCAGAGTTTGACTAAATCCGATAGTTGTAGTTATTTTATCTTAGCGTTCAAATGTGTAGCCATCTTTTATATATATATATATATATATATATAAAGTTCTTTAAATGTGACGGTTAAGATACAATAGCTACAAATCTCGGATTTCAGCGGATTGTGATACTTATGTAGATCATTATTCATAGATTCAATCTATATTGTTGTTTGTTTGGAATCTATTTTTTTTAAAACGAACACAACAGTTACTGCTGGGGTAATGTCATACCAGAGGTCTGCTACAGAATCTGGTACCACACGACTACTAGTGAGTGAGCTTGAGAGCAGACCCTCTGTTGTCTCTCATTTTTTCTTGCAGAATCTTTGTTAAAAATATGACAACGTGCATTGAATATACACATATTGTCGTAAATACTTAATAAATTTCATCTCAATTTGATGCTTGTAACAATTTCATCTTAATGATCAAAGAAAAGATTATTTTAAAATTTGGCTTTTAAAACTTACAGATATTTTCTTTAGCTTTAACCTTTAAGATAAAATAACTACAAAAACCATATTGAGATGAAATTTTATATATATGTAGACCAATATATACAAATTCAATCTATACAATTGGAGATTTCAAAAAGGTTCTGCAAAAAAAAGGGAACTGCAAACCCTTACTGCAGGTTAGGAAAACCCTCATGCATTAGAGGATCTTCTCCAAGCTTCATTAGGGTTCTTAGACTATAGAAAGATGCGTTAAATTCCAAGCTTTAAAAATGATACAAATAATTCGCTCTCATATTGTTAATGGAAGACATGAAGAGGAGCTTGGATATCGATGACAACAAGATTTCTAGTGTCACTATCGTGGTCCGAGAAGTAGGTGACTTGGGCAATGGAAGGTTAACTTCCAATAGTTGCATGCCCTTCAAACACGGGTGCCACAAGAGAAAATCCTCATTCTTCTCCACCAGTGATCAAAGTATAAGTCAGCTGGCATTTGATCATACATGATGGAATTATATAAAGAAATAGTCCATTAAACACAACTTTCCCTGAGTATATTTAGTCCTTTGTTTTCCATTTTAAGTTTTGGATGCCATTATCTCTTTTCTACCTTTGGAAGTTACGATGAATAATGAAGTACTACTGTCTATCTCGTGAATTGCATAGACCATATTGGTGATATAAGAATATATATTATTAAAAATAATAAATTACCGTGGTATGAAAGGAGGAGGACACTTGAGAGACTCTGTAGTCGTAGTGGATGTATTGTGTTTCTTCTTGTTGTTGTATTCAAATGAAGACCTCTTAGGTGTAATTTATAGGCCTTCTAAGAGGGTACAAATATTTTAGATGAGGAATCTAGAATGATCTTCCATGTTTATCCTTTAAATGAAAATATCTAGATATTTTTGTGGGAGGTGGAGAAATATCCAGATATTTTCTCTACCACTTTGTTTTCTAGAATCTTCTTCCGAGTGTATATCTTTATGAAGCTTCTTCATATGTTGGTAGAGAATATAGGCCCACATGTCTTCGTATAAGTGGAGGGTTATTGGCCGATGGGTATAAGGACCCATTGCAACAACAACAACAACAACTCATGCACAAGTTCAAATCATATTTTCAACAATATCAACTATAAGATTAGTTATATACATAAACTCGAGTTTTCCTTTCAACTAGTATAGTTGAACAAAATATATTTACATACAAATATTCCAGAATTTTATTAGTTCAAATCAACTTAAGGTTAAACCTATTATATATATTAAGTTTTTATTCAAATAAGACATCATACTTAGAAAGTCAACCGTTAGTTGTATTTGGTATATATGGTAAACTACTTCTTGGAGTTCAAAACGTACTTGTAGGGCTCCAAACAAATGGATACAGATGTATGTGATATCATATCCCTATTCTTTTTTAAAATATGTATGCATATATACAAAAAGAAATATATTGCCAATATTGAAAATCACAACGTCTTTAAATATATATATATTTAGAGATAAAAAACAGATATACAATTTGAATACTAAAATTTAATAAACTGAGATTAATTAGTTTATGGATAATAAATATCTCTTAACACTTAAATATATAAGAATTATTTTTATAAAATTGAAGTTAATTCCTATTATATCAAAATAGGATAAACTACAAATATAACAAAAGAAATAAATGAAAATAAATTAGACTAGTCGTGACTTCTATAAAAATAATTATAACATCTAACGATGTATATTTTTCTTATTGCATTTGAAAATGAATCTAATATGCAATATATTATGTGTAACACTCTCATATTTTTAGAATCTTATTGATATACACATTGATATATGTATGCACACGCATGTTCAGTAATATGTATATACATATTTATATTTGCTACAAAATAGTAATTATTTCCATGTCCGTATCATTAGAAAGTGAAAATGGTATCTATACTATATCTGAAAAAATAAAAACCTATATCTTTATTGATATCCCTATTTGTTAAAATAAAAAATAAAATTTTATATCGGCTTAGAAACAAATATGATGACAAACAAATATTGAAATACTAGTTATTTCATTATGATCATTGTCATGCATGTATACATATACTTATACACACATTGATATATATCTGTATAATATACACATAAACTGTGTATATAAAATTTTGTAGTATATGCCAAAAAATTCTAACTATATCATTATCGATATAAAAAATTGAAAACGATATACATATATGCAAAAAAACCTCATGTACTTATCATCAATTTTTTTAAAAAAAATATTTATATTTGCTTCGAAACGGATACTATGGTGGATGGATATTGATATGCCACTTGCATCCCTATAGGCATCCGTGTCATATATTTAGAAATATGTTTATATATACATTGATATATATACACAAATTATATACATAGATTCAACAATACAAATATATGTATCTGCGAAAAATATGTAACCATATATGTATCTTGATGAGCCGAAAATCGACGCGCTCAAGATGTAAATAATATTCACGATGTCGTCATTCTCAACCACTTGAATAGGTCAACGGAAAAATTTGTATTTTAAACCACTTAATAAAAGATAAATCAATCAAAGCAAATGTAAGCAGTTTTCGCTATTCTTTTCACCCGGTATAGCGACCAGGGTCGAACACAAGGAGCACGATTTAAGAACTATGTAGTCAAATTTATAAAATAATTTTTAGTGATTTTTGGATTTTTATATTTTTTTTATTATCAAAACAAGCACCAAAGAGTAAAAACACACAAAATCACACTCTTTTTGTATTTTTCAGACTAGTCAAAAATATTCAAAAAATTACAGAAAAATATTTTTGTGTTTTATATGTTTTAAAATGTTTTTGGTAAATTTTTTTCAAATTGTTCTGATATTTGTGATTTTATAAAAATCAAACAGTGGAAAACAAGATAAACAGTGCACAACCAAGAGTATGTTGCAACTTAAAAATGCTTTAATGCCCAATACTCCTGGAGGGATTATTTTTAATATAAACTACAAGTAAATATCTACAATCAGAACTGAAATCAGATTTTTTTTTAATTTTTTTCTATAATTTTCTACAATTTTTTTTAAGATTTTTCATTTTTCGCAATTTTTGGAGTTTTATAAAGAGTTAATGCATGAAAATTGGAAAGAAATTAAAAGACAACAAAACACACCTACAATATTTTTTTGGAATTTTTAGTCTACTTTTTTTAATTTTTATAAATTTTCTAATTTCGGGCAGACAAAAAGATACTATTTTTGATTTTTTGAAAATATCAAATGGTAATAAAAATTGATGAAAATTTATACAATGATAAAAATTACAGCAGAAATGTACACTATTTTTTCGAGAATTTTTCAAATAGTAAAAACATTTATTTCATCAAAAATAGCATGCAAAGTTTAAATTCTACAATACATGGACTGAAATGTAATTATTGAAAGTTTTTACAACTAAATATAACAGAATCAAATTACAGGATAAATGTCGTAAATTACCCAATGAAAGCGTGATGTGCACGTGCATGTACTGGAGCGGGGACGTCTTTTGCAAATAATGAAAATTTTCAGGGCTTTCATGTAAATTATCCAATTATAATATTCCAAAAACCCGTTAGGGTTCCTGGTTAGTGCCTTCGTTCTCAAGAGGGGAAGATAAGGGGCGACCGCCGCCAACAAGGGGAGACGCGGCGTGGATGTCGGAGTTCCGCGCGGGGCCGTGCGATTGGACGGGCGGCACTGCCGCTGGGTGGCGACTGGAGGAGGAGGCCGCTGAAGGCAGTCGCGATAATATATATATATATATATATAGCAGATACAATAAAAAGAAAAGTCTTTTTTTATTTTTTAAAATATAAATGTAAACATGAGCAAAAAGATTTTTTTTAAAATTTCTTTATTAGTTTTTTTATTTTGATTTTCCTACAAAACAAGGGTTAGAAATAAAAACAACTATGTATTTTTTATTTTTCCTGCAAAAATAAATGTTAGAGAGGAAAAAATAAATACAAAACTTTTTATTTTTTATTTATTAACAAACAAAGTGGAGTTGGTAAATGGATCAGATCTTGTGATATGGAAGAGAGGATCTGTGGCTCCGGTCACCGTGCGTGATCGGAGGTGATAGGTCGTGTGAGGTAGGATGTGAAACGGAGAGATTGAGAGATGGACTGAAAAATTCGATGTCGGAGGCGGATCAAAGTGTGATGGAAATTTTTTGTGATTTTAAATATCTAAAAACTAATCAAATGGGAACAAAAATTAGACCTACGATTTGCCTAGGAAAAAGGACAAGAAATGAAATGGATCTCACCTTGGGAATTGAAAATGCCATGATGGCTTCGACGAAGGTCGACGCGCTGTCACCGGACAGCTCGGAGGCTGGATACCCTTCTTCAACAAGACGGCTCTCGGAGATCGGGCTCCTCTCCATCAAAGATCGATCAAGAGAAAATGAGGGAGGAGGAGCCCATTAAAAAGAGGAAGAAAATCAAAAAGGAAAATATGTACAAATGGGGAAAGTTGTTATTGGTGAAAGTAATAAAATAATTAATTAAATAAATAAATAAATTATGAAATTCGAAATTAAATTAATTAAATAATGGAAATCAATTAGCCACCTTAATGGTGGTCATTAAAGGTATAGAATCAAATCTAATATACATAGTATGTTATAAAATCAAATAATGAATTAAATAATTAAATCTAAATTTAATTTCCGTAATTAAATTAAATTAATTAATATGAGATATTTTATTTTTTGGTGATTTTTATATAAGGAAGTTAACTGTATACAAATATCATATACATATAATACAATATACATAGGTACAAGTAAGGAAATAATTTTTAAAATATATTTTTTTAATTTTATTATTTACATATTTTATTTATTTATATGAATAAATATGTACAATAAATAATGGTGAAACTGCACAAAACACCCCAGAAAATCGACTTTTTAACCGTAACTCTAAAAATTATGAAATCATAGCCATTTAAAAGATAATTTAATTTAGAGTATAATGGAAGTGAGTTTGGTTCAATTTGAGTTTGTATGTGGCCGAAATTGTTATTTCAATGATCGCATTGTGGCTTTTTCTGAGGGTGATTAAGTGGAATATGTACATTATTTTATTTTGTGATTATTTTTATTATTTACAACATATTTTTATTTACAACTTTTATTTATAAAAATAATTACTTTGAAGTCAAATTATGTATAAATAAAATAGGGATTTTATCACTTGTGCCCCTCCGAGATGTTGCAATATCAGTTATGCCCCTATCTTTTTGGTAATATCAGTTGTGCCCCTCAAAACTTGCTCCGTCATCACTTGTGCCCTTCCGTCAGATTGACCGTCAATGAGTTGACTTAACCATGGTTTTTTCAAACCTTGGTGCAGTTAAGAGGGATATTATTGTCCACACATCTTCTTCATCTTCTTCCTCCTCCATTTGTTCTTCTTCCTCTCTTCATGATTTCTCTCTCTTATTTGCAAATGAACAAAAAACACAGCAAGCAGAGCTTAATAGTTCATGGAGCTATCTTCAACGGCTTTGTTAAAAAAATCTTTTTTTAAGGACAAGCTGATTTGTTCATATCTGGAGGGCTTTGATTGTGATATCCATGTCGGCGAGATTCTGGAGAACGCTGACAACAGTGTCCTCGTCCTATACACAAAGTCCCAAATCAAAGCCACATAAAACACACAGGAACCAATCAAAGCACGACGACTTATGCGTAAAGATCGAACCTTTACCTGATCGGGATCCTCTATGAGTTCCTTGATCGCCAAGATCTTGGTAAGCTCGTCCTCGACCTCCTCCTCGTCATCCTCCGGCTCCTGGTTTCCGCACTGATTATGGCTCCTCCGGTACCGAACAGGAGCTTCATGTTCCTCCTCCTCTTCCTCCGCCTCCGCATCCTCCGCTTCCTCCCTGTTTACTGACTGCGGCGTGGAGGGCGAGGTCCCTCCCTTCCTATCATCCCCCTCGTCCGCCCGGCCACGGGCGTCTACCGGCGGCGCGGCGTAGAGGCGCTCGACGATGCCGTCGCGGCGGGCGCGCAGCTGGTGGGCGTGGTCGCGGGCGGCGACGGCGACGGCTCAAGGGGCTGCGGCGGGGCTTGCGGGACAGGGGAGGAGGTCGGGGCGGAGGGAGCAGCGCCGGGGAGGAGGTCAGCGCTGGGGAGGGGAGACGAGGGCGGAGGGGCCGTACGGGATGGGGGAGGTCGGGGCTGCCTCGAGGCTGGGGCGGAGGGGCGGCGCCGGGGAGGGGAGAGGAGCTCGGGGCGGAGCTGGGCGGCATGTGGCAGGGGCGGGGGCGGAGAGGTAGGAGGAGGAGGAGAAGGAGGAAGAGGATGGGCAAGAGGAGGAAGAAGAAGAGGATGAGGAAGAAGGTTAAAATGACCTTCTAACCTTTTTTTTTAAAGTAATTCCGCCTATGTCCTCAAAGTTAACGGCCGTTTGCACTGTGGATGGACGGTCACTAACCCGAGGGGCACAAGTGATAAATTCTCAAGTTTTGAGGGGCACAACTGATATTACCAAAAAGATAGGGGCATAACTGATATTGCAACATCTCGGAGGGGCACAAGTGATAAAATCCCAATAAAATAGTACAAGTTTTATACAAATATATAAGGGATTTATGTACAAATTATTTTTGGATTTTTAACAGAAGACCCTATCTCCTCCTACTTTATTCATGGTCAATCAGGTCAAGTCTTGACCTTCTCTCGGGGTTTGGATCAGTCTGTATTTATTGCATAAACACATCCTTCTTTTTTCTTTTCTTCTTTATTCTTTTATTTAAGCACAAAAAGTGTTAAAATGCATATTTGACAAATGCATGCAAAATGGTAAAATTATGCAATTAGTGGGTATTTATAGGTATTTGACTAAGAAAATGAAGCTAAAATAAAAGAATAAAGGCGATGAATCGTGGATTCATCATATCTATATAAAAAATAGAAACAATATTGTTATCAATATGTGTATTCAAAAAAATAAAGACGTATAACCTTATCCACTAAGATAAAAAAAACTCATCATTAGTATGTTCAATAAAAAACCTATCATCTTATCCACCTAGATAAAAATTACATCCATATCCGTGGAAGGTTATGGATATACCCAATGCATGCCTTAGTACATCCTTGTCATGTACGTAGAAATATGTCTACGCATACATTGGTATATGCATGTACAATATATACACATATTCAATACGATGAATATCAAGATCCGTGTCTATAAAATCACAACCATATATGTATGCATTTTAAAAAAAAATAGCATCAACTCCATGAAAAAATAAAGACCTCTATCCTTATCCGCATCCATATTGATCAAAATAAAAAAATATTATGTCAGATTTAAAATGTACATAGACTTACAATTGCATCCGTACATTCTATTTTTTACTCTACTCAAATATTTTAATTCAATTCAAATAAAAATAATCGCGTTGATATAAGTTTAGAACCCACGTCTCTGAAACAAAAAATAATAATCTGTGAACATGGGCCAAATAATTTTTTGTTTGATTTTTCATCGAGTTCAAGTGGAGATCAAAGATCTTGAGCGGTCGAGTAGAAAAACTCAAAAGATAAAGAAGTGATGTTAATTTTGTTCATACTCTTTCCAAGTTCAAAATATCATTTGTACTATAAATGTCTCTTTTCACATATGATTTTCTTCTTCATATAAATAGATATGGGATATAAATGTCAATTACTTAGAAGTATATTTTGTGCAACAATCATTCATGTTGGGTGTGCTTGGGTCTGAAACTCCCTCTAATTAATAATCAATTGTGATTTTAGTTTGCCCTCTTCTTCATTCCTCTTGCATTGTTATTTGTTAGATAGCTTCTTATGTTTTTATTTTACTCTCAGATACAAAGTCTTCAGGAGCCCGTGGTAAGTTTACCCACTCCATTGGAGGTATTAACAAGGATGACGATAAGGCTCGGACCCCGCCTTCGATGAAGTGAGACTGGCTATCCTGGATGTCCCCGGTTTATGGATAGGATTTTTTTTTTGGTTTTATGATACGGTTTAACTCCTTCGACTAGAGCTATCATCTTTTTTTATGGACCTTCCTCTATGGTTGCTTCTCTGTCTTTCCTGCTCGTCCAGATGTTGCTACTTGTCTTGGTGGCCCTTGTAACTGCATATGTGCAGTTATCCCTCTAGTTATGTATTATTATCAGTACATTTTCTTTGCTTGCCTGGCGAATGAATGGTTACTTCAAAAAAATTCCTATTTGACAGAAAAGTATACCCTGGACTAATGTTACATATGATCACAAATCCAAAATTTATCTGTGAAGAGCTGATCTAGTTATATTAGTTTCTAAATTTGGTTCTTTCGATGCAATACTAATTGATAGGACCTCATCACCAATAAGTGCTACAAGAAATCTCGTGCACTAGAACTCACGGTTATTGTTTAGCATATCATTTCAATAACTAATTGATAAGATGTAGGAGATCGCAATTAGAAATGCAACCATTTACTAGATATCGTTCACCATTAATTAATCCAACCCCTACCCCTCTGTGCAATTACTCTCCAACTATTTAATATCTATCACATGTCGCCTAATATATATTATTTTGTTAAAAGAGGAAAGGGTACCTACTCCACGGAGTAACTTACCTACTTCACTTTCTTTTTTTCTTCAAAATTTTTTATTTTTTTGAAAAATTCTTCCATGGATTTTCATAACTATATCGCTCTAATATGTCATTCAAATTTCGTCAGAAACAGATACTTCTACGGCATGAAAAATACAGCAAATCTGTGACCGTTAAAAATGACAGTTTGAATGCAGGTTGTAGAAGTATATGTTTCTGGCAAAATTTGAATGACACATTAGAGGGATGTAGTTATAAAAATCCATGTAAGTATTTCTCAAAAAAATAAAAAAATTGAAAAAAAAAAAAGAAAATAAAATAAAGCAGGTAAGTTACTTAATCCATGTAGTAGGATCCCTTTTCCCTTAATAAAATAACATTATCTCTTTTAACTTATCTTGTGGTTAAAAAGATGTGTTAAGAGTTCATCTCCTTAACTTTATAGTATAATCTAAATAGAACACCGGTAGCACATAAAATTATGCACGAATCACCAGTATCAATGTAACTGCGCTAGATTATTCAAATCCAGATATCGTCGTGGATCAATGTCCATTGATAGGAGGACAACATTCTAAATATTTGTTGTTATGGATCTATTTGTTCCCAACAAACAATGGAATAGCTTCAGCAGAATGTGTCACGTGTCATCAACCGCTCCCAAATCTGGCTTGACGTTTTAGGGTTCTAAATACAATTTCCCTACGCAGTTAAGCACATAATTTAGCTATTCAATTAACATAATCTGATCAATTAACAGCTCACCGTCCTCCGTGACCTCCCGGACAGCCGAAACCCGGGCCGACTCGCGCACTCCCCCATCCACTGCCGTCTGATTCCCTCCGGCGAAGAGGTTCCATGTGGCGAGCACCCGCTCGATGGGCCTCGCTCTGTAGATATCGTCGGCCGGCCCTTCCTTCTCCCTCACACGGCTGAGGGTCGATCGATGGCTCCGGACGGAGTTGTCGGACCTCCACTTCCTCACTGATTTAGGCAGGATGGGGATTGAGGTGGAGACCGTTGCGTGCTTCTGCTGCTGCTTCCGGCGGAGGCGGAGGAAGGCCATTGGAGGGTGGTAGGCTGTGTTAGTGTTTGTGAGGACTGAGGGGAGGGGAGGGGAGGGGAAGGCTTTTATTAGGACCACCTAAATTTTGGGTGGTTTGATCGTGACCGTCCATGTCGTTGCCTGGGTAATCGCAAAGAGATTTTTACCTGAGAGAATCTCTAATATTTGTCAATTACCTCCACGACCTTTGAAACAATCTAATTTCCCATTCGACCTCGTAAACTTGCTAACTTTTACCTTACAGACCCTTCGGTTAACTCTCATCAATTTACCCGGTAAATTTGACCGAGTTCTGTGGAAAAGATGAGTTGCCTTCTTTGTTTGATAAATTTACAAAAAATGACATCTTCCTCCACCTCCTCTTCAGTACCCTCCCTCCAACCTCCCTCCCTCCAATGTAATTGAGGCTCGGTCTAACACACAATCGTTCTACGGTTCCCCGTTCCCCATTCAAGATCAGCTCATGTCGGGATCTTGGTCTAGTTCTAGGGAAAAATCATTGTGTGTGTTTGTGCGCGCGCGATGCTGTGGGATGCTTCCGATAAAGGTGGGAGGGAGGGTGTTGGAGTTCATATACTGCAGCAAGCAATTCAAGATCAAGGGCGGGCTGACGGTCGACACCGCAACGACGCACTACTTCTCGAGCGAGAAGTCCAAGATCAAGCGGAAGGCAACCAAGTCCTTCACCTGCAACCCGTGTGAGGTGATTGTCAGGGATGACTACAAGCAGCCCTCCGCCCCGCCCTGACCAGACTAGAGCCTTCTGCCCTGAGCCCTCCGCCCCAAGCATCCTGAGCCCTGCCATGCCCCTGCCCGTCACCCTCGAGCCATGGCCCCTACCATGTTCTCCTTGCCGTCCCGAACCCTTGCCCCCCTCCCACCTCGAGCCATGCTGCCCCTGCCCCTGTCCCGAGCCCTGCCACCATCCTGAGCCCCCGCCCTAAGCCCTGCAACACCCTCCCTGCCCTTGCCCCCACCCTACACCCACACTCGGGCCCCCCGCATCCCGATGCCCAGATCTAGGCCCCCCCAGCCACCGGCTCCCTCGAACCCGACACCCAGTCCTCGACCCTCGACCTCGCCGGCAACCTCCTTTCCGGCCTATAGAAAGAACATGGAGGTGGAATATCCACTGTTGGATTTCCATTGGTTAGATTAACTCAAGACTAACACAAGCAATTGACTCAAATAAAGTTAAAACTGACGGCAGGATCTGTGGAGTAAGACGGAGCAAGTTTACATGGTCAAGGGGAGAATTATATTGTTTCAAAGGTCATAGAGGTAATTGACAAAGATCATAAGGTCTGCTGGATAAAATTCCCAATCGCAAACCCATGGTAGCCCCGACCATAACGGTACTAAGTAATGTTTTTACTATGAGAATTTTCTGATAACAGTTACACATATACTATATATTGTTTGTGAGGTGGTTGTTGAACAGAACAAGCATCTCCTTTTAGTTGAGTTTGTGTTAAGTATGTTTAAGAAAATAGTTTTATTTCATCATTAGGTTGTTCACAACTACAAAATAACATTTGTAACCATTTCCAGACATGATTCTGATTAATGTCAGTTAATTTCAAATGGAATTCAATTCACTGTCATGTAATGTAAAATAATTTTAAATGAATTCAGTATCAGCTTGTGGTTTTTAAATGTCAATGAAGATATTACACTTGACAAGCTTCATGATCAATTAATAACAGTTAGACTGTCCACCCATCTAGTACTTTGTGGTGGTGTGGCCTCATAGATAAGGCGTTGATCTCCCTCACCCAATTCTGAGTTTGATCCCAATGGAGTCGTTATTATAGGCACAGGAAACTTCTCACGCTTTCTCTTTGATTAACCAACCCCATGTTAATATGAGAATGGTATTTCTCGTTACAGTTCCAGTATCCACAACACCCCTCAGCTAAGGTTCCTCGATCCATATTCCATGTGTTTACAACCCCCTTTGTAAGGGGTTTCTTTATTTCCATTCTACATTGTTCTTCTCTCATTCACATCCTTCTAGCTGGAACTCCTCTTCTTTTTATGTGGTGCCCAATCGATCTCTTCCTCTTCACTTGTTGTTTCTGTTTATTATTTGGCAGTGATCTGAAATGTAAATTGATGTTACCTTTTTTCCTGGGCAGTTCTTTTTATTGGGTTGGACAACGTTCTTTACATATGGATGTCAGATAGAAAAATAAAATATGTTTGTTTAGATTTACTCTTTTTTCAAAGAAATGACTTGCTGGTTTCAAATAACCCATATACTATGGGGGCATTCTGTTCGAGAATAAGCATGAGTAAGGATGGAGAATATGCAGAATAAGTATATTCTCCATCCGGCTGGAGGATGGGAATAAGGAGAATAAGCTGGAATAAGTGTTATTCTTTGTTCGGTTGGCTATTGGGGGTTAAGGAATAAGGTTTGAAAGTTAATTGAAGTTGTTGGTTATTATTTGTTTTGGTGAGATGAGTTATATAGTAACATGATAACGTATAATTGTCACTTACAAACTGATATGCATTTTAACTCGAAAATTAAATATCCAAAATCCAGTAAACCAAAGTTCAATGTATAGTATTTATTACATTATGACATGCTTATCGTAAACAGGTTCCTCTGCAATATCATGCGCAGATGTTGATCCAGCAGCCATCATCTGGGCAATCATTCTCTGCTACTCATGTAGCTGACGTTGGGTTTCCTCCAGTTTCTAAATGAAGAATTCTTTCAAAAATTCCATCACATTTATTAAATCCGCTAAGAATAGCCCTCTGCCAGCATAGACTGGTGTGCCGGGTTAATGTTTTAGATATCTACTCTTGATTACATGATTCGGTAGTCATACTTATTGGGATGGATAAATCGAATTTAAATGTATTTAATGGAAAGAATTTGCCTCTTTTTGGCAACTGTACCATAAATGATCATCGATGTCCTCGTGTCTGTGCAAGCCCTCGAATAGCAGGGCCGCAATGTCTGGACAGAACCATCTACGCCCGTGAGTCTTACTCTGGTCGTAATGAAGCATGGCCATAACGAGGTTGGATTCTCAGAGAAATTTCAAATATCATAAGAAAATAGTCACAAAGAATGAAATTTTGTACAATTTATTATAAGCGGCAAGTTATGAAAAAATTCCATCGAGATTGTTGGACATAAGTTTTTCTTGATAAAATATGGATACATCATCGATGTATTCTCCCAAGCAGTAAAACATAAAACATTAACAATAAAAGACAAAGAGACGTAGTCTACCCAGTAAGATGGCTAAGCATTCTCCCACATGGTTGTTGTCAAACCGTCACGCAACACCTCTCCAAATCAGATGTCTTCCTCGGAGACCCTGATATCGCTCGTCGTGAAGTTGTTATCGAAGTCCTCGTCACTTGTCGTGGACTCTACGGGTGCCCAACCTTGTCCTGAGTCACGGGTAAATACACTTGATATTTGATCCTTCTCGTGAACATCATATATAAACTTATTGATGATGCAGCATGCCATTACAACCATCATTATTTTCTCAATGTTGTAGAATGGTCGCTTACTGATTTCCTTGAAGTGAGCCTTCATTATCTAGATGTTCGTTCGACATATGATCGGAGTTGTAAGTGACGTTGATTGTACATCTCCTTGGGCCTGACATAGTTGCAGCCCCTCTAAGCCCTAAACTAGGGTAGGTGCGCAATGACAAAGTATGACATGAGGAAGGTATCCATGTTGTGTATCCGCAGTCCAGAAGGAACTTCCATCCAGTCAACACACGAAAATCACCCGTGTCCAAGGCCCACCTCAGCACCTTCATGTCAGCGGTAGACCCCTCCCATCCGGCATTCGCGTATAGAAATATGTAAATGAAGTCAGCACATGCCATCACATTATGTGCCAGTGTTTGGTATCTACTCCTGTACTTTGGTGTGATATTTGTAAGGACATTCATGAGGATAAGCGTCTAGTCAATCACTCCAATAACATCCTTATAATAGATACCAGTTTTCATACAGTGTTGCTCATTTAAAAAGGTTTTACAAAGGCATGAGATGACAATTTCGAATGTTTACCTTAAAATATGGATAGAAGTTTCTATTATGGACAATAACATCCGGGGTCGGGTAATCTTCCGTCATCATGCAGATGAAAATCTCTGATGGAGACGATGTGTGTGAAGATATCATTGAGATGATTTGAAATGGTATCACCAGAGCATTGGAAATATTCATAAAACACTTGATTGTTCGTGATATGGTCAAGGTAAAACAACAATATGTAAAAAGACTCCTCAGCCTTTAGGTGCCTCGAATACTTTAGGCTCACCCTTTCCTTTAGGATGGCACATAGATGTAAGATTGTGTCAGGATACATCCAAAAAGCTCATACGATCGTCCAACGTGACCAAGTAGTATCTCTTAGATCCATATATGACATGTACGCATGGAGGTATGCTTTAGCACCTGAGGGATGTAATTGCCATGTATGACATGTACACATGGATTTCTTATTTGCCATATTTATACCTCTGTCCATCTCTAAGGACCTTTGGCATGCTATATGGTCACTCTTCTAGAAATCTAGCTTATAGCAGTAATGGTAGACTTGTATCTCCAAGGATGTCAAATGTATCGAAGTATTAGAAGATTGATCAATACTTTGACTTTCTTCTTCTCTTGAATCATACACTTTCGAGATCCACGCTTCCAATCACACTTCCTTTCAACTTATGCAACTATTACACTGATTGAGGGACATTTTTTCTTCATAATGTCCTCAGTGGATTCAGAAGGATGTCATGAGTGTATTCAATGTATATAAGTTCCTTTTGATGTATGCAAGACAACGATCTAAGAATTCATCTATGAGTGATTGAATGATCATCGTCCCACTTCTTGTTGAACTCTTGAGCATCCTCTATATAAGGTTTTCATACTTCATCGACGAGAGCACATACACTAAGCTCTTTATCTCAAGTACAAGTCTTGGACATGCGAGCCCACAGCGAGCCATTATGCAATAAATGTTATTGCACATATCATTCCCTGATCTGAAATGAATAATAAATAATTTGCATAATAGGTCCCTTAGTAAATCAGGGTTATGTACCATGGCCATCTTAATAATCATACAGTTGTTGATTCAATAATTGAATCATAGAGGCCGGTGCTTGGATGAATATCTAAAGGGTTAGATTGAGGACTCGTCAAGCATAGTCAAATGATTGTTAAGAGATGATCTCCAACTGAGTAGGAGATGACAATCCTTTCTCAGTTAGGCTGATATCTGACCGACCTCTTGATGTAGGTCCTCTGCATGGGAACAGAGATTCAGAGGTGTCATATTAGTTAGGTCAAAGAGATGACTTAACGAGATCGATATAACCAAAGTCATATATCATATGTTGTCACGATACAGGCACGCATCATCTGACCGGAGACAGATGTGTTACTATATGTCTGAGTATGTACATTTGGCAGACCAATAGGTTGATGACCTAATCAAGGTCTATACACCGGCGCGCTGGTGTGCATGTAAGGGCATATGAGTAATATGATCTTAAAAGGGATCATACAGGTTCATTTACTGAACCGGAAGACATGAGCTCACTCATGAGGTATTAGGAAGAATCAAATTCCGTGCACGGTCGTCTCGCTTCGGAAGCTTGACTGAATTTGTAGATTTGATGATATACTTTTGGAAATTATATGATCAAGACCTAGGTATGATATATGCTTTTTTTGGAAAGTATATGATCGATACTGACTCCCAATGATCAAATGAGAAACTTACTGATAAAACCCTTAAGTAGACAGTATAAAGTTGATCTAATACTTCGGTTTTATTTTGAGTCTTCCAGTATGCAGGATGTACATGTATTGGGAATACCTGAGGGTGATGTGATCATAAACGATTGTATAACCATGACGCTTCCATTTCTAGGGAGTGGTGAAACAGGTTTGGATTTTAGTGACTCCTCTCAGTAGAGACGTAATCTGATCTTAGTCTAAATGTTGGACATTTATCTGAATGTGATTCATATGTAATGAGAAGATTAGATTTTGCGGTCTTGATTTAAACAAGCATCTATGGAAGGCCAGAGATCCGGATTTGAGATGTGATCTCAATATCCAAGTCACTATACATGGAACAATACAATCGCCATGTCCTTATCTCCAAGTATCCACGGAGAAAGCGCATTATCCTTGAAAGAGTTCATGGATAATTTCATTGTAGATATGTGTATCCGAGCATTGAGAAAATAGGTAATTAAATGTGATTTAATTATCATGAATGATATGAATTTGATTCATATTATAAGGAGAGATATCTAAGATAATTAAATGTGATTTAATTATCAAAGATGTGAATAATATGAATGTGATTCATGTTATTTAGGCACATAAGAAGAGAGATCCAAGATGATTAAATGTGATTTAATTATCATGGATATATAATATGGATAGCACTATCCATATTAATCATATATATTATAAATGTGATTTATAATATATTAGAGAGAGTATATGACGATTTATATTTGTTAATTAATTATTGATGTGAATTGGATTCACATTGAATAATTAATTAAATTATATTTACATTTTATTTTAGGATGTGAATTTGATTCACATTTTTCCAATGGCATGATTGCAATATTTCACAAGATAATTATGAATTATTTTTGTGAAATAATTTACAACAATTGTTGTTATAAATCCTGGAGATATCATGAGATAAGGGTATCTCATGATATAATGATATCTCATGAGATAATGAGATCTCATGAGATGGTTGTAGCCGTCCCCCTTTTTAGGGGATATGGTTTATCTCCTCATTATCTCCAAAGATAATTAATTGATTTGATTCGAATTTAAATATATTGATTTATCGATATATATTATATTAAATTCAATTAATTGTTGTTGTGTTTTTACAACAAGATCATACCATTGAAAGAAACACAAATCAATCTCAACCATTGATTGTGTGTTGTCCATGGATTGTGATCCATGAACTCCCAAAACCCTATATAAGAAGAGGCACCCCTTGCTCTTAGATATAGATAATTAATGAATGCTCTCTCTCTCTTCTTCACATGCCAAGCCTCTCCCTCTCTTATAATGGCCATCCACTATGGAGCCATTGTGAGAGTCGTCATCGACGCATCATCGTCGTTATGCTGCCGGATCATCTACTCGTGGATCTCCATCTCCTTCAGTGCGTCTTGCTCGTGAAGAAGATGTTGGATCTCATGTGACGAGATCGGGAGATCTACCGCTCGGATCATCAACTTGGATTGTGAGAAGGACACGTCTCATCAACGCACTCGCAAACGTCTCCTCCATTGGATCGGACTTGAGACAGGAGGTCTCTTGGTTTAGAGAATCGATCGCAACCACGCTTCAAGAGGTAAACCTAGTACCTATTTGTGGTTTAGATAAAACGATTCAAGAAGTTTTCTTGGATCATGTGGTTTCATCATTTAAAATTTTTTAAATTCCATTGCATCGAGCGACTAGTACGACTAGTCGCTCCCGATCGCATACGATGCAATCCTCATGCTTCCGTGATGCGCTTGAGGTTTTTTGCCATATCCTTCAATGAGTTCCAAATTACAGATCCAATCCGAATAATTTAGACCGATCAACTGATTGATCTCAAGCAGTTTATTAAGTGGCTTTAGATATTTCATCTGAAATTAAAAGAATGCAATTTAACTAATCTTTATTAAGGAGAGTAAACATTTTAATATTTTTTAAATAAAGATGTTCTCGTCTTTTTTGTACTTTGAAAGTCTTTCCCTTGTAAGCTTTCAAAGCACGTGGCAGGCTAACCCAAAGGACTCATTACGAGATCTGCGTCTCCTTTTCCACTTCCACTGCACCCTAATAATATGAAAAAATGCAGCTATAATGAAAAAAAGCAAGAACTCTTTCCACACTACAAGTCCAACTTGCATTCTCAGTTCGATCTTCAACACCCACACCCCCACATATATGGAATTAGCATGTTATCGATTAAACCAACCATCAATGAGCAAAATAAAATTTAAACTATGCACAATTCGATATCGTCTCAATAACACGGGGACAATATTGGGGTCATTACGCATACGGTCCATGTCTTTCGAGAAAGGAATAATCCGATCCATGTGAATTTTTTTCTGGAGTCATGGCTATGCATGAGCATCTCTAAAAATACAACCCACGACCACGGAGTTCTTCGCAATTATGAAAGATCATGGATGTCATCATATGACTTGTCCATATTTTTTTATTAATGATTAATAATTCTAAATCATGTTCCCATGATTAATCTTAATTAGGGATCTATAAATGATGCTCTTATTGTATCGGTTTTAATCTAATTAAAACGATGATAATCAAACACTATAAACATTTCAATCATGTGCACTTCATGTTATCATATAGTATACTCCCTCGCTTATTACAATTAATTATTCCAATATTAGTTGTTGAAGTATGCAATGAATTCTCACACTATCCTTCTTGAAGTGAATCCAGGCAGTTCATGCAGACTTATGCTAACAGTGAGCACTTCCATTGCCAATGCGGTGCAGGGTGCCAATTAAGAAACTCATTAGCATATCCAGACCTTGTCACCTTCACCGTTTCAATTCCAAACAACATAATTAGTGCATATTGTACTAAGAGGATTTTATTGATCTTTTCGATCATGTATCATAATATCTAATAATGCTTAGAGGTTTAGGAGTCTAAAACATATGTATTTCCATAATATGTAATGCAACAATCTTGACAATTGACAAAATCAATCAAATCAATTCGCAATTTCTAATTGCTTTTCAAACAACCAGGTGCACAATTCAATAAATAAAATATGAAACAAATAGATTTCATAATTTATTGCATATATGCAAATAAACAAACATTGATTTCAGATTCTATTTGCAAGTCGCGACCATCGTGCTTCAAACTAGAAAACAGTATATAACTCAAACTTAAAGTTCATTGCGACCCCAAATATTTGTAAATATGAAATGAATATATCATATAATTTCCCATCTATTTTGGGTCCCCAAATAAGAAAAAGGAGTCATTGAAAATAATGTAGTCCTCTTCCAACTCAATATAGAGAAATCCAATTTCTCGATACCGCACAATTGGAATCACACGAAATCTTTTCACACGGATTGGGGTATTGATTTATGAATTTCTAATCAGTATTTTAATATGTTATACAACTCAAAAACTATAGCAAGAATTTTAATATTTTCTAGTTATAATCTTTGATGGAAGTCAAAGTCTGCAATAGTTTTCAAAACATCTGAATTTTCTTACAAACTCCACCAACCATTTGTGTGTCTTTTATGCATGATTCCAGAACCTCTGGACATCATATACATCCCAAAAATGTTGTTCTGAAATTGGTAGAATAGTAGCATCATCCTATGTCACTGAACATTCGAATCATCGAAACAGTCGCAAGATAATGTACCCCCTATGATCGCGATAATATGGCTGCTTGTTCTAAACTAAGAATTTGATACCAATTAAAGGGATTTCATAACTAGCACCTCACAGAAACACGAAAAATAACAAGCTATTTGCAAAAATATTGTGTTCATCTTGTGAACTTGTAAAACGCAATAATTTATGCTTTTTATGAAACCGTTGATTTAAGAAAATTATTATCCTAATGTGGTTTCTTGTATTCTGATGAACACTGAAACGAGATCAGTGTCACTTCTTGAAGCGTGAGTTTCAAAATGAAGAAACATCTTGGATCAAGTCTAATGTACGCCTGCATTTCTCGGGGCATGATGGTGAGTCATGTAGCTTCCCTCGAACTTCGATGAAGAGTTCTTGAACTTGACCTCACAAGGATTAGATCAAGCTCCTGATTTCATCACACGAAATAGATCCTTCTTCACACATAAGGAGCATAGAAAAGAAGATCTTCTCTTCCACGAGACCACGCTTTTGAAGAGAAGATGAGAGGCTTTGATGGTGGATGTGTAGGATTTGAAGAGTAGACGTGCATGATAATTCAAAATTATCAAGCCTCTTCCCTTCTTCAATTCTCAAGGCAAGAAAACACTGAGAGGAACAACCATGGTATTGAAAGCCTTGTCCTCTATTTTTTTACATACATGATGGCCATCTATGAGGAGTCTTCTCTTCATAATAGACATCCAGTTTGTAGTCCCTTGATTAAGTCATCATTCAACAAGAAATAGATATGGATTATCTCTTTTAATTGTCAATTAATTAAAGCAACAAAATCAACAACAGTTAGGACTATGATGGACACTGATGCTTCTCCAAGAATGGACATCCTCCTTGTCCTAAAGGTTGTTGTTGAGGTTGATATCTAGTTATCATTATGATAATATAGTTATCGTAGTCGGTAAATTTACGAGAGAAGCCTCATGATTTATGAATCTTCTTAATAAATCCAAGTAAAAATGTAACTCCAATTTACATGTGAATTCTAATGTGAATCATATTCATACAGGTGCCTCGAAATAAATTTATTAATCTAATTCATATAAAAATTAATTACTATAAATAATTGTTCATATTAATTAATGAATTATTTTGTGAATCGTATTCACAAAAATACCCTTATAGAAAATTAATTATGACAATAACTCTTATTGTCTCGATATTGACATCACATGGTACAAGTCCTAATCCAATTAAGATCCGTGAGATATGAATGTGGATACTTGGAGATAATGTCGAGGAGATCATACTATTCACACATAGTGACTTCAAAATTGGATTATAAATGATCTCAAAGGAGTGCGTTATCTCCATTTATGTTTCAACATTTGGACATTGGAATTGAAATTGGATATTAGAGTCGAATAAAATGAGACATAATCCAATTAATTCGCGCATCATTAAGCCAAGAAGTGGAGCCAGTAAAATCCACAAGGTTTCATCATTCCTCGGAATAGAAGTGTTATGATAGATGATCTATTTAGATAAATTTAACCCTGAGTTTTCCCAATACTCATTCGCCATCCATACCTAGGGATGAGCTTGGGCCGGGCTGGGCTGGGTCTTGAAGAGCCCGGACCCAAGCCTATTTAAAAACTTTGGGCCTTAGACCGGGCCTAGGCCCACAAAATTTTCTTTGGTTCGATTCGCGCCCATGCACGACCCATCCCCACCCATTATAGATTTTTAACTTTGAATTTTTTGTTTAAAGTCAATCTCAATTCAAGTTAGACGAGCCAAAATAGTTTAAAACATATTCCATAATAATTGTGAAAAAATTAAAACTCAATTCTACTGGAGATGATTTTGAAGGATATGGTTAGATCCTCAAGCGCATCACGGAAGCGTGATCGCCATATCGAATACGACGACGAACGACTAGTCGCACTAGTTGTTCTATGCAGCGGAAATTAAATTTTTTTTATGTGACAAAACCACATGATCCAAGAACACTTCTCGGATCGTTTCGTCTAAACCACAACCAAGTATTAGGTTTACCTCTTGAAGCGTGGTTGCGATCAAGTCTCTAAACGAAGAGACCTCCTGTCTCAAGTCCGATCCGTCGGAGGAGACGCTTGCGAGCGCGGGGATGAACCGCGTGCTTCTCGCAATCCATGTTGATGATTCAAGCGGTGGATCTCCTGATCTCGACACACGAGATCCGACGTCTTCTTCACGAGCAAGGCATGCCGAAGTAGACGGAGTTCCACGAGCAAAACATCGGGCAGCATAACGACGGTGCCGCGGCGATGGAGAGCCTCTCTAGGGCATCCATGGTGGACGGCCATGAGAGGAAGAGAAAGAGAAAGAAAGAGAGAGAGAGACTTGTTGTCTCACTTATGTGTAAAGAAGAGCAATGGGGTGCCTCTCCTTTTATAGGGTTTTGGGATCCATGGATCTCAATCCATGTGTCAACACAAATCCAATGGTCCATATTAATTTGTGTTTCTTTCAATGGCCATGATTTGTTGCTAAAAACACAACAACAATTAATTTAATAAAAATCAAATATATATTAAATATAATTTGATTTATATCAAATCAATCTCCATTGGAGAGATAGGAAAGGAGGCAAGCCTCCTTCCATAAGGAGGGTGGACGGCCACCACATTCCTTATGGAATTGTGGCCGTCCCCTCTCCTCATTAGGAAGGGAGCTTCCTTTTTCCTATTACATGAGATTACATTATCTCATGATTCTCTCCAATATTTGCAACAACTTTTGTTGCAAATTATTTCACAAAAATAAATCCAATTTATTTTGTGAACATTACAATCATGCCATTGGAAATTTGTGAATCACATTCACAACCCAAAACAAAATGTAAATTACATTTTCAATTTAATGTCCAATGTGAATCCAATTCACATTAACATTTAATTAACAAATGTAAATTACAAACATCTCTCTCTTATACATTATAAATCACATTTATAATATATTTGATTAATATGGATATTGCTATCCACATTATTCATATCCATGATGATTAAATCATATTAAATCATTTTGGATCTCTATTCTCTTGTGTCCAAGTAATATCATATTACTTACATCTTTGATAATCAAATGATCTAAGATAGCTCTCTCTTTATAATATGAATCAAATTCATATTAATCATGATAATTAAATCACATTTAATTATCCATATTCTCAATGCTAGGATACATAAATCAACAATAGAATTATCCATGAACTCCTTCAAGGATAATGCGCTTTCTCCACAGATACTTGGAGATAAGGACAGGGCGATTGTATTGTTCCACGTATAGTGACATGGATATTGAGATCGTATCTCAAATCCAGATCGCGGGCCTCCCATAGATGCTTGATTAAATCAAGACCGTAAATCTAATCTTCTCATTGTATCTGAATCACATTCAGATCAATGTCCAACACTTGGACCAAGATCAGATCACTTCTCTAATGAGAGGAGTCACTAAAATCCAGACCCGTTTCATCACTCCCTAGGAATGGAAGCGTCATGGTTATACAATCGTTTATGATCACATCACCCTCAGGTATTCCCAATACATGTACATCCTGCATACTGGAAGACTCAGACTAAACCCGAAGTATTGGATCAACTTTATACTGTCTACTTCATGGTCTTATCAGTAAGTTTCTCATTCGATCATTGGGAGTTGGTATCAATCATACACTTTCCAAAAGCGTATATCATACCTAGGTCTTGATCATATACTTTCCAAAAGTATATATCAAACCTACAAATTCAGTCAAGCTTCCAAAGCGAGACGACCGTGCGCACGGAATTTGATTCTTCCCAATATCTCATGAGTGAGCTCATGTCTTCCGGTTCAGTAACTGAACCTTTATGATCCCTTTGAGAGATCGTATTACTCATATGCCCTTATATGCACACCAGCGTGCCGGTGTGTAGACCTTGATTAGGTCATCAACCTATTGGTCTGCCAAATGTACATACTTAGACATATAGCAACACATCTGTCTCTGGTCAGAGGATGCGTGCCTATATCATGACAGCATACGATATAGGACTTTGGTTATCTCGATCTCGTTAAGTCAACTCTTTGACCTAACTAATTTGACACCTCCGAATCTCTATTCCTATGCAGAGGACCTGCATCAAGAGGTCGGTCAGATATCAACCTTCAGAGATAAGGATTGCCATCTCCTACTCAGGCTGGAGATCATCTCTTAACAATCATCTGACGGTGCTTGATGAGTCCTCAATCTAAATCTTTAGATATTCATCCAAACACCAGCCTCTATGATTCAATAGTTGAATCAACAGCTGTATGATCATCAAGATGGCCATGGTACATAACCTAATTGTATTAAGGGACCTATTATGCAAATTATGCATTCTTTATTTCAGATTAAGGAGTGAATTGCAATAACATTTATTGCATAATGGCTCGCCGTGGGCTCGCATTTCCAACAGATTTCTTATTTTATACAAGTGCACTCAATGTTAGATTGCATAAACGTCTCTCATTACAGAAATTGAAAGAGTGGACCAAACTTACACAGTTAACAACAACAAGTGCACCAGACATTGCATGTTAAAAAAATAGACATAATGCCCATATTGGGTAAAGGTTCAATAATAGGAAATATTTTGATGGAAAAAATTAAACACTAAAAAATTCAAGAATAACCATTAGAATCTAAGTCGATGACTAATTAAGGAAAATTAATTCCGAATTGAATACTATGATCATTAACTCATATGTCCCACATCTGACTTTCTTGATTTATAAACATTGTATTAAGACAGGATAAATGAACAGAGTGTGCATGCAATAGGTGAGAGTTTCCAGACGTGTAAGATATGGGAAGGGTTCGGGCCCTCTTCGGGCCAGGCCCTTAGGCCGGGTAGGGCTGGGTCAAGCCAAGCCCGAGCCCCTCCCAAAAGCTTTTTGGACCTAAATGTTGGGCCCAAGCCCGACCCAATGTTCGTTTGGCCTTGAACCGGGCTTGGCTTTTTGGGATGGGCTTCGGGCTGGACTGACGGAAGGCTTTGATATATCTGAAGTTCAAATCTTGCTTTAATTGTCTTTTTCAGAACATGTCAATGGATTTTCTCATTGGATAATCTGGGCAAAAATATTAATCATATATCAAATTCATGAATTCGTATCTTGTTTTATAAACAAGATGACCATGCATGGAATTCATTATGACCTAAAAAATCCATAATGAGCCCCTTCTCATGATTCATCAAGTACGAACCTATATGATTCCTTTAGACATCATACATCTCACATGTCTTCATATGCACACCAACTCGTCGGTATAACCTTGATTTGGCTTTCAACTTAATGGTATGTCTCATGTGCGCATACTCATGCATATAGATGTATATATGTCTACGGTCAACGGATGTGTGCCTGATCATGATAATTACGATTCAAGTCTTAGTTTATCTCGACCTCACCAAGTCAATTATTTGACTTGACTATCCCGACACTTTTGAATCTCTATTCCTACGTAGAGGGCCTGCACTAGGAAGTCGGTTGGAAATCATCCTTTAGAGAAATATTACCATCTTTTTCTCAAGCTGGAGAACTTTATTGAATACTCATGATATTCGATTGGCCACAATAAATAACCCTAATTGTACAAAAGTATCTTAATATTAAGTGCATTCACAAACATTCATTTCAGATATACATGATAAAATGATAACATTTATTGCATTAATGACTCGATAAAGGGATTACAAGTCCAACAAAAATGACCCCCTTCGCAATGGAATCCCAACACTCGCGGAACCCTAACAATCCCTTACCATAAAATTAGATATTGATTGTCCTTATTGATCTATTATGCTCATTTCATAGTTATTGCATGTTGGATTACTGCAAACTAAAATATCTTGTATTGAAGATCTTAGCTACTCATGATTCTTGTTTCTTAATTTTGATGTATGGAAAGTGAGTCACTCTTTCAAATCCTTTTGAAAATTTAAATGTGACATTGACACGTTAACATGCAATATGATATTACCCCAAGCATGTGTATCTATGCCATATCAAATGTGCATTAAAGTGAAAAATAACACGTTCCAAAAGAATGTTAATAAAAAAGTTAGAAAGCGCGTTCCCATGCTTTACACGATTTAAAAGTATTTGATTGATTTTTAATAACACAAAATATAAGTTTTTCATCGCATTGGAAAAAATTATTTGTAAAAAGATCATGCGACACCAAATATCCATTTTTTCTATTAACGTCATACACGCCTTCACTAATATGTCAATACTCGATGATTGGAATTTCATCTTTCCAAAATTAGTTACTCGATTGCAATGGTTTCAAAATCAACACATCGTGATCAAATCATACTGCCAAACCTCGATTATGTGTTAGAGAAACCTTTACGTGGTTGCCATTTCCATGTGGAGTGCATAAATACACTATGCTTGAGTTTCAAGAGTAGGTGATGAAGAACTAAAGCTTCTCAAGATCGTCATGGATGGTAGACGTCCACAACTTGACAATGGACTTTGGCTACCAAGGAGATTGGAGTATTTGACATGTTGCCTATCATTAAGACGAGTTTGTATAATTACATGCTACATTGAACATGCCAACCACGAATCTACTTACGATTTCAAACTTGAGTAATGAGTAGATTGTGATCACATATTTAGCTGGATACGAATAATATTCGAAGGATACATTTATGTACGTCCTTATATTGACGACCCTTGAACTAATTAACTCAATTAGGATCTAAGTTTAGATTTTCGTAAATATTATTACAAATATTTGATTTTATATTATGATATAAAGATGAACAATGAAATTTCCCTCTTGCACCACCCCTCAACACTTATGAAGATCGAGCATTGCAGCTGTAAGCCATTGACAACGACCCTTGTCCAACCAACGCCATTGCCATCCATGAGAGTAATCCTTCATTGCCATTTGAGGCGGTTACGCAAATTCCTTACACATTCCTTGTTCTCACCAACTATTTGTTCCTCTCACGACCCTCCAGGGTCGTCATCGAGGATGGAGGAAAAGGGTTGAGATGAAGATGGAGTGATAGACGGTTGCAGTGGGGAAGACGAACCTGGAAGATTCAGGGAAGGGAGGACTGACAAGTGACAAGGAGAAGAATCTTGAATTGAAGATTCAGACAGAATAGTGGACACACCACATGCATTAAACAAATTCAAAAAAAGTAACTGGGAATGTTTGGTGTAAAAGTTAAATAGATTCGACAAGTAAAGCGGTATTGCACAATGTAAAATTTAATCGAGGTTAATGCAACTCTCCTTCTTAATATTATGTTATTTTATGGAGGATTATGTATGGATGGATTGATCAACTTCTTTCTTTTTTTCCCTCGATGTCCATAATGAGATACCCTGAGATCCGACTACCCGGATCTGCCATTTCCTCCTCTTCCCGCCCAACTATCTATCCCTTCCCCTCTATACTTCTTTAAAACCCTCGTTTCCGACCAACTGCCACTACCACCGCACTTCTCCTCGCTCACCTTCTCCTTCTCCCCTACCACCTCCGAGCCTCTCCGACCTCCCATTTCCGTCGTTCTCTCCTCTTTCTCCACTCTTCACCACCGCAGAGCCCGTTGACATCGCAGTCGCGCATCCTGTCGGGAGAACCCCGTCGAGTACTTCTCTTCTCCCTAAGTATATATTTTTATGGTTTTCCCTGTGTTCATTATGATAATTACGCGGTTCCCCTGGAAGCATTTTCTAGCTCTGCTGTTTCGAAATCAGTTGATTTGAATCGCAGATATCCTATGCTCGTCTTATTAGATAGTATCGTACAATCTTTGATTTTGTCGTCAAGGCATAAAACTTCAGGTTGTGTCTGGGCGCATAAGATTTTGTTTTACCGATTCGTCAAAGAAAGAATGAGTCACGTTCTTGATCTTATCTGGGTTATCTGAAGTTTGAGATGCCACAGTTGGGTTATTGCCTAAATACTCAGCAAGCAAGTTTTCTTTTTCACGTGGGGATTGAAATGGCACGATTCATTAATTTGACGGGTATCAGACCCGATCCATATGGGCCGCCCTTCACGGAAAAGACCAACGTCCAACCTGCCTCAACTACATATCGCGATATGACGCAGCAGGCTTCGACGATGCATATCAAAATAGGAAGAAGAAAGCAACTGAAAGCATATCACCGTCGATGCACCCGCGCATCCGATGCATCTTCCGCCTTTCTCCGACTCTTCAACCTCGTCGCCACAAGATCCGTTACGACTCGTCCCCTCAGACACCTAGACACCGACCTTTTCTATAGTTCCGGGGCTCGACATCCGAAACCCTTAACCAATTGATATCCAACAAATTACATTGGATTGGGTACCCCTTCTCTTTGATCCGTGGCATATGGAGCTCCGATCCAATACTCCATAGGTATCCGTGGGTCGATCCATCTAGGGGTGTTCAAATTTCTGGGTCAAAACGGGTACCCAACCCAACCTGTCAAATTTGACCCTAAATTTGCGGGTACCCGAGTAAAATTATATGGGTCGGGTACCCATAGCACTCAGCCTTCTCAACCCGGTGGAAGATTCGTGGGTTGAACCGGGTACCCGGTTGTGGTATCCGACCAAGAAGATGATTGCCCCACTGGCCACTGCGGCACTCCCCCTCCTCCACGCCTCTCTTCTCTTTTGGCTAGGGTTTGCCGCTCGACGCAACACCTCATCTACACCTCGCCACAACGTCACCCGGTACAGCTCCTCTTCCATGCATCGTCGCCGAGTACACATGGTCGAAGGTCCTCATTGTGTGCGTGTGCCAGTTTCTCCTCTGCCGAATTCGTGAAGTGCTACAAGGGCACGGGCTGCTCACACCCTGAGGTGCGAAGAAATCGTCTCCAAGTAGATGCTGCATATTTTTTCTAGGATATTATGTAATTTCGGTCTTCATAAGATTTTTTCTCTATCAGATTTTCCTTTTTAGAGGTTATAATGAACAGTGTTCAACACCATCACGTTAGAATCCTTGATCATATTCCTTCTGGGTTATGATTCAACATTCTATCTCCATACAGCTACTGTCAATGCCACAAAATTTCTAGTCCAACAGTTGACACAAGTAGAAAGGTCTATTTACAAAGCCAACTAACAGTGTAAATCAGGAAATATAGTCCTATCATCTACAACTCCAATGCTTAAGCGAGAGAAGGCAGAAAAGGGCTCACGAAGTAGGATGGAAGGTGTGGAATCTAGGGGTGTTCGAAATCTTAGGGTCAAACGGGTACCCGACCCGGTTCGGCTGTCTTGACCCCAAGTTCACGGGTACCCGTGAAAAGATTTTCGGGTCGGGTACCCATGACCATGTGACCCGCTCACCATCTGATGACCCGATGGAAAACCCACCGGAAGTTCCGGGTACCCGGTGGGATGATTTCGGGTATACGCCCCAGCCATCCTCTCCCACTGTCTGCCTCACATCTTCCATTTCTCTCGGTTAAAGACCTTAAAGCTTCCTCCCAGCTTCTAATACGATATTGGCTATTGCGGACCTTGCTGTACTCCAAGCTCTAGCTTTTGTTGCTGCAAGTCTGCAACCCGATCCCCCTCCTCCTCTCCCGTTGCAACCTCACCGTCACCGTCAAAAATCACCACCGCATTGGACTCCCTCTCCGCCTCCCAAACTCCAAGCCCATCTCTAGCACGGAAAAAAACCCTACCAGCCCCACCTTCTTCTCCGTCGCTGACAGCTCGGATCGCCTTCGATTCCAGCACCTTCGCTAGCCTCCAGCCCAAAGGGGCCTCCGCCATTCCTAATCGTAGTGACTGCGGATCTTCTGCTCTTCCATTTCCGCATTCCTTGTTGAGTTAGTTTTGTGTCGATATATTTTATTTATTCTGTGTCGATGATGGAGTCTGTTTATTTTATTCTGATTTTTATCCAATTTCTTTACACAGGATTTCATCTTTTGAATTATCAAATGTGTCAATTCAATGCCCACTGTGTGCAATATTTTTGACCTAAATTAAACGGTCTTTTATTTCTTTATTTACAAATAATGGTTTTGGTGATTCACTCATCTTATTCAGTTTGTGAAATAGGATTGATGGTACATTGAATAAATCGGTAATTCTATCTTTTTTCCATTACATTGAAAAGATAAGGGTTTCTCCTGGGTACCCGCGGGTACTGATGAATACCCATTCATCACTCTTTATTCTTATATTTTAGCTACAAAAACCTTTGCAAATGCATGTAGATATATGTAAATACAAATAATTACCAAAAGCATGCATTGTGTAAAAACTTATAATTAGCATGTTTTTGTGCAAAAATAAAAGAATAAAGATTAAAAAGAAAAAGAGGGAAATATTTTGAATAAATATTGAGCAACCTAACCTAAGGGAGGGCTCAGCATGGGCCTAACCGCATAAAAGCCAAAGTAGAGGGAGATAGGGGTTCTTGTGTAAATATTTATGTAAATAAATAAAATTATATTTTCCTCAACCAAAAATATTCTTGTAAATATTTGTACATATTTGGAAAAGATAAAAACAAAATAAAAATTTGAAAATCAAAAAGACCAAAAATATCCTTCCACCATGTACATAGACCATGCCTCCTTATTTATTTAACCTTATAAATAAATAAAATTATTTTCTAAACTTTTTGTAAATATTCTCTGCTATAGTTTGTAAATAAAATAAATAAAAAGAATCAAAACAAAAATCAAATAAAAATAACAAAATTAAAATTACAAAAACATATTGTACATATACCTATATATAGCCCTATTATGTAAATACCTTATTTTTATTTTGAAAAATTAATTAAAAATCACCAAAAAAATAGAAAAAATTAAAATAAAAATATTTTATGTTTTGAGTTTTTAATAATTCGGTCATTTCCTATTTTATTTCGAATTTTCAAATCATTTATGGCGTGGCCTCTCCTGATTGGTCCACGGGGGATGTTGACCCCCCGGTCAACTCCCCCCCTTGGACCACAGAGTTCCGGATTCGAGCGGCCAACCCGATTTCCCCATTTTATACCCGCTCGACCCGATTGCCTAACACCCAAACCCCGGCTCCGTTTGTCACCTCCCACATCCGACACCCTCGCCGGGCGTCAATCTCGGGGTCCGCGCACCACCGTGACCCTACCCGAGCTCATCTTTTCGGACCCCGAGCCACTTAAATACCCAGCTCCGCCGCATTCTTTGGGGATCTTTGGCTCTCCACCCTTCATCCCGTGACCTCCACCGCAGTCCCTGAGGTGACAGCTCTCGATTGCCCGTGTCGCAGCGAGGAGGGGGTGGCCGGACCACTGATCCGGCGACGTAGCGCCGCCGTGCTCCGCCCAGTGCAGGAGCTTGAGCCTCAGGACCAGACGACCTTCGAGGCCAAGACCGGGAGCTACCTCAGCTCCAGCCTAGTCTACTCGATCGCGCAGGTAACCTTTTAGCTTTCCTATTTCGCCTAATTTCTAGTTGGCCCCAAATCGTATCGCCACTGTATTCCGTTGATTTCGACCACCTCGAGCATCATTTCGATCATCGGAACCCACGTTCACCATCGCCTTTCCTCCACGCACCTTCTCCGACCCTTCGTTCAACCCAGCTCGCACAGGAGTTGGGGTTCGAGCTCCACCGTCCGTCGCTCGCCGGAGCTCGCTCATCCCGACGCATAGACCACCTTCACGCCGCCTTACCGGGTCGAGGCATTTTGCCCTCGACCCGCGAAGCTTCTGAGCTGTTTTGCAGGTCCAGAGGAGGTCATCTGAGGCTCCCCTACATCCAGGCCAGGAGCTTTCCTCCGCCGACCTCGCCGGAGCCCCTCCAGGGCTCGGCTGGGCCATCGGAGGCCACCACCAGCTGCGGAACTTCATCGCGGACCTGTTCTGATCTTCAGAGGCAGCAGACGAGGACCACCGCGCTCGCACCTGGCCGGCGAAGCTCGTCGGCCAACTGTTCTTCCAGGATCCTCGAGCACCGTCCGATCGCCCTCAGCGCTCCAGTTCTCATCACGTCCATCCATTCAGGAGCTGCAGCCACCGCTTGATCAGCCCGAGGGACGATCCTGACCGTCCAAACAGAGAGAGAGGCGCCATTCACCAACATCCGTCAGATCTGCCACGCGTCTCGCTATCAGCCGTCGATCAGGCCCACGTGCGGAAGGAGAGAAGCGCCCGTCGTCCAGAACCGTCAGATCTACTACGTGGCGCACATCCGGCCGTCGGCGTAATAAAAGGGGTAATTTACCGTTGGCCCCCTTTTAGTTTATGCTTTACATTTCAGTCCTGTAAATAGTTTGCGTACTTTATTCACGTTGGGTTATTTGCACATTGGACCTTATCCTTTAGTTTATTTGCATTTATGCCCCTGTTTGTGTGAGCCACGTGCGTCGTCACGTGTATATTGGGTGTATTTGCAACTCTAGTCCTGTAGTTCTGGATGTTTATTATTGAATGAAAACTTTTTGGTAATTGCATATATGCCCCTGTGAGTGTTTAATTACGCATGTGCGCCTATTTTGTGGGTTAATTGCAATACAACCCCTGGACTTTTTGGTACGAGTTACCAAAAGGTCCTCGGACTTGTTTTTCTTACCAAAAGGTCCCTGAGTGCCCTAGGCACGCGCTGCGCGCGTGCGTTGCTGGGTTAATTGCACCTGAACCCCCAGAACTTCGGGCATTTGCACTTCAGTCCATGTGCACAGTGCCCTCGTGTGATTTTTGAATAAAATATCAAATCACCTCCGAATTCGATGAAAATTTGACACATGGCTCCTGCCATGGTGTAGGATTTTTGAGAATTTTTGAGGACATTTCTGAGTTTATTTACTATTTTTAAAAATTCAAAAACATCCATCTTTGGCACTGTTTAGTTTGAAAAACCCAAAAAAAAATATAAAAACCCCCCTAAAAATTCTATAAAAATTAGGTACTGTTTATTTCGTGCTTCTTGATTTTCTAGCCACTTTTGGCTATTTTCCATTGATTAAAAACCATAAAAACTTAAAAACACCCAAAAACTCATAAAAATCATATTAAATAATCTAAAAACCCAAAAACAATAATTTTGGTGCTCAAATTTTCCTTGTTTTTTTTATTTTACAGGAAAATTACCTCCAGGCCCTTTTGAGGTCCTTAGATATTTTATCTAGGGATTTTGGGCCTGGCTGGACAGTACCTTGTATTTTTGCCACTGTTTGATTTTTAGAAAATAAAATATATATCAGAAAAATCTCAAAAATTCACCAAAAACACAGAAAAATATAAAACACATAAAAATATTTTTTCCTGAATTTTTGCTTGCCTTTTAGTGCATTGAATAAATTGTCAAAGCTTGCTTGTGGTTGTTTTCCTTATTTTCCTTACATATTTAAAATCCAAAAAAAATTAAAAACAATTAAAAACCACTAAAAATGTTTTCCCTTTTTCTCTGATTTTTGACTACTTCGTAGGCTTTTTAGCCAATCCGTGCTCCTTGAGTTCGACCCTGGGTGCTATACCAGGTAAATCTCATAGCAGGACTGCTTTTCGTGATTTTCTTGATTTGATTTTTTTTTCGAGTGGTTCATTTTTCTTGATATACATTGTCTGATCGCTTGGGGTCACAACGACCTATTTCTGAACCTTATACCCTAGTGATCGGGCGTGTTATTAGAATGGCGCCGTTGCCGGGGAGCACGACTTAGTAGTCGTTTTTAGCTTTTTCCGCGGTTTTTGATTTTCGCGGCTTTTTGCACAGATTTTTGTATATATATATTCTTCTGATATTTTTGATAATAATTCTGGACTGACCACTTTTCTCTGTTTCTTGCGAGGGCCCGAGGAGCGAGGGCGGCATTCCTAGGAGCGCCGGTGCACCCGAGCGAAGCGGAGGCGGCTCGTTTCTTCATCGAGCAGCAGGAGAGAGCGAGAGAGAGAGTTGAGTGGGTGAGGATAGTTTAGAACTATATTATTGTTGTAATAATACAGGTACAGTCAGAGACAGTTGGACTCTCGGGTCTGTTTCGCCGAGCACCGGTGTGCTCGGGGGACCCTTTAGATTTTTCGCGGTTTTTCGCGGTTTTCTTCTTCTTCTTTTTACTGCCTTTTCCGGTGTTTACGCAGTTTTTGATCGAGCCCCTAGCCGTAGGATTTTCTGGTGATTGTGCCGTAATTAGTAGGATCCACACACCTAACTGCTTATCTGTTCCCATAGAACGTTAATTGGACCTACTAATAATAAATAATAAAAAAATAACTTAGTCGCTTTCCTGAGAGCCTACGCGCCGCGAGCCTGCCCCGTCAAGCGCTACTCCTGAACTCGACCTGTCGAGAAGAGGAGGGGTGGGTCTAGACCGGACTCTTTGGATCGAGGGCGAGTGACTGAGTTAGACGGTTCTGCACTAGAAATTGCTCGTTTAGGACTCGGTTTGTCCCGTTGCATCATTTAGGTAGTTTTCTTTCAGTCTTTAAATTCTGCGCGGATCACTTGCATGTAGAGTGCTGGAGATAAGGTACGCATTTCTATCTCAGCATGCATCATTGATTTCTCGCGCATCGGCTTTTTCGTCTTCTCCCCCCTGTTTTCGGACTTAATAATCAGGAGAACCGAAAAAATTCGTTAGGCCTTTTGTTTGATTTGAAAAATATTAAAAAGAAAAACCATAAAATTGGGACTGGCTAAGACTATTGATCTTAAAAAACCGCTCACCCTAAAAACTTTGTCTTGGGGAGAGCAACCCCCTCATTGTCTGGTTTGGATGTACGAGAGAGTGACCCGCACCCTAGGTAGAGCCTCCCGGTGCTAGACCCGACTGATTACCGACTCTTCCGTGCGGGCCAGTCGGTTGGGATAGCATCGGATATCCTAACAGGTCACGTAAGCGCTGTGATATTTTGTGTGTTCACCAAAATAAAATAGACAAGATAATTTGACCGAACTTTCACGGTCTTCAGCTCGCGTTGCGTTGGTGAACCGGGGGTTTGTTTTGTGATCATAGTTTCTCCAGATCTCATCCGCACTACTCGCCAGATCAAGATGATGGGTAGACGGTCTCTTAGGCAGCCTCTGGCTGCACCGCTTTCGGGCACGTCTACCCGATCATCTAGGTTGGCCCGCGAGAGCCGAGACCAGCTCTCCGAGCCCGAGTACGATTCCGCCCTGTTCCCCCTCGACCCCCTTTCTTCTGGTATTAAGAGACATGAGCCCGAGGAGAGATTAGCAGATTTGACAGCACCTGAGTTGGGCTCATTTGATTTTGCAGACATCGCCATGGCCGGCAGTTCAGATGATCACCCCCATCAGCCCGAGCATTTTGTACTAGACCAGGGGGCGATCAACTCCACCCTGATCGCATCACTCGAGACAGTTCAGCAGCAGCTACGCGATCAGGGGGCATTCATGATAGAGATGAGGCGAGAGTTGGAGAGGCTCAGAGCAGAGCGAGACCAGCAGAGCGAGCTGGAGGAGATGCCAGATGCAGAGGCAGCAGCCGCAGCAGCAGCAGCAGCCGCTGCCGCCGCAGCGGCAGCCGCCGCGGCAGGAGGACCACCACAGCCGATGCGGGCGTTACACAACCCCGGATCTACTCTGATGCATCACTGGGTGGTAGTGCCAGCGATCGTGGGGGACTTCAAGTTCCCCCCGAACACCTTGCAGTTACTGCCCCGTTTCCACGGACTAGCCACTGAGGAGCCCCACCTCCACCTCCAGGAGTTCTTGATGATCTGCAGCACTGTCCACGATCGCCACGTGGACCAGGACACGATCCGGATGATAGCCTTCCCTTTTTCACTGGCAGATAGAGCAGCCACCTGGCTGAAGCATCTAGGGAAGTTTGTCTACACCTGGGAGCAGCTCCGCACCGAGTACTTGAAAAAGTACTATCCACTCGGGCGGACGAATGCAGCGAGGGCCCTGATCAGCAACTTCTCCATGTTCCCCAATGAGCAGTTTCACGAGGCATGGGAGAGGTTCCAAGAGCTCCTAGACAGATGCCCGCACCACGACATCTCCAAGCCGAACCTAGTTCAGAGCTTTTTCAGTGGGTTGACGCCAGAGCTTCAGGGTCTGGTGAACGCTTCTTGCGGCGGGTCCTACTTTGCCAAGGACCACGATCAGGTCTGGGCCATCTACGAGGAGATGTCCGAGAACTACATGGTGATGTCCCAGACCAGGTTGTATTCTCAGAGACCCCAGCCACAGCAGCCAGGACCCGTGCAGTACCAGCGGATAGCACGGGTAGATGCAGGTCCATCCAGTTCGTCCGCAGTCGCAGCAGCACAGGCAGAGTCATCCGCTGCGGATATGGGTATTATCAGCGAGAAGTTGGACCGCATGGAGCTGATCGAGAAGAAGCAGTGCCAGAGCATCACTCAGATGGAACAGATGGCACAGGTTCTGAGCGACATGAAGACCCAGCTCATGTGTCTCCAGGAGGCACAGACGGCTTCACAGCCCCGTCTTCTGTCGCGAGGCGATACCGGCGGCAGCAGCAGTTCGTACCAGCGCTCCAGCTCCTCACAGCAGCCTAGACAGGTTCACCTTGTACAGGCGGAGCCGTACCAGCAGCCGCAGCCCACCTACCAGTCCCCACCATCTCCAGAGATGCAGATGGTGCTCTACCAGCCGGATCAGCCTATGGCAGTACTGCCGCCAGCCCCCTTCGATGCAGAACCGTTGATGGATGTCAACGGGATTTGGTATGACCGCCCCCAGCCTGGGATCCGACGAGACCATCCCGGATTCAGGTGGGGGAGTGGTGGTGCCCAGCCCCAGCAGCAGCCGTCAGGACAGGGAGGGCAGTACTCCCAGCAGAGAGACCAGCACCAGCCGCAGCAGCTGCCCCCAGCATATCAGCAGCACCAGCCATCATCCTACGGTCCTCGTCCCTATCAGCAGCAGGGACAGTCATGGAGACGTGAGCAGCAGGCTCACCCGATGCAGCAGCAGCACCCGTCCTCGTATCCCTCTTACCAGCACCATCAGCAGCAGTTCCAGCAGCCTCACCCACAGAGAGGCTACCCGTCGGGCTCCCATGAGAGCCCAGCTTTGGATGACATCGCCCGCCTCCTCACGGACCAGCAGGCCACATTCAGACGGGAGATGGACGAGTTCCGCCAGGAGATGCGGGACCTGGTGAGAGGGAAGGCCGCCATTCCAGCCCAGATTGAGCCGAACCCGAACAACCTTAAGAGGAAATCTGAGCGGTAGTACATACTGAGTTAGCCACTCCTAGTGACCCATTTGATGAAACATCTTCGGATCTATTTGATGCTGATTTTGTCACACTTAGGAGCGGTAGGACCCCAGCAGGCAGCGGCGCCTCATCTGAGCTTCACCACGAGGACACTCCAGAGGCGCCACATGAGGAGGAGGAGAGCGGTACTGAGGCTGCTCCAGATGATGATGGTGGCACTAATGCCACCAAGGATGCTGATCCCACCGGCGGTACTGAGGCCGCCGCTTCACCAGATCTAGGAGGTGGTACTGATGCCACCCGTTCAGCCGAGCCAGCCCGCGGTACTGATGCCGCACGACGTCTACCAGCAGCAGCAGCAGAGCCAGCCCGTGGTGGTACTGAGGCCACCGGTGTTTGTACAGATAGAGATGTTGTTTTTCCTCGCATTCTTGTATCTCAGAACTATGTTGTGAATAAAGGAAAAGGTTTACTTTCTTCTGGTCCCACTGTGGTGCATGATGTATGTGTGGATCCGGTCCTTGAACCGTCTAAACCTTTTCCTAGTCCTTCATCTGAGAAGGACCCAGTGATCCCCTTCCCTAGAGCCCTTCAGATGGGGAAGGGGAAGAAAAAAGAAAATCCCAAAAAGAGAGAGCTTGAGGAGTTCAGCCAGAGCATGATCGATCGATTCCACATCCAGCTGACCCTCCAGGAGGCTTTGCAGCACATCCCCCTTCTCCAGAAATCTTTGAGAGACAGGACTACAGTCAGGAGGAGGAGGAGGAACCACACTTCCGAGATCCATGTGCTGACGAAAGCCACGTGTTTTGCGATCCAGAACCGACTGCTAGCTAAGAGGCCAGATTCAGGGGCCCCGTATGTCAGATGCCAGATCAGTGAGCAGAGGTTCGACCGTACTCTTCTAGATAGCGGATCGTCGATCAACCATCTTCCGGCAGCCCTTCTCGACCGCTTCGAGTTGGGCACTCTTCGACAGAGCAGGACAGTCCTTCAGTTCGCTGATCGATCTGTCAAGAGGCCGAAGGGGTTATTACGAGACGTTATCGTCACGATTCAGGGCCTGAAATTCCCCATGGACTTCGTAGTGTTGGACATGGAGATCCCTGAGTCAGTGGCCGATACCCCCATCATCCTTGGTCGTCCGTTCTTGGCCACAGCCAAGGCGGTGACTGATCATGATAACGGGAAGGTGTACTTTCGCGTCGAGGGCGAGAGTATACAAATAGATACGGTCGAGGACTACAGAGCTAGAGATAGAGCCCGCTCAGATGCGAGTACAGATTCAGAGCAGCTGACAGACACAGAGCCAGACATCCACCAGGACTGTGATTTTGTGATCACAGATGATGAGGCATCTTGGGCAGATCCTGAAGCACAGACCATCCTCTCATATTCCGATACAGCTGATGCCGAGATGATAGCAGAGGAGAGTCTGGAGAGCACAGCCCTGGTTCAGGATACCACAGAGGCAGCAGAGCCGGTCCTTGATCGCGACACGATGTTCAGTGATGGTGGTACTGAGGCCACCTTGTTCTCCGGTGGTACTGATGCCACCGCGATTGATGCAGATCCCTCGGATTCAGAGTCTGATTGGGCCGATTGCTATGATCAGATGCCAGACCTGAGTTCACCTGAGCCTATAGATAAGGAGGAGGTAGATGCAGAGCCGAGCAGAGACAGTGCAGTTGAGCAGCCTTCTCCCGATCCAGTTTGCGAGAGTACGCTTTCACTTTCCCAGGCAGATTTGGCAGACTTAGCAGCTTTCACTCAGTTCCTTCCACAGCCAGATTTGCCAGCACCCAGCATTCCAGAACGGAAGCCGCTCCCTACTTCGCTGAAGTATCGATTCCTTGCGGGCGATCCAGAGATGTACCCAGTCATCATCTCCGCAGAGTTGACTGGAGAGCAAGAATCCCGTTTGATGGGGGTTCTTGAAAAGAACCGCAAGGCGATCGGATGGAGCGTAGCGGATCTCCATGGGATTAGTCCAGCAGTGTGCTCCCACCATATCTATCTTGAGGAGGGGGCGAAGTCGTCGCGTGAGTTCCAGCGGCGACTGAACCCCAACCTGAGAGAGGTCGTGATGAAAGAAATATCAAAATGGTGGAGTGCAGATTTTATTTATCCCATTTCCGACTCCAAGTGGGTCAGCCCCTTGCATGTGGTGCCCAAGAAGACGGGTATCACGACTGTGATCAATGAGTCGGGCGAGGAGATCGCTACACGAGTACCCACCTCTTGGAGGGTTTGCGTTGACTATAGGAGACTCAACCAAGCCACCAAGAAGGACCATTTCCCCCTGCCTTTTATTGACCAGATCATTGAGAGACTGGCAGGGAAGAGCCATTATTGCTTCCTGGATGGGTACTCGGGCTACAACCAAGTGGCCATCGCTCCTGAGGATCAGGAGAAGACCACCTTTACCTGTCCCTTCGGCACATATGCTTTTCGACGCATGCCATTTGGGCTATGCAACGCCCCTGCTACTTTTCAGAGGTGCATGCTGTCGATCTTTTCGGACATGGTAGGGGAGTGTTTGGAGGTCTTCATGGACGATTTCTCGGTCTACGGCGACGGATTCGATTCTTGTCTTGACTGCCTAGACCGGGTACTCCAGCGATGTATCGAGTTTCATTTGGTTTTGTCATGGGAGAAGAGTCACTTCATGGTGACTCAAGGGACGGTGCTTGGCCACATCATCTCCAACAGGGGCATGGAGGTTGATCCGGCCAAGGTTGATGTCATTAGAAAACTCACACCGCCGTCCAATTTGAGGCAGTTACGGTCATTCCTGGGGCACGTTGGATTTTATAGGAGGTTTATTCAGGATTTCAGCAAGATTGCCCGACCGTTGACTGACCTCTTGACGAAAGACACCGAGTTCCTTGTCGATGACAAGTGTCTCTCGTCCTTTGCGACTCTCCAGCAGCATGTTATTGAGGCTCCTGTCCTCCAGCCGCCTGATTGGTCTCTCCCATTCGAGATCATGACGGACACCTCCGATTTTGCCGTAGGGGCAGTGCTGGGACAGAGGAGAGATGGAGTTCCGTTTGCCATACACTATGCTAGCCGCACATTGGATTCCGCCCAGCGAAATTATACGATCACAGAGAAAGAGATGCTAGCAGTAGTGTTTGCCCTAGATAAGTTCAGATCGTATATCATTGGATCTAGAGTGACTTTGTTTACAGATCACACCGCCATCAGGTACCTCATGGCAAAGAAGGATGCCAAGGCCAGACTGACTAGATGGATCCTTCTACTCCAGGAGTTCGACATTGAGATCAAGGATAAGCCTGGAGTCAAGAATGTGGTGGCGGATCATCTCTCCCGATTAGAGCAACCTGAGGATTCTGAGCAGATTGATCCCATTCGAGATACCTTCCCAGATGAGGCGATCCTTGCTATCGCCTCACTCCCGTGGTATGCCGATATTGTGAACTTTCTCGTTGCAGGGAAAGTCCCACAAGATTGGCCCAGGCAGAGGCTTGAGACCTTCCTTGCGAGGGCCAAGTCCTACCACTGGGAGGATCCCATCCTTTACCACGAAGGAGGGGATAGCGTCTGGCGTCGGTGTATTCCTCAGGAGGAACACCATAGCGTCCTCACTTACTGCCACAAGTTTGAGGCAGGAGGACATCATTCTGGGAGGAGAACGGCACAGAAAGTGCTCCAATCCGGCTTGTGGTGGCCTACCCTTTTCAAGGACTCTGATGAGTTCGTGAAGAGGTGTACTGACTGTCAGAGGATGGGCACTTGTGGACAGCGTGATATGATGCCGATGCAGCCCATTCACTTCTGTGAGGTTTTTGACGCATGGGGCATCGATTTCATGGGTCCATTCCCTAAGAGTCAGGGATTTGAGTACATTCTGTTGGCTGTTGATTATATTAGTCGTTGGGTGGAGGCTATCCCCACCCGAGCCGCTGATGCGAGGACAGTTTGCAGATTTTTGAGGAAGCATATCATCACGCGGTTCGGGTTCCACGAGTTCTGATTTCTGATGGGGGTCTCATTTTATCAACGATCAGGTAAAGGCCCTTGCTAGCGAGTTCAGCATAGATCACCGTGTTGCCACACCTTACCATCCACAGACGAATGGTCTAGCTGAGGTGTCGAATAGGGAGATCAAGACTATTTTGCAGAAAGTCGTCCGCCCTGACCGAAAGAATTGGTCACAGCTTTTGGACTCGGTCTTGTGGGCATATCAGACGTCTTTCAAGACTCCATTGGGCACATCTCCCTTTCGCCTCGTATATGGCAAGCCGTGCCACTTACCTGTTGAGCTGAGGCACAAGTCACTTTGGGCAGTTACAGATATTCTTATGGATCCAGATGGTATGGGAGACCAGAGGAGGGCAGAGTTAGCTGCCCTGGAGGAGCTTAGAGATGCAGCTTTCTCAAGCAGCCTACATTATAAGGAGAAAGTCAAGGAGTGGCATGATTCTCATATCAGCCACAAGCATTTTGAGATTGGACAGAGAGTATGGCTGTTTGATGCGAGGCTACGATTATTTCCAGGGAAGCTACAGAGCAAATGGAAGGGACCTTTTCTCGTCAGAAAGGTGCACGACAATGGTAGTATTGATATATCCGAGTTGTCTTCTGAGAGCACCTTTCGAGTGAACGGCCAGCGGCTCAAGCCATTTCTAGATCATGAGCCGCGGGACGTTATTGTTGCCCCTATTCATTTTGCGTGAGATGTGGTCTCTTGACTCACATCTTTTGCATCTCACGCCTGATTTTCACTGTTTTTCCACCTGTATAGATCCAGTTGTCCATATCATTCTATTCGTTAGTCCCACATCCCTTCTCTCATCTTATGATTATGCTATACTTAGGATGTACTTTACCCTAAGTATAGGGGGGATGTAGGACCTTCGGGTATTCTTTTTATTCTTTCTGATCTTGTTTTGCTGCCTATACTTAGGGATATTTTACCCTAAGTATAGGGGGGGGCAGACTCTGTATCTTCTTCACTCGGATTTCCCTTCATGTACAGCTTGCTATACTTAGGATTAGTTAATCCTAAGTATAGGGGGAAACCACCGAGTTCCTCTCATTCTATTCATTTATTCGTTCATGTACTTAGCCATTCCTTTTCACTTCCCTGTTACTAAGCACGAGTTATGTCTTCTTCATCGCTCTTGATCACTATGAGGACATCGTTCGAGCTAAGTATAGGGGGTGTGTGTGTATATATTTCATATATACTTTAGCCATAACTCGTACTTTGTGTGAGTGTGTTAATAAATAAAATGGCTAAAAATCACAAAAATTTAAAAATTTTCATGTACATAAACTTCTTTTATCATGCACATACATAGCTAGTGTACAAAGTATTTTTGTAAAAATGATTTCAAAAAATCTCTTGTGTAAAGCTTGTGTAAATATTTTTGTATCAAAATTATGTAAATAGTACAAAATTTTTCCAAAATGTTTTGAAAATCAAAAGTTTGCAAAAATCTTGTGTAAAGGTTTGTAAATATCTTTTTGCAAAACTTGCACTTCATGCATCATCATCATCCATGATTTCAAAACATTTTTCAAAAATTTTGCATGATTGTAAAATATTTGTAAATAGCATCTTGTGTACATATATGTATATAGTTTTTCCTGGATGAGAGTTGACATTTAAACTAAGCCTAGAATTAAATTGAGAAATGGAGCTTGAATAAGATCTTAATCCACCTAACTTTAAGAGGAACCTTATAGGACTTAGGGTTAAGGCTTTTCAGGTCCAGAAAGACTTAATTCTATGAGTCCACTAGGCTATGAGCATATGTCATCTTGATGAGCCTAAGTAGAGCACTTAACAACACACGCATGACTCTTAGAGACAATGGCTTGACTTGCACCTGCACTTTACACATGGCTCTCCACCCTTCATTCCGTGACCTCCACCGCAGTCCCTGAGGTGACAGCTCTCAATTGCCCGTGTCGCAGCGAGGAGGGGGTGGCCGGACCACTGATCCGGCGACGTAGCGCCGCTGTGCTCCGCCCAGTGCAGGAGCTTGAGCCTCAGGACCAGACGACCTTCGAGGCCACGACCGGGAGCTACCTCAGCTCCAGCCTAGTCTACTCGATCACCCAGGTAACCTTTTAGCTTTCCTATTTCGCCTAATTTCTAGTTTGCCCCAAATCGTATCGCCACTGTATTCCGTTGATTCCGACCACCTCGAGCATCATTTCGATCATCGGAACCCACGTTCACCATCGCCTTTCCTCCACGCACCTTCTCCGCCCCTTCGTTCAACCCAGCTCGCACAGGAGCTGGGGTTCGAGCTCCACCGTCCGTCGCTCGCCGGAGCTCGCTCATCCCGACGCATAGACCACCTTCACGCCGCCTTACCGGGTCGAGGCATTTCGCCCTCGACCCGCGAAGCTTCTGAGCTATTTTGCAGGTCCAGAGGAGGCCATCTGAGGCTCCCCTACATCCAGGCCAGGAACTTTCCTCCGCCGACCTCGCCGGAGCCCCTCCAGGGCTCGGCTGGGCCATCGGAGGCCACCACCAGCTGCGGAACTTCATCGCGGACCTGTTCTGATCTTCAGAGGCAGCAGACGAGGACCACCGCGCTCGCACCTGGCCGGCGAAGCTCGCCGGCCAACTGTTCTTCCAGGATCCTCGAGCGCCGTCCGATCGCCCTCAGCGCTCCAGTTCTCATCACGTCCATCCACACAGGAGCTGCAGCCACCGCTTGATCAGCCCGAGGGACGATCCTGACCGTCCAAACAGAGAGAGAGGCGCCATTCACCAGCATCCGTCAGATCTGCCACGCGTCTCGCTATCAGACGTCGATCAGGCCCACGTGCGGAAGGAGAGAAGCGCCCGTCGTCCAGAACCGTCAGATTTGCTACGTGGCGCACATCCGGCCGTCGGCGTAATAAAAGGGGTAATTTACCGTAGGCCCCCCTTTTAGTTTATGCTTTACGTTTCAGTCCTGTAAATAGTTTGCGTACTTTATTTACGTTGGGTTATTTGCACATTGGACTTTATCCTTTAGTTTATTTGCATTTATGCCCCTGTTTGTGTGAGCCACGTGCGTCGTCACGTGTATATTTGGTGTATTTGCAATGCTAGTCCTGTAGTTCTGGATGTTTGTTATTGAATGAAAACTTTTTGGTAATTGCATATATGCCCCTGTGAGTGTTTAATTACGCATGTGCGCCTATTTTGTGGGTTAATTGCAATACAACCCCTGGACTTTTTGGTACGAGTTACCAAAAGGTCCTCGGACTTGTTTTTCTTACCAAAAGGTCCCTGAGTGCCCCAGGCACGCGCCGCGCGCGTGCGTTGCTGGGTTAATTGCACCTGGACCCCCAGAACTTCGGGCATTTGCACTTCAGTCCATGTGCACAGTACCCTCGTGTGATTTTTGAATAAAATATCAAATCACCTCCGAATTCGATGAAAATTTGACACATGGCTCCTGCCATGGTGTAGGATTTTTGAGAATTTTTGAGGATATTTCTGAGTTTATTTACTATTTTTAAAAATTCAAAAACATCCATCTTTGGCACTGTTTAGTTTGAAAAACCCCAAAAAAATATAAAAACCCCCCTAAAAATTCTATAAAAATTAGGTACTGTTTATTTCGTGCTTCTTGATTTTCTAGCCACTTTTGGCTATTTTCCATTGATTAAAAACCATAAAAACTTAAAAACACCCAAAAACTCATAAAAATCATATTAAATAATCTAAAAACCCAAAAACAATAATTTTGGTGCTCAAATTTTCCTTGTTTTGTCTATTTTACTGGAAAAATACCTCAGGTACCTCTGAGATCCTTAGATATTTTATTTAGGGATTTTGGGCCTGGCTGGACAGTACCCAACATTTTTGCTACTGTTTGATTTTTAGAAAATAAGACACACATTATAAAAATCCCAAAAATTCACCAAAAACACTAAAAAACCTAAAAAATATAAAAACATTTTTGTTTGAATTTTTGCTTGACTTTTGATGCATTTAATAATTAGCTAAAGTGTGTTTGAATTTGTTTGTCTTTTGTTTTCTTCACATTTAAAAATCCAAAAAAAAATATATAAAAATCATTAAAAAACCACTAAAAATATTTTGCCTTTTGTTGTATTCATTCTTGACTACTTCGTAGGCTTTCGGCCAATCTGTGCTCCTTGAGTTCGACCCTGGGTGCTATACCAGGTTAAACATATAGCAGGACCGCTTTTCGTGATTTTCTTGATTTGATCTTTTTCGAGTGGTTCATTTTTCTTGATATACATTGTCTGGTCGCTTGGGGTCACAACGACCTATTTTTGTACCTTATACCCTAGTGATCGGTCGTGTTATCAGAACCCGTAACCCGATCAAATAATCCGGGTACCCATTAGAATCGGGTACCCACTTGGAATGGGTCGGGTCAACCTGTGACCCTGTAATGATGGGTCGGGGCGGGTCATGATCAAACGGGTCGGGTACCTGCCCCGTGAACACCCCTAAAGCTTGCATCCTTCCTATTTCTCCAAGGATGATTGACTTGAATTAAATTGGAATATATTATTATATTCAATTTAATTTAAATTAATTCTTGTTGCAAATATTTTAACAACAAGTATGGCTCTTCTTTACACACACAACACAAGTTTACAACATCTCTCTCTCTCCTCTCGTTCTCTACACGCCCTCTCTCCTTCTCTCATTGTGGCTGCCCACCATGGAGCCCTAGAGAGAGTCTCTCTCGCCGCAGCATCGTCGTTATGCTGCTGGATTGTTTGCTCGTGGATCTTTGTCTCCTTTAGTGCGTCTCGCTCGTGAAGAAGACATCAGATCAATCGTGTGACGAGATCAGGAGATTTGTGGCTTGGATCATCAACATGGATTGCGAGAAGCACGCATTTCATGAACGCGCTCGCAAGCGTCTCCTCTGACGAATCAGACTTGAGACAGAAGGTCTTTTCGTTTAGAGACTCGAACACAACCAGGCTTCAAGAGGTAAACCTAATACTTGTTTGTGATCTATATGAAATGATTCGAGAAGCGTTCTTGTATTATGTGGTTTCATTGCATAAAAATATTTTAATTTCCGCTACCTCGAGCAACTAGTGCAACTATAGTCGCTCCCAATCGTATACGATGCGATCCTCTTACTTCCGTGATTCGTTTAAGGAATGCAGTATTTCGAGCGAACCACTCGATCAAGATGAAGTGGCTCGCATGGGCCATGGTTCTACAGCAGACCTCTGCATTAATGCAGAGAATCCGCTTGCCTGGTGCCCTCACACACAAGGTTATTGGTCAGGGAGCACGCCTGAGTCGACTGATCAAGTTCTCTCCCACTGAATCCGCCATCAAGCACAAAAGCTATTATACACCACTGGGTCGAGTCGATTGTCGACGATCATCACGTTCCTTCCACTCAGCAACATTATCAACCACATGATCGAGAAAAGAGCGAGTTCCATACACACAACGAAATGAGCCCGATAACGTAAGATTCTCACGTAGATTGGGCAAAGTTACAACACCCTCCTCCTCACTTCTAGTTTTTATTCGAAGAGCCTCGCTTGTGGAGAAATATCAGGCCAATCTAAGCGATATTTGGATTTACAGATACACCCATGAGTTGAAGATTCTAGCTTTATTTGAAATTCAAAGTTCGCATATTATTCCATGTGCTTGAATCACGTTGTAAGTTTGGAACCATACGTCTGAAAATTATGAAATTTATCTTCTTTTGAAGCTCATTTCACCCTCTTTTATTTGACATATAGCGGAGTATAATTTGAATTGTATCGATTTTATTATGAATCTGTGAATGAAATATATATATCCCCAGCTTTTAGACCCAATCTATAATTAAGGATCTTTTTATAAAATTTATGCAAAATTGCTTTAAGTCATCTATTACAAGGAAACTTTTGGCATGCTTCAATCACATTCGCAACTTATTTGGCCTATACAAATTAACCATTGTTATTTTTCAAGAATTATAATTGCAATATTTCTATGAGCTAAAATTACCCCAAGTAGCACTACCAATGATATATATTGTGTGATTTTTTAAGTATTTAATATTGTGGTTTGCACGTCTTAAAAAATAAAAAACATATTGTCTGTGCATTTTTTAATTCATTTATTCAATTCCAAAAAATAAAAAATACAGTATCTTGCATCTCATACCACGCACCACCTACATTTTTAGTTATGTAAAGTATTACATTTTCTATACTTAAATTTAAAAAAATATCAAAAAATCTATGCATAAAATTTTGTTACTTTAATTTAAATTTTAAAATCACAAAAAGTGCATGTGTTCCTTCTTTAATAACTTATTAAGTAAAATGAAATCAAGATACTTTGGGTTTTTATTTATAGAGAAACCTATTTTACAAAGTGTCATATTTTGTCTTTTAATTTGATTTTAAAATTTTACCTTCTGTGTTTTTATTTTAGTTGAGTTATTGTATTCCAAATACTAAAAACATCTCAAACACACCATGAACCTAAAAAATATACAATATTTCATTATATTTCACTGCAAATAAAATAATTAAAATCATCTTTTTTATCACCTTTAGCATACAAGCATTGCATATATTTCTTCCGTGTTAAAGTTAAAAATCATTTAACCATATGCAAAATTAAAATAAAAATTATATACAAGGATTTTCAAAACACAAAACAACAACATTCCATTGAAAATACATCCATTTCATATCATTACATTTCATAGCATTAACTGCATATCATATCATATTTCATTCAATTGCACTGCACCACGCATAATTGTGTATCACACTAAATTTGACATGTTGAATTGAATCAAGCCGTATCTAAATTCTTCATCGTCTCCTTGAGTCCGACATTGGGACCTGCCCAAATAAAATAAATATAAGATCACACACTTAATTCACAAAATTTGTGATTTTTGATTAATCGTTGTTTATCTTACTTTAACAACATGGCACCATTAACGGAGGGTATAAAATGACTTTCCAATATTTCTATAATTAAACGTTGTTGGGGAAAAATACGATTTAAAGCATTCATATATTTATTTTGAATGCATGTTCTTACATTTATGATGTACTGATATATTTTGAAATTGAATTTTACACCAATATATACATTATAATGTATCTGTCAAAGTTTCATTATGTGATTGCATCATAAGGATGCGGACAAATAGTATTGATTTTTATACAGGTGCTGCTATATCTTTATCTGCTTTAAAATCTAGATATAGATACAGAAACATACATCATGGATGATGAGAATTGCAAATAACTTCTCTTAAATACAAATACAAAAACATATATGAATATTAACGAATATATATGATTATCATGCACGTAATAGATGTTTACTAATACTTGCGTTAAGAAGAAATATTTTTCTAAAGTCGAAATTAATGTTGATTAAATCAAAGTTATATAAATTAAAAATACAACAAAATAAAAATAAAATGAAAAAAGATAGAGAAGATAATAGTTCTTTTTATTCTCTCCTTTAGCTGTCCCCATATATCCCATAAATCTTATATTGTCCATTGTTTAGTCTCTTTTCCCTAATAAATTACACTCGGCTATTACGAGAGGATCTGCTTTCTTCTTAGTGTTTTGTGCTTCAGTACAATGACTCGATTTCACGAGACAGGATCAAGAGATAGAGATCATTCTTGGTCTCCTTTGATATGGACAACTTGGAGGAGAACAACTCTCAAGTTCATGGGAGGTACCACGAATCACTGTCGTTCTCGTGAGTGCAAACGTCCATTGATCAAACTTAAGGATATCTCTTAATTTAGAGACTTTGAAGCTTGTATAATATATAATAAAATAGTGTTAGAATATACACTTTTTTCTTGCCTTTGAAATGGCTCCCATGATGCAAATACGTTAGGTGTAACCCTATACACACTTATTTAGATATATAAAACACACACACGCAAACAAGTTGCAGATTTAGCAATTCAGATTTTTAATTTTCATATCCATAAAATACTGTAATCATGTCCATATCCTTATCCTAAAAAAATAAAACGATATCCGTATCCATATATGTAACAAAAAAAACTATTATTCTTATCCATATCCATATATGCCAAGATTGTAAGTTCACATTCATATCCGCTTGAAAAATGGATTCGATGGCAGACATTATCAGTATGTGGTTGCATCCCTACATCATACACAAGGAAAAGAATAAAGATTTACATTAAAAAGCAATAGCAATTGCTTATTGCTATTGAAGCATTCCATGCTCCCTTGCATAAAATCTACAAATTAATTAGTAATAAGCCTTTGAAAATTAAGCTTACTATATTATATTATGTTGCATTTTGCTTCGTTGTTTCGGATATTCCCACAAATGTCTGAAATGTGTTTGAGCAATAGATCCTAAATATATACACAAAGAGCCAACTTATATTTTTTTTTACATTTTTGCTTTTGCATACAATGGTCAGAAAGATGTTTTTTTATAGTTATTATTGTTGCTGTAGTTTATGGAAATAAAATTCCCTCGTATCGATTCTCTTTGCCCACGACTTCAGGAAACCATGCTATCCATCGCTTTTAAGAAAAGTAGGAAAGATTTTTGGCACATATTTCAACCTAAGACGCGCAATTAGAATGCAATTTCCTTTTGGCAGATGATGTATCATTCCCGATGCAATACATGCAGTGCTATTTCGGGTGCGAGCATCATGATTTCTGCAGTACTATATGAATAAGCAACCACGAGGGGGCCCAAACAACTTGATCAAGATCGAAAAGCTTGGGGTCTCGTTGTGGTTTACCGCAAATCCCTGCAGTACTATAGAGGATCCGTTCGTTATGCGCATTGGGTGTTGTTTCGGGTTTGAACATCCCAATTGGGTAGCTATTATGTAAAATCCATTCAATAGGGATTGCTTGGGTTAATTTAAACGAGCTTGACACCTTTTCATCAAGCTTTAGGTTTGGCACAACAAACATGGAGATCAAGGAATTAAAGGTTTTATTTTTTGTGATATTTTGGATATATGTCAAGTCTTTTTCCTAAGGTTTTGTTTTGTTATTTGCTGCATTGCACCCTCTTCTCGTCTGGGTTTTTATGAAGGAAAAATGCTCAATAAGGAGTAGTCGCCTGACAAAATTACCGGACAATACGGTAAAATTTGTAAAGTTATGAATAATTTAATATTCGTTGTCATATCTTCCACGGTTAATTATACAGTAAGATATATTTTTCCTTCGTTGGTTCTTTAAATTCACAACATTTCATATAAAAACGACCAGTCATCAACTTTTTCATGTAATCATTGTCAAATTTAACAATGATTACACAACCCTCCTTCTCGTAAATGCCTCGTTTTTTTCTTCTCATATGAGAGGGTTTTTTTTTCAAATAGAACATATCTTTCTCTGTCTATTGTGATAAAGCCTAATTCTTTGACACAATGACTAAAAACTTGAATGAAAAATGTAATTTAGTCAACCTTTTACATGTTGCCATCGTTGATTTGTTTACAACATTTTTCTAAACTGAAAGACGATCATGTAATGTTGGATGTCATCTAGGTTTCATTATTCAAAAAATCATGCACTTCAATAGCAAGCCACACCCTATCTTTAGATCGTCATTCTTTCACTGACGACGAACACAATACCTAAAAGATCTTGACCCTATACACAATATTTTGGACAAAATATAACTATCCTTAGAATACTGACTCCGTACAACCTATGGAACTGCTACTGGCACACTCTATTTTCCTGCGCCCAACATGGGTACGGTTCGAAAATAATACTCATAATATCGACAAACTGTTTGCTGCTTGATTTGCCACGAATGGCAAATGATTTATCATACCACATGGACAGAGTACAGGGGTCAGAAATCTAGATTTTTATCGTGGACGCTTGTTTTTACTGTCCACGTGGCATGATAAATTATTTATCATTCACAACAAATCAAGCATCAAATAATTTACCAATATATACTCATTCTACATATTACTTTCAGGCGATACTCATTCTGAATAATATTTTGCAAAAATATTACCTCATTGGAGATTTTACCGAAAAAAGTTAAAACAGCTGTATTGTCGAAAAGGAAATACATAAAAAAGGGTGAAAAGACGAAATAGCCCTTCCCCCCTTCGACCTCACAATCTCCCGCACCAGTCCCGAAATCGACATCTGGTGGTCGATACTACCAAGGCCAAGCAGCAGCTTACACCAGTGTGTGCCAAAACCCAAATAGGGATCTCATCCTCTACCTCGACTTCGATCCAATGGCTGCCGCTATGGGGAGCTCCTTCCTCGTCGCCTGCGACGCCCACCTCTCCTCGTCTCCTCCCGGTACTCCTCTTCCCTTCTCGATCGTTTTCCGTGCACAAATTCACTCTTTGTAGGTGCTTCCTCCTCCATCTCTCCCAATTCGTATCGGAGGAAGAGGACTGATGTTGGAGCTGGTCGTGAGTTGGGGAATCGAGTTTTTTGTTTTTTTATTTAAGCGCTGCGAGAATTAGCTATTTGAGACGAGAAAGAGAGCTCCGATGAAAGTTTCGATGCAAATATTTTCAACTCGGTCAGACGAAGAATTTAATATATGAAATGCAGGTTCGAGGCATCGGTCTGCAAGAGATCGCTGAATTTGGATGTTTAGTGCAGTCTGGTTGATGCCGAGAGGATTGGCCGTGAAGAAGGTGCACCTGGAGGTTCAAAAAAGAGAGAAGCAGTAACGGGAGTACAGAGCCGGCTGTTGGGTTGTCAATGGTAGAGATGTGCTGGGGATGCCTATTCGAAAAAAAAACTGGAGAGTTAATGGTGCACTAGGGTTTCTTATCGCAAGTATCAAGCTGAGACTTTAGCCCGGAATCGATATTGAGCCTGAACACGAACGCAGTACATCACAAAATGGATTCTTATAAACTGAACCCAGAGATTCCATAGCAATTTCATCAGATAACTTAATGGTTTTGGACTATCTCGATAGGACCAAATATTTATATCTTAAATATCTCATGAATGAACTCTTTCTCCCAATTCGATAAGTATGAACCTGTACACTTTCTTTGATAGCTCATACTTCTCATATGTTCTCATATGCACACCAACACACCGGTATATGAATCTTGGTTAGGTCTTCAACCTAATGATTTGTTTAATGTTCACATTTAGACATATAGATGTATATCTTTTTCTGATCAAACGATGTATGTTTGATTATGACGGTTATGATTCAATCCTGGGTTTATATCGACCTCGTCAAGTCAACTCTTTGACTTGATTATTCCGACACCTCCGAATCTCTATTCGTATGTAGAGAATCTGTATCAAGATGTCGGTCAGAAATCAATCTTTAGAGAAATGTTGCCACCTCTTTCTCAAATTGAAAATTATTATTGAATACGCATGTTAATGCACGGTATTCAATATGGCAACGGAAAACAACCTTAATTGTACAAAGGGACCTTTAATTTAAGTGCATTCACAAACATTCATTTTAGATGGATGTGGTACATAATAACTTTTATTGCATTAGCGTGGCACGAGGAAGCAACAAAGGGAAAATTGAAGAAAGACTTAATCAACATTATCAAGCATGAACTAGAAAGCTAGATTTCGTGAGAAGGCGATCACAACCTTGTTATGAATTGGATAAACCTTGGAAATGCTAGATAAGTAATCACCTTCAACACATTGTACGAGAAACTAAAAAGATGATTATTCCTCGCGAACATGAGAAGTGATAGATGCATTTCTTAGTATTTACATTTAAGGAAATATGTGCAAATATTTTTATTTACACATCACTCCATTTTATGTTGCAATATGTTCTTTCATGAAAGATAAAGGATTGTAGGAACATTGGTTCCTGTTTCCTCTCTTTTTGATATTGTGCATTTGAAATTTTCGTTATTATGAGGAACCAATTTAGTTTTACCTACAACTTATTTGGACTTCAAAACTAATAATTTTGCAAATTTTCATTTTATATCATGAAGCAAATAGAATTATAGAAGTATATGTAAAAATGTTGTCAAAGCATAAGATCCTATTATACACTCTTGCGTTGGGTCAAGTCATTTTAAATGATCAAGTGGATTTTGGTGTTGTCTATTTCTAGTTGGATTTTTTTCTCAAAAATCCAAAGGATGACTATTTAAAATGGACAACATTCTTGTAATTTAAAAGACTCATGATTCAGATATACCACCCACACTACAAATAAGAGGATACCGGTATCACTTACAAGGAGCTTGCACTATGTCCTATGTTTTTCACATAATCACTCTTTCTTGAGCACCGACTCATTCCTCTAGATTTTAAGTGCCCACAAAATCACCAATGACTAACTCCTATCATGTCATCTTATGTATGCGTGTCCCTCTCCATTAATTATATTTAGTTTGAAGCACTTCTAAAAATCATCAAAACATTTTCATCCACACAAGTAAAGTAAACCCCATTGACCTCCATGCCAAGTCATTGTTACTTGCAAAAAAGAGATGGTCCACGTCCTCTTCAACACCTCTAATTAAACAATTTTTTCGAATCAAAGCTTCGTCTGCTTTTGCAAACCATTGTAGTACAAACCATTGTAGATGTGTCCAACCTCTCCCTTATTAGCCATGTACAAAGCTTAATTGGCAACGAGACCTTCACACTCCGGATTAGTCGACAATCTCGGCAAAGTTCTTGATCATGTTGATGCACTCAAAGCCTCACAGGCATTCGCAACTAGAGAATCATCTTCCTTCTATACCTCGACATCAATAACAATTACAACACTACATGTTTCATGATGAAGTAAACTTCTCCTTGGTGTAAAGGGACTATCGTAAAAAAAGGTGTGCACAATCTAGTTATGTTAATTTGTAAGTACTGACAATCTCGGAAACATTGTTGCTAGTACTCTTCTTCCTGATTATTCATCTAGCTTGAATCTAAGGTCTCCATCACTATCCCCAATCACCTCTTTAGTAAGGAAAAACTGCCCTTTATATCATGTGCATCAAACCCTTCTAGAAAGTTGGAGAGAGATTAGTTAATAATTTGATTTTATTATGCTATCTTAGGGCTCATTATATAGGCAGAGGCCTATGGTTAGAGTTACATGAAGGTCACTACACTGGTCATAAGACGAGTGTGCCCCTAAGCAGGTGGAACATAACACTCAACACTCCCCTTCAAGCTGGAGCACATATGCCTCTTATGCTCAACTTGTTAAAACATTTTCAAATTGTGTTCGAGTGGGTGTTTTGGGGAACATATTGGTGGTCTAATATGTAGAAGGTACATTGAGAGTATGCTACCACTTTGTATCAAGTATATGGTGTAGTGGCAATCGACTTTGGCATGTTTGGTATGTTTGTGAAAGATGGGGTTGTTGGCTATATGCATTGCTGCTCGATTATTGTTTATCACACCTAAGCTCCATAATATTGGCATGAGTGATGCGAAGATATACGAATACATATTTAATCCATACTAGTTTTGCTGTTGTATGAGCCATATCTATGTATTCACTCCCAAGCTCAGCACTTGAGCAGGAGACAACTATTTGTTTCTTGCTCCTTCAAGTTACCAAGTTTCCCGATAGGTAAATACAGATTCTATGGTAGATTTTCTGTTCGACATACATCCTCCGAAGTCTGCATCAAAATAAGCCATGGGATTGAAAATGTTGCCTTTTGTATATATCCTTTCCCAAAGAGGACTTGATATATCTCAACATCATCATGCACGCGTCAAAGTGTGCTGAGGTAAAGGAACCCGTGAACTGATTCAATTTGCCATCTGCAAGCGATATGCTTAGTTAGATGATGGTTAGATACATTAGTTTGCCAACTTATTGTCTGCAGTGACATGTATCTTCAATCTTCCTAGTTCATAGATGCATGCATTGGGATCCGTAGGTATCTATGCTAGCTTAAAAGCCATCATCCTTGTTTCCTATGATAGATTGGTAGCGTACTTTCTTCGAGACATAACTAAGTCTTGACTGGACCGAGCTATTTCAATTATAAGGAAACACCTTAAAGGCCTCTAATCTTTGATCATAAATTGTTCAGTTGCTTCTTAACCTTTGTAATGCCGCCATTGTCATCTCTTATAAGGTTGATAATCATGATATCATCCACCTAATCAACATTTCTTCAGTTCCTTTTTCGTTTTTCCACAGAATAAGGAATGATCTGCTGATGAACTAGAAAGATCCATGCTTTCTAATTTTCTAGGACATCCGATAATTTTGAAACCATGTTCGAGGTTTCTGTTTAATCCCATAGATGGCTTGCTTAGTAAACATGCTTTCTCACACTCCTTTTAAGCCTCGAAAGGGTTGTTGCATTCTTACCACCTCATATAGGTCACCATAATTAATGGCATTCTTTATATCAAGGTGGTGCAAAGGTCAATCAAGCTGCATGATTAGTAATACAAGAATATGTATTTTGTAATGTGGAGAAACGAGCAACTGTGGATAAGATGTCAAAGAAGTCGATTCCATATGATTAAGTAAAATCCTTGGTGACTAATCGAGCCTTGTACCAAGCAATCGATCCAACACGCTTATATTTGATTGTAAATACATATTCAGATCCAACCATCATATTGTCACCGTGTGGAACAACTAGTTACTGCATGCGAGGTAAAAGCATCCATTTCTTTCTCAGCTATCATTTTTCATCTGCAATCACAAAGCGCCTCGCCATGATTATGAGGATATTCATGGAATATAAGGCATCGTAAAACTGTTTGTAAGACGATCTAAGGCATGACAAAGAACCATCAACTGAAATATGGTGCTTGGTAGATTGTTTTGTCCCCTTTACGAGAGCTATAGAGAGTTCTGCTGCATCAATTGCTTGGTTGTCTCCTGACCTTGTTACCGTGTCAACGGTTGGAGAAATGTCGCTAGTATGTAAACCATCAGTCGAACGACATACCTTGGTGAGAGATAGTGCTGGCTCAAAAGGGGTGTCTCATCCGTTATCGAATTCTATATTGATTAACTTGTGGAATTGGAACATGAATAGGAGCAGTTTCTAATATAGGGGAAGGTAGAGACACATGGGTAGCAAACCTAAAATAGAAAGGAAGTGATTCAAAGAAGGTAATTTAACACGTAATGCTTTGTCGACTTATGATCATATCAATAATATCCTTTTTGATTTCTGGTATATACCCTAAGAAGTCTCATTTGACTATCCTAGTTTGCAACTTTTTACCCGGACAAAAAATGTGAACAAAGACTAAGCACTCAAACACTTTGGAGGAATAAGAAATGCTCCTTTTCCTGGGTAGAGGATATTCTCGGGAACACTGCTCATTAATGGAAGTAGAAGGCATATTGTTGGTGAGAAAATTAGCAGTAAAGTCCACTTTTTCCAACCCCATTTTGCTGTGAAGTATGAGAACAAGTGGTCTGATGTATGATTCCTTGTGTAGAGAGAAAATACTCCATGTCGCGCGAAAGGAATTCTCTGACATTATCGGATTGCGACACCAAATTGCGCTTTTATTTCATTAATAAATTTGAGTATAATGGGGGTAAATATCTGATTTATTTTTTTTTAACATAGAGGTTTCTGGGATGCAAGAGAAGTCATTTACAAGAACAAGATAATATTTATTTCAAACGATCATGATATCTGCTAGATTTCCACACATCAAGGTGAGTGAGCTTAAAAAGGATGGTAGAATTAACTGTACCGAAAGAAGGAAATGAACTTCGATGATGCTTTCCTAGTTGGCATGCCTCATAATCTAAGCTGATAGTGGGAAGAAGTTGGGGACGGATCCAACGGAGTTTTTAGAGGGAAGGATAATCTAAGCATTGGTGCCATAGAGCGCTCGAAGGAATTTAATTACCATTTTTACATTTTTACATTTTTACAATTAAATACATTTTTACATTTCCCAGAGTCCGGGACTAATTGAATGCTTAGATTGTGAATGGAAAGCTAGATTTGTGAGGGAAGGAAATGTTAGTCCCGGACTCTGCCTCACATGTGAGTGGAATCTAATGAGAATGGGCGTGTGTGATCTTAGCCAAACTTTCATCATCATCATTAATTTATCCATCCCTGGTCTCCATAATCGATGGTGTGGTAACAAGGCCCGTGATGGATCATACATTCACAGAGTGGTTAATGCTGGACTTATTTTAACTGGTCGAGATTTTGTATACTACAGGTCCCTGTTAAGAACCAGATTATTGGTTATTTCTCGAATATCTTGGTTTTGGTTGGAAGCCATCGTATGTGAATGAAATCATGAGATGCGGCATGGAAAAGTAGTGGGGTGGAAAAAGATCCATATTGTGGTAGGGTGGCGTTGTATACATAAGTGTTTCCCTGTGATTGCTTGGGTTGTAGTGACATGATAGGAGTGTAGCATTGAATTCTTGAAAATTATTTGGTTGTCTCAACATATTGTCAAGCATTGTTCTCTTTTAGTTATGTAGTTTTTGGGCCTTCTTTTATTGGTAATTAAAAGTTCTTATCGTCTGAAACAAGTATTCGTTTGATCATATCTGAAACAAGCTTTCCGTTGATCACATGTTGGGTATTTTCTATTTTAGATGTCAGACATGTTTTAAACAAAAGATTCGACATCCGAACTTCGATCTTTAGCCATGAGTCACGAGCCTTTAGTTCCAACAGATGAGGCTCATTCTAAGAAGCCGTCACATCCCACCAACTCTCAAAAGAAAACTAGCGCGAGTTCAACTTCGAGAAGATCATCATGGGTATGAGAACTGCAGCTGCTCAAGAACTGCATTTGCTCGAGTTACAACCAAATCAGCTTCAAATTCAATGTTTTTGCCACATTAGTTCAAGGAATGCTGTAGACTTGCAGTGCTTTGTTATATAACAACGATAGATTTCATTCCATTTCTATGGAATGTTGTAGACTTGTAGTGTTTCATATATTATTTTGTACTCTTCTTTACATCGATGTATTTTTCATTATCATGATGACAAATTCATCGATATGGTTACTATTGCTTGGACATTAATCAAGTGGTAGCTAGACTTCTCCTTTTGTTCATTTTGTTTGTAATTGCTCTATTATGAGATCTTGTTTGTACTCATATCGTTTGTTTCCAAATGCAAATTCTAGTGACATTTGCTTGTAAACAGCATATACCTACACTGACATTTTATAATCTGAAGATATCCCTATCAAATTGGATTAGGAAAGAGATGCACCGGACATCTTACCGTTTATAGTCTGGAGATATTTTATAATCTTAAGATATGCATATAATCTTTTGTTTATTTTAGAATGATGAATGTACCGTTTTTATTTCTTTTGATTCCTTACTTCTTATTGTCTGTTGCACAGGATAGCTTACATTTTAATAGTTTATTGTATTACCTACACACTGTACCGTTTTAACCATCACCAATTCTCCAAGAGATGTTATAAATCTTGAAAGAAAGAATAACAGATATAAGAGTCATTTTTTATATATGGATTCATAATTTTTATTGTGTTATATTATGGTTCATTTGATGTGTATATATTTGTTGTAAACTTGTAACGACCCGTGGGTACCCATTACCCATTCAAATATTTGGGTGCCCGTTAGAATCGGGTACCCGTTGAAATGGGGCGGGTCGACCCGTTGACCCAGTTATGATGGGTCGGGGCGGGTTGCGATTGAATGGGCCGGGTACCCGCCCCATGAACACCCCTAGATCCATCTCATTGCACATCTAACCCGAACGATGCTCACAAGTCTAGGATTGTTCATTAGGGATGCAAACGGACAGATACTGATACACATGTCATATCTTTAATTAAATAATCACCAATTAAATTGTAAATAAATAGATACTGAAAATTGACATTTAGAAAATAAGTGTCAATATGCACCCAAGGTGCCGATTTGGAGGAGATCCACCCAAATCGGCACCTCATATGGTGATTTGGATGGGATCCCTCCAAATCGGCATCTGAGGTGCTGTTCCGGTATGACACATCAACATGAATATGCATGCAAATGTTATATTAATGGACACCCAAATACCTAAATGGAAACAATTGACGAAGATTCGAATGTATATGTACAAATGCATTTGCTTGGCAAGTATATGGCTCCTTGCATGTTCATGTTCATGATGCATATCAAATCGGCATGACAGATGCCGATTTTAAGGGGCCCACATGTCCCCTCCAAATTGACATCTGATGTGTCGATGGATAGCTATTTCTTAAAATATTAATTATGATTTAGTTACTAATTATTTAATAAAAAAACCCACGGATGTAGATGTTATCATATCTTTATCCGTTTTGAAATACGAATATGGATGTGGATATGGATATTGACGGATATGAATTCTATGTTACCATATCCTTAAAAAACATATACATATGCAAAATGAATACTGATTGCATGCAAATAATATTGGAAATACCACATATATTAGTTTAATTATGCATGTATTGGATGGAATACACATGATATAAGTATACTAAATGTGGATAATATTACATCCATATCCGTATATGCATCCGTATCCGTCTTTGTATCCGTTTTTGTATCCGCATCACATATTAAATGTGATGGATTGCAAATTACTATCCAATCTAACTATTTTTGCATTCGTATCCACACATGTTTCCTTACATTTCCGCACCCGTTTCCGCATTTGTTTCCCGCATCATACACTAAATGTGATGAATTGCAAATGAGTATCAATCTAATTGTTTCTGTATTCGTATCCATTTCTGTTTCTGCATCCATAATGTGATGAATTGCAAATGGGTATCCCAAATGGGTGTCCAATCTAGTTGTTTCCGAATCCTCATCTGTTTCCATATTCGTTTATGTAACCGTATCCGTGTCCGCATCTGTATCTGTATATGTTTTCATATACGCATTATATACCGTAGAAGGAAAAGAAATGAATTGCATTAATGAGAGGCCCTGCGGTTCTCTTATATAGGACAGGAACCAATTGGGCAAATTACAAGAAGATAAAAGAAATAGATAATATGAAAATAATAAGGAAGATAACTAATATCTCAACACTCCCCCTCAAGCTGGAGCGTAGATTTCGATCAAGCTCAGCTTGGAACAACATCTCGGATAAGGTCCTTTGGCTAGGGCCTTAGTAAAAACATATGCTGTCTAGTCTCCAGAGCTGACATGCGTAGTGGTAATAAGACCCTTCTGTATCATGTCACGAGTGTAGTGACAGTCCACATCTATGTGCTTGGTCCTCTCATGAAAAGCTGGGTTGTTGGCAATGGAAAGATCCGCTTGATTGCCATATTGGGGGTGCATGGGAAGAAGCACTTCTATAGTCAGGTCCATAAGAATATATCTGACACACACCATCTCCGTGCTATCCTACGCCATGACCCTGTATTCTTACTCAACGCTCGATCTGGCTACCACAGTCTACTTCTTGCTCTTCCAAGAAATCAGGAAATTCCCTAACACAACGAAGTATGAAGTAGACTTCCTATCCTTTGGACACCCAACATAATTTGTATCTACACATGCTGTATTGGAAAGAGATGTACCTCTACTGTAAAGAAGTCCCATACATGGTGAAGTCTTCCGATACATCAAAATCATGCGGACTGCATCCATATGTGCCTGTCTGGGCTGCTTCATAAACTGACTCACTTTGCTCACGGCAAAGGATATGTCAGACTTGGTAATAATCACATATAGTAGCTTGCTAACAAGCTCCCTGTACCTCATCTTGTCGACTTCCTCAGTGTCATCCTCATAGACCTTCATGCTCGGGTCAATTGGAGTAGTGACAAGTTTGCAATCTACCATGCTTGTCTCTGAAAGGTCTGTAACATACTTCCTTTGGGTCATCACAAGACCCTTGGTCACAAACTACTGACCTAGGAAGTCCTTGGCACCTGAATATCTTGCTCGTCATCCCTCCTCGGTCATGAGAAGCGGCCACAGCTGAAGAGGGTGGAGGAGTGGCCGCATGATAATTCGGATGAGACGACTGTAGGCCTCCTCCATGGGATGTATGGTAGCTCCAGTGAGAAGATGTGTATGCACTGCATCATACTCTGTATCAAGGCCAGCCATGAAAACTCCAACCATCGTGGAGTTCCTATATGCATTCTGTTGTTCTAGAGATGTTGTAATAAGCATATGGCTATGAAGCTTCTCGAACATGCCATGGAGTGAAGAGTAGTACATGTGCATAGGATGATTGTTTTGCTTGACCTTGTAGATATCAAACTGTAGCTGAAGAATCTTGGCGTCATTCTTTGCTTGAGCATATGTTGAAGCCAAAGTGTCCCACATTGCCTTGACGGTGGGTTGATTCAGAATATCACTGACTATCTCTGTGGTGAGGGTCCCACACAGTCAAACACGTGCTACGCATCATCTTTCTTTCAAGAAGCATTCATCCCAGTCTTTTCTGTTGGCTATGGATCTGCTAGGATGTGCTCCTTGTTGTTGCACTGTATGAGAGTGAGAAACTTCATGGACCACAACTCATAGTTGATCCCATCCATCTTAGCGATGGGAACTGGACCCTGAAGTTTTTGGATGAAAAAATGTTACTATTGTTCTCTGACATGATGGTAAAATGGTCAAACAACGGAAGTCTACTGGGGAGTAGACCGATATGAACGGGTCTACACGGTCATATGGAGCATTGGTTGTACGTGTAGGCTCATACAACCATCCTCATCAATCTTCGCTGCTCTCTAGGGCCAGAAAATGCGATTTATAGGTCTGAAATCACGTTTTCCGGTCAATCAAAGCGATTCTGACTACAGATCGAACCACAGAGGTGCACGGGATTATTGCCGTGCTCTGGACGGTGGCCTGGGATGGTTGTCGGAGGAGGGGGGGCTGGGGGGTGGTGGTAGGGTTAGGTAGGAAATATGAGCTCCGGTTTAGGCCCATCGCTCTAATACCATATAGAAGGAAAGAAAGGAATTGCATTAATGAGAGGACATAGGGTTCTCTTATATATGAACCTGTTGGGCAAATTACAAGAAGATAAAAGAAATAAATAATATGAAATCAATAAAGAGGATAACCAATATCTAAACATATACTAAATGCGAGGAATTGCAAATGGGTATCCTATTTAATTGTTCCTATATCCGTTTTAGTTTCCGTATCCACATCCGTTTTCATATCCGTATCCGTAATTTGATGAATTGCAAATGTGTATCCAATCTATTTCTTTTCATATCAATTTTCATTTTCGTATCTGCATCTGTTTCCTGTCCGTTTTTTTCACATTCGTACATGCCAAGCAATTTATTTGAAGCAAAAAGGACCTCCGCCGTATAGTTGGGTGTCCAAAAACTATGCCAAACAAAATTTGTTTATCATGTATCTAATTATTTTGGATCCATGGATAGCCGCGGGTAATCCGATATACATTTCACAAAATAGCTATCCAAACTAATGGATAGCCATTTTGATTGGAGCGGGTCAACTTGTTGATCCAATGTCATGGTTTGGATTGGGTCAAGTATGAGTGGTGGGGGTTTTCGCCCCACAAACACCCCTGGCTACAGACACTTTAACTCATTGTTCTTCTTCGTTTTAAAGTCCTATAGTTTGGAAAATGCTTCTCTATGCTTCCTTTTTGTTTAGTGTGAATTTCACTTCTTCCAGGTTGCTTATAAATGAAGAGCATCAAGCATTTGCCCAGACATGTTCAGACATCTTTACGCTCAAGTGCTTATCTGTTTGACATATCTAAAGTGATTGAGGAGTTGATACTAAACAGTATTGATGCATGTTGCACTAAGGTAGTGTTGGTTGCCTGTGATCATGATTTCTGTTTTTTAGCCTTCTCGAGCATGTGGTGTTTTATGGACCTCATTATACCACTTATAAGCTGGATGGAGCTAATCAAATTTTCATGAAGTTTTTTTAATGTAGCATGCATTTCTTTAGCTTTTTGTATTAGTTAAACTATTCTCTCTTACAATACAAGCTTGTTAGGATCTTCCATCTCAGTGGGAAATTCTCAAGATGTGATGTGTAAATTATCATTGCAATATTAAGCCAGGACTATTAAATAAATAGCAATTAATTTGTAGCCAATTTGACATTTGGCATGTGAGGGGAAGTCACGACTTCATCTATCCTACTCTGTGTAGCTGTTTGATAAGCTATATATTTTCCTAAAAGTTTTTAGTCTGGGTTGTCTTACATTTTTGTTCTAGTCGTATGGACGTTCTTTTATCAGCGCTGCCAACTTTTCAGCAAATATGTTCCTTGAAAAAAATATTAAAATTTCGTGTTGTCATGGTGGGTGAGTAGCCAGTCATCACATCCAGATTTGCTCCTCAACCATTACCCATTCGGAGGTTAATAAAGCTGATTACTCAATTGCTTGACTATGTAGTTGGTAATTTTTTATGTGGAAAGTTTGCATCCATATATTTCTCGTTCTTTTAGCATTTTCACAATCATGGGCATTTTGACTAAAGGGCGTGCAAACACTCATTTTACTCACTTGACGGCCTTGAGTGGAGGACCATTATCGATTGGTTGAAGGTAGAACATGAGGAGGTGGTAGGGTATAGGGAGATTGGTAGGTTATGGCGGTACATTATGGGAGTTCACGGTAAAGCGTCCATGTATGGCTCATTGGTGGTGTGATAGGCCTCCAGGTCAGTGGTGAGCAATGAGATGACTTGGTTAGATTGGTCAAAGAGGATAAAAAGAATACATCCTTGACTACATTAATTCAGGAGGGGTATGAGACAAATGGGTTATCAATTTTTTTTAACAAAATTGAAGATGCCGTTGGTGCAGATGTGATGTTGGTGGTTTCCAAGTTCATTGAGGGAAATGCTAATTTCAAAAAGTTGAACATGTTCTTGTTCCCTGCATCGAAACATGACATGTTGGCACATGCAGATGACTTCATATCGATTAGGTTATCAACCTTTAACTACTTGATTGTCGTGAAGGTCCTTTTTTAAAGCTCTGGGAACTCGTGAATGACTTGGTGAGTCACATTTATGGATTTTAAATCTTGCAGATTTTTAATTTTATTATCACGATTGATATTGTGTTCCACTGGGGAGGAAATGATATGAAAATCATGTAGAAGGTGGATTTTCAGGCATACAATAATACCCTGGACATGTTGTTCTTGGAGCACACTAAGGAAGCGCTGTTTACAACGTTATGACTTTCATGGAAGGGGGCGCAATGATGTCATTTTTTCTGCTGGTTAAGGACCGACCACATGGTAGGTGGATGCAACATGAAAGGGGTGTGGGGTGGGTTTGTTCCCTAGCATTGCCGTTTTTCATCATAGTAGCTAATGTTTTCTCCTTGGTTATGTTTCAAGCATGCTGTAGGGAACTGTATTTTAGTCAAGATAACTTCAAGTGTTGCTCCTATAATATACAGATTAGACCCTTGCTTCGTTGAGGGATCGACCCAAGGGACACTACTAGTGGAGAGGGTGTCATGTGTAAGGGTGATGAACCCTTGTTTCATCTTCCTAAGAATTATTAATTGGGCAGTATTCTTTAACAAATACAATCATGCATACATTAATTCATCTTTTTTCTAATAAAAAACATGCATTTAGCATAAATTGCAGTATCCATCACTCAAAAACCACTAAAATATATACAAGGAAAATGCGAAAAGAAAAAAAAGGAAGAGGACATGAAGCATAAATAGCCATAAGTGCAGACTGTCCAAAAAAACCCGAGGAGAAGGACCTGTAAGGTCTGGAATCAACCCTCACCTAGAGACCTGAGGTAGCAAACCTCGGCCGACTAAATAAAAAGTTGGAAAAATAAAAGAAACACAAAGGACAAACACTTCTCCCAAAAAAGACAAACACAATAAGACGGATTATACATGTACAAGATATACACATAATTCAAGGATTTTTATCTTTTTAATTACGAGTCCAATTGACTTAATTCTTTCTTCATTAACTCAACAAAAATCCATATAAAAAATTTAAAAGTAAAAATTACACATCAGAGACTGTTGAACAATTAACCCAAATCCTAGTTATCCTTGTTCTATAAATGCACGTGTTCCATATTTCTTGGAGCATATGAACTCTAGATAAACCAAACTCATTTTTATACGTCATAAAATTTAAGCCTCTAAATACTAAAAATACTTCAAAGTTTAGACATGCTCATTTGTGAAAAATTGATTTTGAGACCCATTGTACAACAGTATACATGTATTATGCAAATTATATAGAATACAAATGCACTCCCTTCTATATGGTTTTGGTTTTTTAACTCATTTGTAAATTATACTTTCTCTTAAAAATACAAAACAAAATAAAAATTATAATATGAAAAGATAAAAATTACAAACGTTAGTATATAGGTATATCTGGCCTATCAAAAACATGGCTCGATTCCTATTTAGCATCTAGTGCATTTACAAAATCTAACAAAGATACTCATGCATTGATTTTAATCTACATTATTAAAGAAAATTACAATCAGAGTTTTTATTCACAAGAAAACAAAGAGAAAAATACAAAACTCCCAAGTCAAAATTACCTATATTTCACTTCCCAATTTTATCACTTTTATATGAGTTGAATTTGCAAAAACTATCTACAAAATTGTAGATCTCAAAATTTTGAGTTACTTTCATATTTTACTCTTTTTATTTGAGATCATTTACTATTTCTTTTGGATTCAATGAAATTTTGAATTGGATTTTTAGGGGTGCCATATGTTGACACCTCGTTCGTCTGCCTCCTCTTGTATCTGCAACCTAGGGGTGCGTATCATTTGACATGTTGATTTTCCTCCTCATTTTCGTTCCCGCTGCACCACTTCTAGACCTCGACGAACCACTGATCGACTATCTGATCCACCCTTTCTCTTGCGTGACTCCAAATCTCACCAACCCTAATCGTTTGGCCCTTTAAAACCTCCTCGCAAAACCTCTTTGCAACTCATCTCCCCTTAGCTAAACCTTAACCTTAACCACCTCCTATGAGGTTCCTTGAGTGACACGACAGCTGATTGGAGACCTGTAGAGGTTAGGACAAGTGGCAAAGAACGAGGAAGGTCTAGGCATCAAGCCATACGTCTGCATTGCACTGTGGTGGTGGATCCAGCTCGAGATTCCTTCATCGGTCCATGAGCCATCATTGGAGCAAGCTAATGCATCCACCTTAGCTGATTTAAGCTATTTTTCTTGCTTTTTAGATAGCTCATCTATGGAGCTTTAACTCCTTGTCAATTTCATCATTCGACTACAGTAGTCGTCGAGTTTGGGATTCGCCCCAATTCCTTTCATATCCCTTGTTCTCACTACCAACTGGCCAATACGCCCTCGCCCTTCCTCCATTCTTCACCCCGACCCTCGCAAAAAATCGCGATGTTAGCCTCAACCATTTCCACCCTTCGCAAGGCATTCATTTCCATCGTACCGCCTTCCCTATTTTGCTTCACTGGAGAGCTTTGCCCCTCTGCAGCGAGCTCGATAACTTTGTGTCTATGCTCTCGAAGCTTAATCTTACGGGCACGAGAAGCATCCTCGGATCCTCAAAACTTTAAAACTCCTCTTCGAATGTGGAACTGAGGTGTTTTAAGCACATATCGACCTCTGTTGCCACTCACTTTCGACGAAGCTCTAAGTATCTCCATCCTCTTCGATTCATTTCTTTCTTATGAGGAACATGATGCTGTTGTTGTTGTTGTTGTGAAAGTTTATAGGTACGCCGGAGTAAGGAACGAGGTGTGTGTTACCCCTCTTGAGCATCAACTGGATCCATTACTGAACTCCACCTTTGAATTAAAGCCACTCAAGTTCCTTTGGGCCCTCGAGTTCTTCACCAAAACTCAAGGTGAGCTCCAAGTGACTCAAACATACCCTTCAACGAGCCTTGAGGAGTTGTGCATTAACCATGCGTTGTTGGCAATGCTACTTTGTCGTCACTAGAGCTCTGCTCAGCCGCCACCGTTTGAGGAGCATCTGAGGAGGAGGCGCATGCTTTTGACATGTGGGCGGGCCTCGGCCTCTTGATTCGGTTGTTACGTGTGGTAGGCGCGAGAAGGCACTTTCGCAGAGGAGACCCTTTGGTTCGTCCATTTTGCACATATACCCCTACTAGGTGGCCACATGCAAAGAGGATTTTTATTTTTATATTTTTAGTTGTCTCCTTTGGTTCGTCCATTTTGCACATATACCCCTACTAGGTGGCCACATGCAAAGAGGATTTTTATTTTTATATTTTTAGTTTAGTCCGGGACCATTTTGAGTCATATTTACTTTGTATTTTAGTTCAACATTTTGCAAAAAGCATAAGTATTTCACCTTTAATCATTTTGAGTGATTTCAATTTTGATGGCCTTGTATTAAATAGCCTAACTTTTGCTGTTGGACTTGGATTTTTGGATGTTGTGTCTATTTATTGCATTTTATTTAGTGAAAATCGATGTTTTTGAGCGAAAAATAATTTTAGGCTTTTGGGGTTTGGAAAAATCGCACCAGGGCTCCAACACTTAATAAAACTCTCCATTTTTGCAAAAATCAATCCCCGTGAAATTTTAAAATTCCCCAACCTTTTGAGTCTTTGATTTTACTAGGTTTCACATTGTATTATTTTGCAAATCCCTTTGGGTGAAATATTCACCTATTATTACTCTATCATCCCAAACTAGTTTGCAAAAATATTATTGTTTGCTATTTAAATATACAAAAAACATAAATCAACCTCTTTTCAATAGAATACACCATCACCACCACCACCACCAACAAACCCTTTTCCCTCATTAAGTTGGGTCAGTTACATGGATTCTTTGCCTCCATTGAGATCTATCTTGGGTCATTCTCGGGCGTAGATCCAAAAAATTAAGATCCCTTAGAATAGGCTTATGGTATTCTCTTTGTTCATACAAATCCTCCAAAAATATTTCCATGCTTTTACCAAAAATCCAAAGACATTGCAAAACTCTTATGATTTAAATAAAAATTGCGAAAAATCAATACAAGAAAAACAAAAGTTCATTTCTCTTGTCCGTGAAAAATGGCCTTGGGTATTTATAAGACCATTTCCTATTTCCCCTAATTTTCATAACCCTTATACATACTTATGTAATTTTTTTCTTAATTAAAATTAAAGTGTCCTAAAAATGTAAAAAAACCCAAAATAAAAAAGAATTTTTTCTTTAAAAAATAAAAAAATTTAAAAGAAATATACAAATATAAATTAAAATTTGAAATAAAAATATATTTGAAAATACGAAAATCCTGGGTCATTGTGTTGCATCCATACTCCTTATCACTTATTACACATACCTAGGTAGTTCTTTTAAGTGTGCCTCCTTGAGTTCGACGGTGACACTTGCCCAAGTAATTTCACATACTCCACTCGTATCTTTGTTTTGATTTGGTAATTCCTATATACTACACCGACAGTTAATTTCTTATTCCTTGGAGTTAACACATAGTGAAAAAGCTGTATTAAAGGGGCGTGGGGAAAAATTGTTCCTTGGCATTGTTTTTATTATGGCAACTAATTTTTTCCCTTGGTTATGTGTCAAGCCACAGTGAGGGGGTGGCTATATTCATATTTTGTGGGGACCCTTCAAGATAGCTTCGAGTGTTGCTCCTATGATATAATATATATTACACTATCTGCTTCATCCATTGATACTGACCCAAGGAGCACATATGGTGCGGGTGACGATGGAGATTTTTTGATGGATCTTTGAGCTTTAGTGTAAGAACGGGAAATCTTCAATTGCAGCTTTTGATATAGATGGTAGTGAGGCAACAATCTATTAGGGGGTGGTGAAGGGGGATCCATATTGAGCTTGCACATCTACTATTGATGTATCTTGGCCTACCTCGATGAGCTCTTCAAGTATATTGCCGTTTGGGGGTATTGATGGAAAAAATGAGAGGAAACTTTAGGATTGGAAGCTAAACTTGTTGTTTAGGCGTGGCTAACTATAGCTATTGGAATCAATTTTTGTTGGCCTTATCATTTTTCGGTTGTCTTCTTATTGCCGGTGAAGATTGAGAAGCGACTCAATGGAATGGGAAGAAGATTCCTTTGGAATGAGGCAAGGAAGATGGTCATGTTATGTATTTGGTGAAGTGAGATAAGGTTTTCTTGGTGAAGAAGGAATTGAGTATGAATTAGGAGTTTATATTCATTTTATAAACTCTACCTCTTCCTTTTTATCCTCCAACATCAACTCTTCTAAATGTCCAAGTCTCTCCGCCACCTCCGCCTGGTCCAAACCCCTTTTGTCGTCCAGCCCGTCCAAATGCACCACGCCGTCCTGTGCCTCTCCCCTCGTGACCCTCCGCCTCCCCTTCACCTCCCTCCCATAGCGAGTAAGAAAGAGCTTAAGCAACCTCAATTTCTCCGCCATTCGAGAAACAACCGTACCCTTATGAACCCAACTTCTCCACTGTTCTGCTACAATCTCCCTAAAACCGTCTTCCAAGAGGCAGCTCCGTTCGAAGCGAAAGAAAAACCTATTTATCTTCTCCTCCCATGAAGACCACATAATCGGTGTATGATCAAAGTGGGCCCGCAACAACGCCCAAGCACAGGACAGGGGGAATCTCTTGAGCCCTTCTGCCGAAAGAAGAAATCGATCAAGTCTGGATCAGGATCTGACATTCCTCCAAGTAAAGGAGCATCCTGCCGCATCAATTATGGACATTCCCACGAAATGAGACATTCTCCTGAAATCCTCCGAGCCAGGATCTCTGGCTCTCTGCCACTGCCATGCTGAGGACTGTCGTCTAGAAGTAAGGTCACGTTCAAGTCCCCAGTAAAGATCCAAATACCCATTGCTTCCGCCGCACCCGGCTGCTCCAAGTCAGCTGCCAACGAGCCCCTCTTTGACCCCATAGGTCCGTATGCATTCGTAATGCGGATACTTAAGCCATCTGCTCTCCTCCTCAGCTCCACGGTCATGCAAAACTAGGTGAAGGTAAGGTTTTCAGATTATGGATGGATGATCGATAGGGGAAATGGGTATGAATGAAGGTGTTCAAGAGTATGACTGGCTTGCCAAAAACTTGTAACATGTAGTTATACTATATTTGTTGAGATATTTATATCTCTTTATTGTTATCTTGTAATTTTCTATTTCTTTAGTCTCTTTATGTAATTTTCCCTTATAGCTTTTCTCATATATAAGAGAGCTCTAGGGCTACAGTGAATGTATCTCTTTCATTTCAATCCTTTCCACATAGTATCTGTGCGACGATCCTAGATCGGAGCCTGTGCCATAGGATCCAAACCCCACCAAAAGCCCTAGGGCGTCGCGCGGTCGATGCCAATGCCAAAACTTGCGGCACCGCAGGCAGCATCTGCATCCCGCAGGCAGCCAACCGCTGCCTTCAGGTAGCCAACAATGGCTGTAGTCCACCACCACCGTTGTCCTCGTAGGCAGCAGCCGCCGCCTGCTGGCAGTTAGCCACTACAGTAGCTTGCCATCACCGCCGCCCTAAAGCGCAAAGGGCATCGCCTTGACTCCTCCCGAGGGACCGAGTTTGGAAAGGTTGCTCTATCTTAGTTCTTGTGGGATCGAATAGGTCCGTTTTAGTTCTTAGGACATGGTTTTTGATCTTCTAAAACCGTCTTAGCTACCTAAAGAAGCTTTTTGTTGATGGAAAAGGTTGTGGTATGAGTCTACACCCACAACCATCTTCCTATATGTCTGTGTAGACATAATTTTTCCAATTTGCAACCTGGTCTTGAAGATTGTTGTCATCATGTCAGACAATAAAGTAAATGTTCCATCCTTGGGTGCCTTCAAAGGTCCAGCACCCATCGGGGAGATGGATGGAATGAACTATGAACAATGGGCCATGCAGTTCATGAGTCTAATGCAATGTAATGGCAAGAAGCATATTCTCACACAGGATGAGCATGTTGACAAGATTGGGGTTAATGCCTTGTGGGAGGCAGATGACGCTTATGTACGTGTGTGGCTTTCTGGGACGATGTCCATGGGGATAACCAATGATATATTAATTCAGCCCATGGCCAAGGCTATGTGGGACATTCTCGCTGCTACATACTCTCCAGCAAAGAACGAGTCGAAGATTCTGCAACTTCAACACGGCATCTTCACATCTAAGCAGAATGATCGCCCTCTCCATACCCTTTATACATCTTTAAGGGGTATGTTTGAGAAGTTACATGGTCACATTCCCTTGACTCCCACACCAGAGCAACTCAAGGCATATAGGGATTCAGTGATGATTGGAGTTTTTTTAGTGGCACTTGACTTTGAGTATGATGCTGCTAGAGCACATATTCTTAAAGATGCCACTGTACCTCCAATGGAGGAGGCATATCGCAGGTTGAGCAAGCTCTCCATATTTTCATGTGGTACTCAGTTGTCTCTGACTTTTTCAACCATGGCAGCATCTTGTGGTAGGGGTACCCTACACAGTTCCGTGGTCTAGGTGGCGGTGGAAGGGGAGGCAACCAACCACCTAGTCAGCCTTGCACTTACTGCCACAGGCTAGGTCATTCTGATGAAACACGACTGAGGGAGATTATGCCTTCTCCTGGATCAACTAGCTCTCTGTCAGGATCATCAGAAGTAGCAGCCCCGACCTTTGCTTCTACATCATATATAGCATATGCTTTTACTAGCTGTTACAGGGCAGACTTGTCGGAGTGGATTATGGATTCAAGAGCTTCCCATCATCTCTGTGGTGACAGAGAGCAGTTTAGTACCTATAGCCTAACTCAATCAGGCATATCGGTTGTGATAGCAGATGGAACACACTCTCCCATTACTGATCATGGGGAGGTGCAGTTAACCCCTGCAATGCGGCTTCAGAATGTTCTTTACGCTCTCGAATTCTCTATGAATTTACTATTTATTAGTCAAATCACCAAGGATTTATATTGTCGTGCCATATTTGCCTCTTCTGCTCTTGTATTTTAGGACATTCTTGCGGGCATGATGATTGGTTCCGGTCGTGAACAAGGATGCCTCTACAGATTGGTGCAATCTCCTTATGTTGGTGCCTCTTCACCTCGTACTGAATCCGCTTCTCCCTATATGTGACATCTTCAGTTTAGTCATCTTCCTCTACAAAAGCTGCGTCACGTTCTTCCTCAGATCTCTCCTCGCTCTACTTTTCAATGCGAAGCCTGCCATCTTGGAAGCATCATAGGTCTGCATTCCAGAGGCGTCAGGGTCAAAGTACTCAGTCTTTTTGAGTTGACTCATTTTGATATTTGGGGTCCCACTCCTGTCCCAGATCTTCAGGGGCATAGGTTTTATCTTGTTGTTGTTGATGAGTTCTCTAGATTATCATGGGTTTTTCTCCTTAAGAACAAGTTTGATGCTGATATGTTATTCAGTCCTTTATTAATGAAATAAGGAATGTGTTTTCTGCAAATGTCAAGTTTATATGTTCTGATAATGCACTTGAATTCTGCAGTACACAACCTTCTCAGTTCCTTAGATCCTATGGTATTGTGCATCAGACATCTTGTGCATATACTTCTTAACAGAATGTGGTGGCTGAGAGAAACATCACAATCCTTTGGATGTTATCAGGACTCTTCTGATTTAGAGTCGTTCTATCCATTCTTACTGGGGGGACGCGGTTCTCACCGCGTGTTATTTGGTGAATCGTATGCCTTCATCGGTTCTGGGGGAGAAGATCCCGTTCTCAATTGTGTTTCTCAAGACGGATCTTTTCTCTCTCACACCTCGTGTTTTAGGATCCATTGCTTTTGTTCATCAGATGTCTCCAAGTCATGATAAGCTCTCCCTAGAGTGGTTAAGTGTGTGTTTATTGGGTATTCCAAGACCTAAAAGGGGTATCATTGCTTTGACCTTGCTCGACGAAGGTACTGTGTTAGTGCAAATGTCACCTTCTTTGAGTCCATTATGTATTTCTCTCCTACAGGTGACAAGCTCATTCCTTCAGAAAGTGGTGAAGAGGTTTATATGCCTCTACCTCTGGTCTCACATACTCTAAGCGACACTACACCGCCGCCACCACCACCTTCCTCTCCTCCACCGCCACCTCCACCACCTTCCTCTCCTCCACCGCCACCTCCACCACCTCCTCCATCTCCTGCCACACATACTTTCTTTCTACAGGTTTACCAGTGCCGGCCTCGTGCTCATGTGCCTCCATCATCCAGTACACCTAAGGTATGGTCTGAAACACAAGAGCATTTGATTTCCACTAATGACACAGATGATTTGAGTGTGCAGATTGAGGTGTAGGATGTCATAGATGATACTCATATGAGGATACTGTGGACTTGGACGTGCCTATTCCTCTACGTAGGAAGAGGCATACATGCATTATACATCCTCTTTCTTCTCATGTTTTTCTGGCACGACCCTCTGGGGATTTTCAGAGGTTTGTTGTTGGCTTATCAGCTGTGCAGATACCGAGATCCTATCAGGAGGCTTTGCATAGTGGTCTGTGGCGTCTGGCTATGGAGGAGGAAATGATCACATTACAATCTCGTGGTACGTGGAGTGTCGTCTCCGCTCCCCCAGGTGCTTCTATTATTGGTAGTAAATGGGTGTTTATAGTAAAACACTGTACAAATTGTTCCTTGGACAAATACAAGGCCATGTTGGTTGCTCGCTGGTTCACTCAAACCTATGGGGTGGATTATCGGGATATCTTTTCTCTTGTTACGCGTCACTCTACACTGCGCATTCTTATTGCTGTTGCTATGGTACATGACCGACCACTTTTCCAATTAGATGTCAAGAATGCTTTCTTGTATGGTGATTTGCAGGAAGAAGTGTATATGCAGTAGCCACCGGGGTTTGTTGCAGAGGGGGCCAGTTTGGTGTGTAAACTCCTCAAGGCCATATATGGTCTTAAGCAGAGTTCGAGGGCTTGGTTCCAGAAGCTCTCGGAGTTGATTGAACAACAGGATTTTGTCATATCTACTGTAGATCATTCCCTTTTTGTTAAGAGAACCCATAGATGTACTGTTGCTATTTTGGTCTATGTGGATGACATTATTGTTACAGGCAGTGATGACCAGGGTATTCGAGCAACTAAGGATTTCCTTGGACAACAGTTTGTGACCAAGGATCTTGGCAAGCTGCAACATTTTCTTGGCCTAAAATTTGCAAGAAATCAACAGGGTATGGTAATGATGCAAAGGAAATACGTCATTGATCTTTTATCTGAGATGGGCATGATAAGATGTAGACCTGCTATTTACTCCAATGGATCCCAATGCTAGGCTATATGATGATGACTCTGCGGAGGTGGATAAGAGACAATACAGAGAGCTGGTAGGGAAGCTATTATATGTCACTATTACCAAACCTGATATATCGTTTGTTGTCTACAAGATCGTCCAATTTATGGAACAACCTATGCATGCTCACATGGATGCAATCAACATGATCTTGAGGTATCTCAAGTTTTCTCCAGGTGCATGACTTCTATTCAGGAGAGACACGTCTCTTGCAGTTTCAGGATGTGCGGATGCAGACTATGCTGGGGGTCCTAAGGACAAGAAGTCTACTTCAAGCTTCACTGTATTTGTGGGCAGCTCATTGGTTTCCTGGAAGAGCAAGAAACAAACGGTTGTGACCAGATCCAACGTTGAATCAAAGTATATGGCCATGGCCCAAGGAAGCACATAAATGATGCGGGTCAAGTCCATTCTGATTGACCTAACCATTGTGGCGTCTCTTTCTATGCACCTCAAATGTGATAATCAAGCGATAATCAAGCTGCTCTATTCATAGCTAATAATCCAGCCTTCCATGAAAGAACAAAGCACATTGAGGTTGACTGCCACTACACCCGTGATTTGATTCAAAAGGGGTTTACATTCACTTCTCATGTTGCTTCAGGCGATCAGATTGCCGACATGTTTACTGAAGCTCTTGTAAAGGGGCCTTTTCATCGTTGTTGTTCCAAGCTGAGCATGATAGATATATATGCTCCAGCTTGAGGGGGAGTGTTGAGATATTTATATCTCTTTATTGTTATCTTGTAATTTTATATTTCTTTTATCTCTTTATGTAATTTTTCCCTTAAAGCTTTTTTCCTATATAAGAGAACTCCAAGGCTATGGTAACTGTATCTCTTTTATTTCAATCCTTTCCACAGTATTGGACTTGTATATGGTCGTGTTTGTTTTTAACATATATGCTTGAGTAGAGGATGCATGAGTTTTCTTCGCTTATTATGCTACTAGATGGGGTAGTATTTGCGAATAAGTTTTACAAATGCTTGGGCGTGGAAGGATGATGATTTCACCATTTCAAAGGCCTATAAGGCTTTGATGGTGCACATGCAAAATCTGAGTTAAGATTTTGCATTAGATTCTTGGCTAGTTTAGATAATCAGGATGCCTTTGAAAGTCAAGCTTTATGCCTATTAGTTGGGAAAAAAGAGATTGGTTACCATGGTATATAAAAGCAAGCTGGTCATCAATTTAGATGAAACTTGTCTTATTTGTGGTTGTTTAATTGTAATTATTTAACGTAATGGGCAAGTCGATCTTTGAAGGGGGACCTATTACCCTTTTTTTTGCCTCTTGTACCTTTATTTTTGGACAAAGAAGGGGGTTAAGTCCCAAGTTGGAACCCTCCCTAAAGCTTATACAAACAAAAGTATAATGTTATCTGTTAGAGGTCCATGCCAGATGAAGGGCCTTGCAATGTTCCAATACATTTGCAGAATAAAAAGACTGACCGCGAAAAATAAGTCCATTCCTAGCCCACTAAATAACACAAAAGGTGGGCAAACAAAAAAGTGCAATACTCCTGTGAGTTTCCGCAGAAAGCTCAAATTATATCGACAGTGGAGAGGACCTTAGTCCTCATCTTTTGAGAAACGAGTCTAATGGCACTAGCAGTGGGCTCGAATTGTTTTGTTGCTGACATTTGAGATGGAAACTTTTTCTTCCCTCATTTCAAGTTGGATCTTTCGGATCAGAGGATGGGTGAGCTCTTGGAGATGTTGGCGGAAATGGAGATCGTGAAGGGGTCCACAGAGGGGTACGATAACTGGAGCTGGTATGATGGTACTTTTTTTGTGAGTAAGGTTTACAGGGCGCTGAAGGGACCAACGATCTTTGACCTTGGAGGATGCGTGACGGATTGTGGTAGAATATAGCGATGGAAAATTCCTGCATGAGTGAAGGTTTTCATGTGGCTATTCTGGAGGGGGAAATTGTTGATGGGAGAGTGATTAGCGAGGTTCGTTGAGGAAGCAGATCTAGTTTGTTGCTGGTGTAGGAGAATGTGGAGAATGCAGAACATCTTTTCTTTATGTGTGAGTTTCGTAGCGATGTGGGTGCTTTTCGGGGGCCCTAGAGTGCACATTGATGGAGTTTTAGGATATTGGGAGTCCATTGGAGCATATTAGCATGGCTCCGAGAAGGAGCGAACCCCATGCGTGACAATAACTTGGATTATTTGATAAACTAGACATGGGGTGGTCTTTCGTTAGGAGCGTTTTTATGGTGAAAATGTGGTGGCTCATGCCAAGGCATTATCTGAAATTTGGAGTGTGTAGTCGTGTATCCCCCTTAAAAAACTTGTATTTTTTGGTGATTAAGTGGTGAAGTTTTTGGGCATACACCTGTATGGTGGATGCCCTTTTTGCTTTCAAAAAGAATCTTTTGAGAAGTCAAGGTTTGTGTGTAGCCATTTGGTGTTGCCCTTTCTTGAAGGTATTCTACATGAAATTAGTTTTCTTGGATGCTTGTTTTTTTCTTCGTTACACATGGTGAGCTTTGTTGATTGTTTTTCCTTTTTTTTTCTCGTGTTCTATGGAGAAATTGTAGGGGAATCGCCAATGTGGATATTGTGAAATACCAAAGTACTTATGATGTTCAACATCGAGTACTTCAGATGGACTTCTACTTCTGCTGCTCTGCATGGGATCATTTCAGATTATTGTTGCGCATCGATTGCGTGCAACACTCCAACCCATCTACTGCCCATCGTCCGTTTTCACCAAACATCCACTATGGTACGAGGCTCTTCCTAGTGCTACTTTCTTCATGTGGACTTCCTTGTAACTATGCCTACTTTGAGCATGTCTTCTCCCAACTTCTTAAAAGATGTAATGATTGATAATAAATTACACATTTTCTTTTTGTAACAATCTGTAGCCTTTTCAGCTCCAACTTGAGGGGGAGTGTTGGAATATGTATTGAGAAGGGTAATTAGATCTCTCTAGGATCCAATTACACCACTTTTCTCTTTAATCTCATATTTTCATTGGTGGGGGGCTTTACATTGGTGATGGGGTTATATATGAGTCCCACACTCATATCAATTGAGAGAAACATAGTGAAATATTTAAGCTCTTTGTGGCCGTAGGTTCATCCCACAAACAATCACGTTATGCATGATAAAACTAAGAATATGGAGATTGTCAGACTTTTCATACGAGAAAAGATTAGTTCTGGAGAATTATGTCTTCCTTATACGAAGTCTGCAGATCTTTTCACTAAGGGATTTCCTAGATTGTAGTTTTTGAGGATTGTTGTGAGGCCTGCTCCCGTGGATCCGGGATACCCGTTTGCACAACACTCGTAGTATCATGTTCGCTAGAGATCGCATTAGGCTAATTCAAGGAAAATTTTTCACGTTTGGCTTTCGAATGACATTCACATTTAATTAACAAACCACAAAATCAACAATATGTCACCAATTATATTGCATAAATTTTCATAGGAATTATCATGTAATAATAGAAGCTGCATTATGTACATACATCCCAAATTGTAGCAGAAGAGAAAGAAAAACATTTATAATATCCTCAATAAAAACTATAACATGCATACCTAACAATAGTAACTACAGAAGCTGAGGTTCAACTCTCCCAATACCACGATGCATGTGTTTTGCCTGCAATTCATGCAATAGAGAGAAAAAGAAAAAGAACATCAACAAAATATCGAGCACATCTAATTAATAAAAATAACATGAATTTAGTGGCTCCAAAAGAAAGCAAATAAATAGGGCTTGCCAATTAAATTTAGAGCTACTTGCATTGAAACATGTTTTCAGGTTGTTTGGTATATGAATTTGCAGACTTACTCATCCTACCCCAACTACCTAATTTTAATACTTTTATATATAGATTATGTGATCCATATTTAAGCTATCATTCATTTTTAATTCATGTTTGATGGATCTGAGTAATATGGATGATGAGTCTCTTATTTAATCGTTGTCTTTATTAAATGCTTTTAATGATCGAGGTGATCCAGATCTCTTTTCGATGTTTATGAATCATGTGGATGGATCATAGTGAGTGTATATGATAGGTATGGTGTTTTGATTCTTTTCTTGTTGAATTTCTCAAGCTTAGTGGATAGTCTGTGGTCTTGGTCTAGGTAAGATCTCACATTATGATTCTAAGGCAGTAAGAAAACCTTAGGGTTGATGTGCCTCTATAGGCATGCGGTGGAGTAAAATGCATCCTGACTAAGTTCCCAACATATCCACTAGTCCGTGGTAGTAGCTCGTAGTCTGATAAGGATGATTTTCATAATACGATCTTTTTTCTTTACTAGGAATTGCTAGCGGAACAATAACTAGCTCAACTGAAACCGAGTTCAACTTTAACCAAGATCAACTGTACTCAACTCAACTGAAATCAAGCTTCATTGTAACCAACCCATCTGTAGCTGATCTCAATCTCAATTGTAATTCATTTCAACTCCAGCCCAACTTATTTATGACTCATTCCAAGCTCGATTGTAACTTCTCCAAATTCAACTATAACTAATTTATATATAGGCATAGAGGATTTGGATGTAGTCATTGTCGAGCCTATTAGCGGAATGGTAATAAAAAACCCAAGCGATGAGGTAGTCTCCTAAGAGACCCTTCCGTCTAGCCCTCTAAGTGGAAGTGCTGTCCAGTAGAGAGATAGATCTACACCAAAACTACGCCACTGAGGTAGGTGAGAGACTATTCGAAGTCACTCTAAGAAAACCAGTACGACCGGTACGGGCTAATCAGCTGAAAAAAAAATCAAAATTGAGGGCCCTCCAACCTAGTACCCTAAAGAATAAGGGTCAACAGAACTAGTCTTTAAAAGAAAACCTGTGGATCCTATAGAGTCGTAAAAACTGCGAGCGCTTGCGAAAAATCGAGAAAAAGATTGAGATCTTAGACCCGTGCGCTAAGCGACCGCTGCCCTAACTGGGCTTCCTATCTCCCGCCTAGCTGAGGGTCACCGTACCCTCGCACTGTCAGGTGTAAAGGTCATCATGACTGTCACTCTTAATTATTAATCATCGTTGAATCATCATCACTGTCTTAGTTTCTCATCCTTTCTCAATCTCTGTTGTGATTAACTTTACAGGCCTAGGCATCTTTTTGACATTCTTATTGAATATTTATCCATAATTAGCGATTCATACCTAAATGATTGATCATGAAGATTTTCAGTCATTGATCATAGATTATCTCAAAATATGGCGGCCTGCTTATTGATCTAGATTTTATATATCTTGTATGAAAATTGTTAGCGTAAATGATACTCTGATGTGTTATTCCATAGAGCCCTTGGGTCTCTTATATAGAGAGAAAACCCTTGGGTAAATTACATAGACGTACATGAGATAAATAGAAAATACGCAACAGTACATCATGACATAACGTAAACCTCTACACTCCCCCTCAAGATGGAGCATAGATATCAATCATGCTCAGCTTGGAAGAACATCTCTGGAAAGGTCCTCTGAGCAATGGTTTGGTAAATATATCAGCAGTCTGGTCCTCTGAACTGACGTGTGAGGTGGAAATCAAGCCCTTCTGGATCATGTCTCTAGTATGGTGACAATCTACCTCGATGTGCTTCGTTCTTTCATGAAAGGCTGGATTATTGGCAATGAATAATGCTGCCTGGTTGTCACATTTAAGATTCATGGGCAAGGAGACATTTACATTCAAATCTTCTAAGACCGCTCGAACCCACATCATTTCTGCGCTTGCTTGTGCCATAGCTCTGCATTCGGATTCAACACTGGATCTCGCCACGACAGTCTGTTTCTTGCTTTTCCAAGAAACCAAAGAGCTTCCTATGAAGATAGCAAATCCAGAAGTAGATTTGCGATCCTTTGGACACCCTGCATAGTCAGCATCTGCACAAGCTGAAAAAGAAAAATCTGTATCTTTTCTAAATAGCAACCCTGTGCCTGGGGAAGACTTCAGATATCTCAATATCATATACAAGGCATCCATATGAACTTGCCTAGGCTGCTTCATAAATTGACTCACCCGGTTTACTGGAAAAGCAATATCCGATCGAGTTATGGTAATGTATAAAAGCTTACCCACCATCTCTCTGTTTCTTCTTTTGTCCACCTCTTCGGTATCATTGTCGTACAGCTTCATGCTTGGGTCCATAGGCGTACTTGACGGTCTGCATTCATCCATTCTTGTTTCAACCAGCAGGTCTGTAACATATTTCCTTTGAGTCATTACCATTCCTTGTGCATTTCTTGCAAACTCTATCCCTAAAAAGTATCGTATTGTGCCTAGATCCTTCGTAATGAACTGACTTCCCAACAGAGATTTGGTCATTTCGATTCCCTGAGCATCATCTCCTGTAACCAGAATGTCATCAACATATACCATGATTACAACCGTACCTCTAGGAGTCTTCTGAATGAACAATGAATGATCTGCATTCGATCTGTTGAACCCCTGTTGTTCAATCGGCTGGGAGAGCTTCTGGAACCATGCCCGTGGACTCTGTTTAAGGCCATAGATAGCCTTATGAAGTCTGCACACCATCTGAGTCTCCCCCTCAGCAGCAAACCTCGGTGGCTGCTGCATGTAGACTTCCTCCTGTAGATCACCATACAAGAATGCATTCTTGACATCAAGTTGAAAAATGGTCCAGTCACATACCACAGCAACAACTAGAAGGATCCGAAGAGTGGAGTGCCGAGCCACTGGTGAAAATGTATCCAAATAATCACCCCCATAGGTTTGGGTAAATCCACATGCTACAAGTCTGGCCTTGTACCTGTCAAGACGCCCATCTGCATGATATTTAACCGTAAACACCCACTTGCTACTCACCACAGAGGCACCAGGAGGAATAGGAACTAGAGACCAAGTCCCGCGGGACTGTAAGGCACACATCTCCTCTTCCATAGCTAGACACCAACAATCAATCTTCATGGCTTCTTGGTAGGTCCGCAGAATCTCGACCGAGGAGACAACTGCTGCAAATCTCTGGAAATCACCAGGGAGGTGATGGAAAGACACCTGAGACGCTAGAGGATATGATGCACAATGTCTTTTCTGCTTCCTATGAGCAATAGGATGATGAAGATCATCTATCACTGTGTGTACTGGCGGATCCTCCCCCTGTAGCAAAGGCTCCTGCACCGGTGTGTTATCTAATCCATCATTGGTGATAACATCAGAACATACCTGAGGCGTGCTGGATGGTTGACGTGTAGCTTGAGCAGGCCCAGACCGTTTTGTGTAGAACTTAGGGAAGGGTACAATCGGAGGAGGAGGTGGTGGTGGTGGTGGTGTAATGGACTCGGATTGACCCATGCTTGGAGGTGGAGGCACATAAATACTAGTATCCGTGGGTGTTGAGGAATCCAACCTGTCACCTGCAGGGGAGAAGTACATGACAGGTTCGAAAAAAGTAACATCAGCACTCACATAGTACTTGTCATGAATGGGGTCATAGCAACGATATCCTTTCTGTGTCCTTGAGTAGCCCACAAAAACACACTTGACAGCTCTAGGAGAGAGCTTGTCAAGTCCTGGAGACAAGCGGTGAACAAAAGCGACCGTGCCAAAGACACGAGGTGTAAGTGAAAACAGGTCCTTGTCGGGAAAGAGAACAGAGATAGGAGCCTTTTCCCCAAGAACAGTAGAGGGCATGCGATTGACCAGATAGCATGCCGTAAGTACAGTATCCCCCCAAAAAGCTAAGGGGGCACAACTCTGAATAAGTAATGTGCGAGCAATATCAAGAAGGTGTCGATGTTTTCGTTCTGCAACTCCATTTTGTTGAGATGTGTATGCACATGTAGTTTGGTGGATAATGCCCTTAGATGAAAGAAATCGAGCAAGAGACCGAGTGCAAAACTCCAATGCATTATCAGTACGCACATACTTAACAGTAGACGAAAAAATATTTTGCATTTCATTTATAAGATTTTGGATAACACTTCCTGCTTCTGATTTATTTTTAAGAAGAAAAGTCCAAGACACTCGAGAAAAATCATCAACCACAACAAGATAAAACCTATGCCCCTGATGGTCTGGGACACGACTTGGACCCCAAATATCGATATGTAGTAACTCAAATGAGGAGCCACTGCTCCGACCCTGACGACTCGGAAAGCTAGACCGATGGTGCTTTCCTAACTGACACGCTTCACAACGAAATGACGAATTCGGAGAGATCTGAGGCAGAAGGTGATGCATTTTCTGTAGCGGCAGGTGACCAAAGCGAAGATGCCATGTATATGGAGAGACGGAACCCTGAGAGTGTAGTGAGACGCTTGCGTAAGAGTTCCGGACAAGACGATAGAGGCCATTGTGCTCAGAACCACAGCCAATCACCCTGCTCGTTAGTATGTCCTGAAAAATGACAGAAGATGGATCAAATATAGCCCGACAGTGCAAATCTTTTGTAAGCTGACTAATTGATAATAAATTCATGGAGAATTCTGGTGCATGTAGAACATCCTGTAAGTGCATAGAGGGCAATAGAACAGTCTCCCCCTGACCGATAATAGGGGAATGAGTGCCATCAGCGATGAGTACGGAGCGACCAGACGGAATAGCTCTATAGGACTGCAGAGTATCTCGATCACGGCAGAGATGATGTGTGGCTCCAGAGTCAACAATCCAACCTGATAGGTCATGGCTAGGATAGGAAGCAGAAGTACTACCTGAGGTACTCGCAGGAGCAAAAGTACTGGCTGACGCAGAAGCTGCAATATCGGATGTATCAACACCCTCTGATGATGACTGGGGCATAATATTACGAAGCCGTGCTACAAGCTTCTCCAACCTGTGATCTGAAGTAGCTGCTGGTGGACCCTGAACATGATCAGCAACACGTACAGAAGGAGGAAATCCATGCTTGGAGTAGCATGTATCCTCAGAATGGCCAGTATGACGACAAAAGGAGCACGTCAAACGCACCCGACCTCCACGTCCACGACCACCACTTCCTCTGCCACGAAATGAAGACGAACTACCTCGTCCTCTGGAAACCGCCATTGCCGAAGGCGGTGGGGTCGCTGCACTGGAGGGAACTGAGATACGGCTGAGCCTCCTGTAGACTTCCTCCATCGGAGGAATAGTAGCATCTGCGAGGATCTGAGAGCGGGCTGCCTCGTACTCTGGATCAAGGGTAGCAAGTAAAACGCCTACCATAGTGGCGTTGCGGAACGTCTTCTGCTGTTCTGGCGTGGCTGTGAGCGGGATGGTGCTATATAACTTCTCGAACATTCCACGAAGAGACGTGTACAGAGAATGAAGAGGCCTCCCATTTTGCTTCGTGGTAAAAATATCATGCTGCAACTGCAGCATCTTCGTCTCGTTCCGCACCTGAGAGTATGTAGTGGTCAGAATATCCCACATCGCCTTGGCGGTGGGCTGATGGAGGACGTCGTTGGCTATCTCCATCGTGAGCGTTCCTGACAGCCAAACTTTGGCATACGCATCATCAGCCTCCCATGAGGCATAAATCCTCGTCTTCTCTGTCGGCTCCTCTTCGGTAAGAATATGTTTCTTACCACACGACTTCATAAGACTCAGGAACTGTATAGCCAAGAGTTCGTAGTTAGTCCCGTCCATTTTGACTATTGGTGTCGAGCCTTTGAAGGCACCTATGGCAGGCATATCAAGCTTTTGGTCTGACATAGCGCCGGAGAGAAAGACCAAGGGATGAGAGGCAACAGAACGGGTGTCTATAAAGACACGTTAGGATCCAAGTGCTTATGTAGACTTATGCACTTGAATTCATCAACGGTTTTGGGGCCCTGGCGGCGAGGGAGGGGCAGGGAGTGGGCCCCAACGGCGAGGAGGGGTACCCGGCGGCGGGGGGGGGGGGGGAGGTTCTCGCGGCTGTAGAGAGTCGGCAGGGAGGGGGTCCCGCGGTTGGAGAGGTGCAGCGGGGGGGGGGGGTCCCGCGGCTGGAGGGGGTCCCGCGGCTGGAGGGGGGTCCCGCGGCTAGAGGGAGTGGGCGGCGCCTGGAGGGAAGGGGCCGGCGGCGCCTGGAGGGGGGGGGGCTGGAGTGCCCTGCGACGAAGAGAGAGGGGGGGGGGGCGGGTGGGCAAAACCCTAGACTAGGGTTTTGGCTCTGATACCATGTTAGAGTAAATGATACTCTGATGTGTTATTCCATAGAGCCCTTGGGTCTCTTATATAGAGAGAAAACCCTTGGGTAAATTACATAGACGTACATGAGATAAACAGAAAATACGCAACAGTACATCATAACATAACGTAAACCTCTACAAAAATGTCTCAATGATATCATTTTTCAAATCATGAGATTAGAAGTCGTTCATTAGATCTGGATTCAAATTTAGATCAATGAAAGATTTCCAACTTTTCTTATTTAAATCAGAGGATTGAGAGTTACTCATTAGATCTTGGTTTAATTTAATTCTGTAATCTAATTCACGTAAAATCTCCAATTCTTTTCATCATGCAACGTGTGAATTTTAAAATCTCAGTTTTTATTGCCTATGCTTGGTGTCCCATTCCCATATATGGTGAGGCAAGAAGTACTCTTGCAATGCTTTGGCAAATGAACAATTAGTTGCATTGTTTGCTTGAAGCAAATCTGAGTCATATGCATGTCCACTTCATGTTAATGCATGTTTACAGATGTACACTCACTAATAATGACGAAGGCTATCTGTTGATGACGTTGCTCCATTTATTGGTTGCTGTGATGCGATCATAAATATTATAGGGATTATGGTGTGATTGAATAAGATTTTATAGCCTAATTAGTGTTCTATAATTTGGATCAATCTTATGCATAAATACCTCACTTTTCATCATTTTACCTACGAAATCTGGAGTAATAATAGATCTTGAAATTGAACTTAATTGTGTGCTATTTATACTCAATCTCTTATTCTTTAATCTTAAAATCTGTAGCCAATATGGATCTGAATTTAAAATCAAATTCATGTTAAATCATTCCCAAACTTCTCATTTTTCAAGCATGAATATCCAAAGCTAATTAGCCTAAGATTAGACTCAACTTACATGCTAAATTCATCCTTAAATCTCCATATTTCAAGTACAAATCAGTGGTTAATTAGTGATCTAAATTTGACTCATTCACATACAAATCACCCTTAGTTTCTCCTCAATCAACTTGAAATCAGTAGTTATTCAATGGTATGAAATTGGACTCCAATCATGTCAATCACCACCAAATCTTTCTTGATTTAGTATGAAAATAGTGTCTAATTTGTCTGAAATTGATTTTTAATTGGTATTAATTTGTATACAAAACATTTCAAATTTCTCATCAAATCCAATATGAAAATTGTAGCTATTATAAGTCTGATTTTAGACTCAAATCATGCCATTTTATCCACTAGTTTCTCTCAATTTTAAGGCTTGAACAGTGGCTCATTAATGAACTTTAATTTGATCTTAATGTCATGTTAATCACTCTAAGCCTTTCACATTTTTAACCCAAAATTTGTAAATAACAGTGATCTGATCTCAGGTCTAAATACAAGCAATTTACCCCTTAATTTCCACATTGTTCATCTTGGAATTAATATATAAATAGTGGACTGTTTTTAGCTCAAGAATGTAGGTCATTCTCCTTCAAATTTCTATCTTTTAAGCAATGAGAATTGTAGCAATATATATCTCAATTTATACTTGGTTTGTATGCTCAACACCAATTTTTTTCTCAAAAACTTAAGAATTTGGAGCATATATAATGGATATAAAATTTTGATGATCTCCATGTAAAACTTCATATTCTCATCTAGTTTAAGAGGCAAATTAATAGATTGAAACATGCATGGAAGGCAGCAAGAGGAGGGGGAAGATTGTACCTTTGATCCTCTAAGTTTGGAGGGTATTTGTGGCTTCATTTAACATGCAACATCAGCTAAAATATATGTTGGATAGCAGCATAAGAAAGGGAAAACTGAATTAGAGGCTCGAAGATTGGAATTAATGAGAGCAAAGAGGAGAGAGATTTGTACCTTTGGATATCTCCAATTTGGAGATCCAAACTTGCATGCAGCAACTTCTTCTTGACAGGAGCTTCAATTCATTTCGATTCGGATGTTGCAATTGTAGGCAAGTTGGGTATGATTGAGATGCATGCGTAACTTGCTAGGAAGAAGAAATGTTGTGCACGTGAGGCTAGAGGGGCTGAACGAAGGTGGTTGGCAGTTGGGAGGAGCTGTTGGGTGGGGGTAGGAAAGAAGAAGAAAAAAAAAGAAGGTAAGGAGGAAGAATACGAAATTATCGTATTCATCCTAATTATCTTTGTACTCGCGACTTTCTTCCAAATTATCCTTGTGTTCAGAAGTTAACGCCCGTTTGGGAGGTGGATGGATGCCAATTAACCTGAGGGGCACACATGATGACAATGCAAGAATGTAAAAAGAGAGAGGCATAGGGCACAAATTTAAAAAGAACTCAAATAAAAGAAAGATCAAATTTGACAATATTCCAAAGTTAGGACCTTATCATCATTGATGACTTGTACTCCCTTGATGGAGGGCATGAATGCCCACTTAAAAGGAAATTCGATATATTTTTGAAACTCGTCATGTGATATGAACACATGCATTTGGAATTGTTTTTTTAGGACATGCTTTTAATTCTCCTTCCTTTTTAGCAAATTTTGTATGTTGTTATACATGCATTATGCATGTTCAAATGTGATATGATAGCCGGTATTAGGAATGTTTTTCTAGGAAGTGTTTTTCTTTTCCTGCCAATGTGTTTATTAGTTTTTTTTGTGGTTTGCCTCTATGTTATTGATGTCTTTTCTGTTCTAATGGATATGTGTTTTAGGTTCATATTTCGTTAAATATCGGCGTATCCTACGTAAAAGTTGATGATGATGGTAGGAAAGTGATTTCATGTTTGCTTTTCTGATTTATTTAACCATGTAGTAGTTTTCGTTAACATTCTATTCCCATCACATACACAGGGCTTGGAATCACTCGAGAGGGATTGGAACTTCTAGGGGAGAAGCACAGTAATTATGCATTTTAGTTGGATTTCTCATTTTTCTCACTTACAGTTTCTCTCAATCTTTGATTTATTATGCCTCCTCATGATTTGGATCTAGGTTGTGCCTGAAATTATGGTGCTGCACAACTTTTTTGAACAATTGAATTTATGTCATTCTTTGACTTGGTATTTCAGTGTAAAATGAAGCCCTCTAGGAAATGAAGGCTTGCTATCGCTTAATTTTAACATTAGGTTTACGGGAGTTGGTGTATTTAAACTTTGTGCCAGATAGCCTCCATTCTTCAAAAACATTTTTGCAGGAATTGATAAAATGCACTACTACTATTTTTCTGAAAGGGGAAGAAAGTAATAGTTGCAAATGAACTCTAGAGACCCCTCTGGTGGTCATCCTTTGGCTTTGAAATAACAAACTTGACAGTAACACTGAATTAGGACTCTAGAATAACAAACTTTATCGGCATACTAATCATTATCCTTATTGCCATGCATTGATTCTCACATGCTTATCTGTGGTGCACCATTTTCTGTGAGCAATTAACGGTTTTGTGAATACGCTGTTTTCATAAGTGAATTCACCATGCCACAATAGATGCCCTGCTTACAAAAATGGCTATATGCATGGGTCTAAATACCAGTTTCTAGTTTTCCATTTATATATGCAGTTCGTATTATCACAAAGTTGGAATTTGGAGATACAGTGATCTATAATTCTTGTTACATGTGCCCAGCAACATCGAAGATTGATGATTCTGATGATGTGAATCCCAGCATCGAAGGCCTCAATTACAAAGGAGAGACATTGGGCTCACTTGCAGATGTCTCTATCTTGGAAATTATAACAAAAGCCCGTGGGTGGCCAAATGGCTATCGTAAAGTCATGAAGGTTAGTTGCTGTTTTCTCATGAAGTCATTTCGACCACACTTTATTGGTGAGTTAAATTTCTTGCTTTTTTAGGGATGGAACTGTTTATTTCTGGGCATGAGTGATCTCAGGCATGATGTTGGCACCACAGGTATAGTTTGAATGAGTTATTTTCTGTTGTTCGAAATGGTTGCTTGGTGCACAGAGCTCATGCTATAAATGAGGGCAGCCTACTTTTTTTTCCATTCCATGAGGCTTTACCTTGCATTTCTGCAAGGGTCTCTTTCCTTGACTTGAATTCCTCAACCTTGAAGATTCATGGCAACATCTTTTAATGTTGTAGCAGAATTTTCCTTTTTTTATATATTTAACTGCAGTAAAAGGTATCTAGGTATAGTATTGCATTTTACAATTTCTATTTCATTTTGTTCCTCATATTTTTTCTATATGTTTTTAAAAGTTCAATGTTAAGCGTTGTAGAGACATTTCTGTTCTTTATGTATTGTTTCTGTTATTTTTATTTTTCTTTGTCTGTCTTATGTAATTTACCCTTTGGTCTCTCCCCTATATAAGAGAGCCTAGGGTTCCCATGAATACTAGATTGATCATTTTTCCCAACATGGTATCAGAGCGGCGGTCCTAGACCCTAACCCTAAACCTAACCCTACCGTCGGCCCCCCCCCTCTTCTCTCCTTCAGCGTTGCCAGCCTCACCGCGCCGCCAACCTCACCGCGCGACGACCCCCGACACCGCCAACCTCACTGCGGCATCCCTCTCGGTGTTGCCCAGCGCCGCCATCCTCTCCGCGGGACCCCCTCGGTGCCGCCAGCCCCCTGTGTCGCCGCCAGCGGTCTTCGGCTCGCCTCTTGCTGCCCTAGGTGCGTGCACCTAGCGCCGTCAGGGCACGCAACCACTTGCTCCGACCCTCTCGTGCGTCTTCGACTTTCTAATGGATTTGGTTGCGGCCTAAGTCTATACACGCAACCAAATCCAGTCATGTTTGTGTAGACACTTGTTTCTTCAAGTTCTTGTTTGGTTGTCTTCCTCCATCGACATCATGTTAGAGAGCAAGGTTGATGTTCCCTCCACTGGCGCCTTCAGAGGTCCGACGCCTATTGTTAAAATGGACGGGACTAATTATGAGCTCTGGGCTATGCAGTTCCTGAGTCTCATGAAGTCGAGTGGTAAGAAACATATTCTTACCGAAGAAGAATTGTTGGAGAAGACTGGAGTACATGCCTCTTGGGAGGCAGACGATGCTTATGCTAAAGTATGGCTCTCTGGCACATTAACATCTGAGATCGCCAATGATGTATTACACCAACCTATGGCGAAGGCGATGTGGGACATTCTTGCGGCTACATACTCTCAAGCAAGGAACGAGATGAAGATTCTCCAGCCACATCATGATATATTTACAGCGAAGCATAATGGCCGTCCTCTCCCCTCTTTGTATACATCCCTACGAGGGATGTTTGAGAAACTTCACAGTTTCATGCCTCCGACTGCGACTCTGGAGCAGCAGAAGACATACAGGAATGCTACTATGGTCGGCGTCTTTCTAGCAGCACTAGACCCGGAGTATGATGCGACTCGTTCTCAGATCTTGGCGGATGCTACTATTCCTCCAATGGAGGAAGCGTTCCATAGACTCAGGCGGATTACAGTTCCATCTACAGCTCCTGGCCAGTCTTCCTCAGCCACGACAACCTCCAGAGGTCGAGGAGGCTCTTCCTTTTCTCGTGGGCGTGGACCCTGTGGCAGAGAGGGACGCATTCGTCAGCCATGCACGTACTGTCATCGTCCAGGGCACACCGAGGAAACATGCTATTCTAAACATGGTTTTCCAGCTTCAGCACGAGTTGCAGAACAGGCTGAGTCTCAGGCTACCCCACCTTTTGATCAGAGATTTGATGGTCTTGTTGCCAGACTGAGAGATATCATGTCATCTATCTCCACCTCGTCTCCTGGAAGTCATTCTGATGTTGCTACCTCAGCGTTTGCGAGTACTTCTGCCACTCCCAGTACCTCAGGTAGTACCTTTGCTACCATGTCATGTCATGGTTCTGTGATTTCTGACTGGATTATGGATTCTGGCGCTAGCCATCACTTATGCGGTAACTGGAATCAACTTACATCTTACAGAGGTTAGATTTGGTAGAACAGTTGTGATTGCAGATGGGACACATTCTCCAATCACAGGACAGGGGGAGGTTACATTGACACCCTCTATGCATATGAAGAATGTGTTATATGCACCTGATTTCTCTATGAACCTGTTATCCATTAGTCAGATTACAAAAAGACTTGAACTGTCGAGCTATTTTTGATCCTTCGTCTCTTGTATTTCAGGACATTCTTACGGGCAAAGTGATTGGATGTGGCCGTGAGAAAGGTGGTTTGTATCGTCTTGACCAGGGATCATTTGCTGGTGTTTCTTCTTCTGAGTCAGGCTCTGTTTCTCCTTACACCTGGCACCTGCGGTTTGGTCATCTCTCACTTCAGAAGCTTTGTCGTGTATTGCCTCAGATTTTACCAGGAGCATCCTTTCAATGCGAGGCGTGTCAGTTGGGAAAACATCATCGCTCTGTTTTCCCTAGTCGTTCGAGTCGGAGCAGTGGCTCCCCATTTGATTTATTTCATGTTGACATATGGGGTCCTAGTCGTGTTCCAGATCACTAGGGACACCATTATTATCTTGTTGCTGTGGATGATTTTTCTCATATGTCTTGGGTTTTTCTCTTGAAAAATAAATCTGAAGCTGGGGATGTAATAAATTTTTTTATCAATGAAGTACAAAATATTTTCTTAGTCTCCATTAAAACTTTGAGAATTGATAATGCTTTGGAATTCTGTACTCGTGCCTTCTCTCATTTCCTTTCATCTCGTGGTATTATACACCAAACATCTTGTGCTTACACATTCCAATAGAATGGTGTTGTAGAAAGAAAACATCGTCACTTGCTTGATGTCACCCGTACTCTCCTGATTCAAAGCCGTACCCCACATTCTTTCTGGGGTGATGCAGTTCTTACTGCATGCTACTTGGTCAATCGCATGCCTTCAACTGTCTTGGGTGAGAAAACTCCTTTCTTTATTATCTTCCCTGAAAAAGAATTATTCTCTCTACCTCCAAGGGTGTTTGGTTGCGTGGCCTTTGTTCATCAGTTACTTCCAGGTCTTGACAAGCTCTCTCCTAGAGCTGTCAAGTGTGTGTTTGTTGGTTACTCGCAGACTCAAAAGGGATATCGGTGTTATGATCCGTTGGGTCGAAAATACTATATTAATGTCGATGTCACCTTTTTTGAATCGGTAATGTATTTCTCTTCCACAAGTGAAAGGTTGGTTTTGTCAAGTTCTGATGAAGGAGTCTTTGTGCCTCCTCCTTTGTGTTCGCCACCAGTAGTACCATCTTCACCTATACCACCACTACCTCCACCACCTCCTACCGCTGTACCACCATTTACTAAATTCTACACCCGTCAGACTGTCTCTGCTCCTGGCACACATCCATACGTCACTACGCCCCAGGTTTGTTCTGATATACAAGTTTCTAATGATGGGTCTGAAGATATATCTGTGCAGCATTCCTTACAGGGGGATACTTCCAGGATACATGATGTTTCTACAGATCTGGATTTACCTGTTGCACTTCGAAAGCAGAAACGATCTTGTGCCTCCTATCCTATTGCCTCACAGGTCTCACTTCACAGACTGACAGGCGACTTTCAGAGATTTGCTATTGCACTATCTACTGTAGACATTCCACGGAATTACCAGGACGCATTGAAGGACAACTATTGGCGTTTAGCGATGGAGGAAGAGATGGCTGCACTACGATCGCGTGGTACTTAGACCTTAGTTTCTCCACCACCTGGTGCGTCCATTGTCAGTTGCAAGTGGGTCTTTACTGTCAAATATCATGCAGATGGTACGCTATATCGGTACAAGGTCAGATTGGTAGCAAGGGGGTTCACACAAACTTGTGGCGTGGATTACTTGGATACCTTTTCTCCAGTAGCTCGACATTCTACCCTTCGTATCCTTCTTAAAGTGGTTGTGGTACGTGATTGACCCTTGTTTCAACCAAGGTTGCAGAAGTCGGTACTCGGTCGGCAGGGTCACTGACTAAGGATTAATCGGCAGTCGGGAGAGTAATCGGATTTAGTCGGGCATTAGTTGGTTTTGATTTTTTTAATTATTTTTAATATATAAATCAAATTTTAATACATATACTATCATTTATCTTCATAATTTTAGCAAATTTAATATTTTCAAGAGCTTAAGAAATTATAGCAAGAGAAGAAAAAATGAAGGAAGTTAAGATCAAATATTCAAAATGTTTGATACATAACACGAGCTAATGTTCAAAAACACATGCAACATGTTCAAAAAATAATACAAGTGGAAAGGAAGACAAGTCAATCGAATCAATCTTCAATGACATTATCCAAGTCCATCTCTTCTTCTTCTTCGTCATCGTCATCATCATCATCATCATCTTCTATACATCAAGATGTAACTCCTTATTCTCATTCATCGGCGTAGCATTGGAGCTTAAAGATGATGTTCCCTTGCTACGGTCAACTTGCTGGCTTCTTCTCGGTTCCAAATTCTCTTCAGCACCACTAACTTGTGCTACAGCACCCCATGTCAATCCGGAACCTGGAAAAACCTCCTCATCATGAGCATCGACACCTCCAGTCCATTCAGCCATGTATGCACTATAACGAGATGAGAGATGATTTTTTTCTTTTTCAACTCGACGTTCCCGTAGGTTTGAATTGAAACGAACATACACAAGATCATTCAGCTTCTTCGTCTCTAATCTGTTCCTCTTCTTGGTATGGATATGAACGTCAAATTATAAATTTTAAATTTATATCAATTACTACGTTATAGTTTGCTATTAGTAATCAAATTTGGTGGGTGGAATGAAGTCATTATCGAGTCAAACGTACGCCAGTTACGCTCACATCCGGAGGATGAAGACATCAAGCTCAAGATCTTGATGGCCATGGCTTTCAAATGAGGCGTGCCATCTCCATGGTTATACCACCAATTAGCTATTTAAATAGAGAATTCGTCAATATAATTATACTATAATATTGCCAAAGAGAGAATTGTCCAGCATGAAATACCTGGGTCATAATTGTTGTCATTTGTCATCCTCTGTTTCACAGCTAAAGGCTTGCCAAAATCACCGGGACCAAGTCTGTATGCTGGAAGCTCGTCCATGGTAATCACATCTTGTACATCCAAATCTGGATAAAATCTTTCCATGCACTCCTTAAACCCTCTCCTCACCACAACATCCGGATCACCACGAGATTCAGTGTAGAAGAAAAATGGGTTCAAGTAATAAGCCGCTAGATGTAATGGAGTATCGAGCCTCCCTTTGGTCTTGGAGGTAACAACATCCCCAGAAAATTTGTAAGATGACTTTACGCCATTGAATGATGCAATTATCTCCCGTTTGGCATCTTCAAGCCCTCCGTACACAAAGTCCATGGATGGACGTCGATCTGCATCAACAACACGCAATAAACGAATCAATGGAGTGAAAACTCGGACGGCGTATGCAATGTGGTTCCAATACAATAGAACTCGCTGCTTCTCCCTTCTTGGTCTTGTACCATTTGCAGCTCCGCCACTCTTATGAGGAAAACATCAATCTAAGCTTGTCTTTCTCCTCATTTAGGCTCTCAAGAGTAAGAAAAGTTGTTGCAAATCTTGTTTGGCCAGGTCTTGCAATGTCTCTCCTGTTGGTGAACTTGCGCATCAAGCTTAGAGTTTTGGTATGAGAGTATATAAACACCATAAGCTTCTTTGCCTTTGTGATTGCACTCCTCACCTTCGTCTATCTGCTTATCTCCTCCAAAGCAAGATCAAGGGAGTGTCCGCGCATGGAGTCTACCAAATCCGTGGATATTTGGTGAGCAACAATCTTCCCGCTGCTACATTGGCAAATGCATTATCCGCCACAATCTGAATCACATTATCTATGCCCACTTCGTTAAGACACTCATCCACCAACTTGAAGATGTATTCCACAGTGTGGGCCTCATTTGAGGCATCTATGGACTTCAAAAATAAAGTCCCCAAGGTGCAATTAACACAAAAATTGATGATGCTTCTTCCACGCATGTCCGTCCACGCATCAGTCAAAGAGCATCCTGTCGACTTCCACGTATCACGATGACATTGCAAGTCATCGTGCATTTTCTTCACCGCATCCTTCAGAAGTGGACCACTAAGCTCATACCTCGTAGGAGTCTTTAGTCCAGGACCATACTTCCCAATCGCCTCCACCATTTGCATGAAGGGCTTCGTCGTCAGTGCATTAAAAGGAATCGTCGATGTATATGCCCAATTGGCTATATACGGGTGATCCTATCACGATGCTCTTTGGAGAATGCATCTTTTATGGTCATCTGACGTGATAATCCTTCCAATGTGACATTCTGCTCCAACGAGTCGGATACTCGTGATCTCTTCGTCGAACCCGCATCTCCAGTGATATTAACATCCTCTCTCAGCTCATGAACATCAGCGGCTTTCTGGCTCTTCTTTCTTGCAACGTCATCAAGATATGCGATCATCTTCTTCTTCGTATCTTCATCCACCTTGGGACATGCAGCCACGTTGCCTCTACGGTTTGCTAGATGTTGCTTGAAGCTGTACACACCTCCCTTGACAACCTTCTTGCACAATTTGCAAGTAACCGTATTCGGATCTGTACGGTTCGAAAGATAACCATATTGCCATGCATGATCAATTGATCCCGGTGGCACGTAAAAAGACGAGTCGCTACCAGAAGCGACGTTCGTGGGAGGTGTATCCATATACATAGTCACAAACTCACAAATTACTAATCATCAAACACAAAGCTAACCAAACTTAGAAGAGAAAATATATCCTAACAATAAAATCTAAGATCATCTTAAGCAAATCTAAGCAATAACATGTTATTAACATATAAGTTCAACCTAAGCAAAAACAAAAAAATATGAAGAAAACCTAACATTGTTATTTGCTAACAGTAACATTGACATATTAACATCTAAGTTCAACATCATCAACCTAAGAAAATCTAAGCAATAACATATTAACATCTAAGATCAACCTAAGCAAAAACAAAAAAAAATGAAGAAAATTTGACATTGTTATTTGTTAACAATAACATTAACATATTAACATCTAAGTTCAACATCATTAACCTAAGCAAACCAAAGCTATAACATCCAAGATCAATCTAAGCAAAAACCAAAAAATTGAAGAAAACATACATAACCTAACATTGTTGTTTGCTAACAATAACATATTAACATTTAACTTTAACATCATCAACCTAAAAACAAGAGGAAATAAAAGCAAAACAAAAAAATAAAAAAAATAAAAAAACCTAACCTTAATGGAGCCTAGACCGAGGGGGCGGCACCGGAGGCGACAAAACGCTGAACATGGTGGGGGCTGCTAGGCGCTGGGGGCGGCACCGGTGAGGGGGGCGCACCAGCGAGGCGGGGGAGCCTGGGGGTATCGCGCACGGGAGCCGGGGGGGGGGGGTTCGAAAGGGTATCGCGCACGGGAGTGGTGGGTTACTGTCTAACAGTAACCCTTTATTTCAAAATCCGGATCCCAGCTCGGATCTTCTATGCAAAAATCGGCCGATTAATCGGGCTCAACCGACTATAGCCCGATTTAGTCTACTCGAATCGGGCACTCCCCCGAGTCGCATAGTCGGGCCGACCAGTCGGCCGACTTTTGCAACACTTGTTTCAGCTAGATGTTAAAAATGCCTTCTTGTATGGTGATCTACAGGAGGAAATCTACATGCAGCAGCCACCCGGGTTTGCTGTCGAGGGGGGGTGTCAGCAGGTTTGTAGACTTCATAAGGCAATATATGGCCTTAAACAAAGCCCGAAGGAGTGGTTTCAGAAGCTGTCAGATCTAATTGAGAATGAAGGTTTCAAGAGGTCAAACTCGAACCACTCACTTTTTGTGCAGAAAACAACTAGAGGTACTGTAGTCATTATGGTATATGTAGATGACATTCTTGTTACAGGAGATGATGTGCAGGGGGTGAAGATGGCAAAAGAATTTCTGGGTCATCACTTTGTTACCAAAGATCTTGGTACTCTGGTACTCTAAGGTATTTCTTGGGGCTTGAATTTGCCAGGAATGCTCAGGGTCTTGTAATGACCCAAAGGAAATATGTCAAGGACATACTTGTTGAGATAGGTATGGTGGGATGTCGACCATCTAGTACCCCAATGGACCCTAGTATGAAGCTGTATGATGATGATACAGAGGAGGTTGATAAAAAAGGAGATATAGAGAAATAGTGGGAAAACTGCTCTACATTACTATTACGAGACCAGACATTGCCTTTGCATTAAGTCGTGTGAGTCAGTTCATGGAGCAACCTCGACAGGTCCATATGTATGCTATATACATGATTTTGAGATATTTGAAGTCTTGTCCAGGTCCAGGATTATTATTCAATAAGGGAGCATCTCTTTCAGTATCTGTGTGTGCTGATGCAGATTATGTAGGATGCCCAAAGGACAGAAAGTCCACGTCGGGTTTTGCTGTGTTTGTGGGAAGTTCTATGGTTTCTTGGAAAAGCAAGAAACAAACAGTGGTGGCCGGGTCAAGCATCGAATCTGAATGTAGGGCTATGGCTCAAGCAAGCACAGAAATGCTATGGGTGAGAGCAGTACTTATTGATTTGCACATCGATGTACCACTTCCCATGCAACTACAGTGTGATAATCAGGCAGCCTTGTTCATTGCAAACAATCCAACATTCCATGAACGAACCAAACACATTGAGGTGGATTGCCACTATAGCAGAGATATGATCCAGAAGGGCTTGATTTATACCTCTCATGTCAATTCAGGAGAACCAACAACCGACATCTTCACCAAGGCATTACTCAGGGCACCATTTCGGAAATGCTCATCCAAGTTGAGCATGATCGATATCTATGCTTCAACTTGAGGGGGAGTGTAGAGACATTTCCGTTCTTTATGTACTATTTCTGTTATTTTTATTTTTCTTTGTCTGTCTTATGTAATTTACCCTTAGGTCTCTCCCCTATATAAGAGAGCCCAGGGTTCCCATGAATACTAGATTGATTATTTTTTCCAACAAGCCTAAAAAAGATTCCAACGGTTTTGTGAAAACTTCCATTCCTCCAGCACGAGGGGTGTTCAAAATATCCGGATCCAACGGGTAGTCGGCTTGACCTGTGCATTGAGACCCTAAAACTCATATGTACTCGTTGGAAAATATCGGGTCGGGTACCTAGTCTCATAACCCATGACCCATTCAAAAATCCATTTGGATAAGTGGGTACCCAATGGGTATCCAATTGAAAGCTCCTACTGCTAGTGTTTTTGGTGAAAAAATAATCTATATTATCCATGAGACTTTAGGGTTCTCTTATATAGGCGGGACTCTCAATGGATAAATTATATACCGTGGGCAACATAGATAGAGAATAAATAAGCAATATTAAAACATAGAAATATCTCTACACACCCCCTCAAGATGGAGCGTAGATGTTGACCATGCTTAACTTGGATCCACACTTCTGAAACGGGCCTCTAGTCAAGGCCTTGGTGAAGATATCTTTAGTCTGCTCCCCTTAACTGACATGGGAGGTGGAGATGAAACCTTTCTGAATCATGTCACGTGTATAATGACAATCCACCTCAATATGCTTTGCCCTTCCATGAAAAGCATGATTTTGACAATAAATAGTGCAACCTTGTTGTTACATTGTAAGTTTGTGGGAGGTGGTACATCAATACCAAGGTTGATTGAGATTGTGATCTAACACACATAATCTCAGTGGTCCCCTGTGCCGTAGCTCTGTACTCTGATTCTAGGTTGGATCTGGCCACCACTGTTTGTTTCTTGCTCTTCCATGATACTAAAAAACTACCGATAAATACTGCTAACCCTGAAGTAGACTTTCTATCTTCAGAGCATCCAACATAGTCTGCATCTGTGCAACCTGAGACATTGAGAGATGTACTTTTGTTGAAAAATAGTCTTGCACTTGGAGATGACTTCAACTACCTCAGAATCATGTGAACAACATCCATATGTACCTGTCTGTAAGGTGGAACATAGGCTAGGACCGGCCTGACCTAGCCTGTTGCCTGGCCCGCTCAAGCCCGACCCAAGCCCAAGCCCACCATGGATATGGGCTGGCATGAACCTCAATTTTGGCCCATTTCCTAAATCGGGCTGGGCTCGGGTTTGAATGGGACCGAACCCAAAGCCCATGGGTCGGTCCAGATTCTGATCCGGAATTGCCCCGACCCACCTGCCCAGTTCGACCCATACCCTATGTTATTTCCAAAACCCTAGGTTCCACTACTGCACTACCCACCCAAGTCCCAACCCAACCCACCACTGCACGCACCTCGCTGCTGCACCCTCGACCCCTCCCTCCTTTACCAACGTCGACCATCAGGCACCGACGAATCCTCCTCCCTCCCAACGAAGGCAGCCACGCAATACGTGACCCCTCCCCCCTAGGTCCCTGCGTAGCTAGAAAAGGCCACTGCAGAGTATGCCGCCCCTTCCTTCCCTCCCCGCCCAACGTTGGCCACCACCATCACACCACCTACTTCCTCTCCCTCCCTCCCCTCAAGAAGTGGGCCACCACGCCACCACACCAAGGCCTTAAATATCAGATTTTGGTTTCGTTTTGATAAGCATGGAAAAAGAATTTTGATGGAATTTCAGTGAAGTGGCCGGAAATTGGGGAAATGACTTGAAAACTCTTTTTTCTTTCAAATTAGATTCCTATTGTAGTTTAAACAATAATAGAGATAGAAATACAAATTTTTTTAATTATAATAAGATGTTATAATAATCAATGCCTTAACTTAAATAACGATTTCAATCACCATACCGATGACCGTCCAAAGTGAAATTTCAGACTTCAATACATAAACTTAAATTTTGGCATTTGGTTTTTCTACCAATTCTCAAAAGAACAATACTACTTTTATTTAACAGAATGCATAGATAATTTTATAATTGAAATATTAAATGTCATAATATAAGGTCCCTTGGGATTTACTTGGTACCAGTATTTGGGCTCCCCAGAGGGCTTTCTCGGAGCAGCTCCTATCGGATCCTTATTCGCTTTCGGACCATCTTTCTTGGGGACCCGATGTCTTGTGTCTCTCGTACCCAAGACCAGCAGTTTACGCCAAAGACCACAATTCGCGCTCAGGTTCAGACCAACACAAATATCTTGAATCAAGGCTAGAACCGACCATGAGATCAGGTATACTATTCAGATAATTCTTTATCTGAACATGAGATCCTTTCATACGATAATGTCAATCATATGTCCCTCAAGAGCGGAAGGACCGTGATCGTACCTGATCGGGCACGGGCACAGGAGGAAGAAGCCGCCAAGTCTCTACCTGAGGAGAACTTGGAGGCAGAGGAGCAGCAGCACCACCATCACTGGTAGAAGAAGAGGACTTCTAAGTCCTCCAAGAAGCAGGAGAACCACATCAACAGTGAGTTCGGCGAGACTGATGAAGAGCCCGCACCTCCATCTGAGGAGGATGTCCCAGCAGTCGTGGAATACGCATCACCGGTTTTCCAGCAGAAATTTCCTTTTCGTTAGAGTCAGTCTCAGAGTCCGAGTCATATACAGAACTCAGTTCCTATTGTCAATGAAAATCTTTCAGTTTCGGAATCTGAGTTAGCATCAACAATCCCTTCCCCCCGAGCTCTTAAGGGTAGAAAGAAAAACGTCAAATAAATACAAAAGGATGACCCTGATATGGCGGAGTTTTTCAATAAGAACATCAAGGTCACAATCCATTTTGACAATGATGTGGAGATGACACCTGCATTTCAGAAATACCTTAAGATGAGATGCACACCTACTGTGGTCAGCAGGAAAACAAAAACCGTGTTGAGAAACACGTTCTATTAGTAGCCACTACTTGAGCAATAAAGAATCTGTTTCCAAGTAAACGAATAGACATGGGTGCACATTCTGTGGTGAGTCATGTCGATGACACTGCGTTTGCACGAACTCTCCTTAACAACAGATCCTCAATTAACTTAATGCCTATAACCCTCTATAAGCGGCTTAATCTCGGACCTCTTAGGAAATCTAGAGCCCTACTTCAGTTTGCAAATAAATCAACCAAGAGTTCCCAAGGATAATTGAGGAACGTTGTCATCAAAGTCGAGGGTTAGGAGTACATGGTGGACTTTACCGTCCTTGATATGGAGACCCCTTGCAATTGTAGAGATTCCCAGATCATATTAGGAAGGCCATTCCACAGAACAGCAGGGGCCTTATTTGATTATAAGATTGGGAAAATCCAATTCCAAACTCCTGGTGGAGATGAGGAACATGAGATGAAGCAAACCAGATGGAAGAGACCGGATTCAGAATCCAGCACCGAGTACTCTTCATCTGAAGAAGAGTGTATTCATGTAGACACCATTGGGAGATGGAGATAGAACCCATCTAGCATCGATGAGTCCCTCTCCTCCGGAGAAGATCTTGTGCATGAGTCAGTTTGCGAGGTCCATAGAAACGAGTGCAATGCAGAATATGCATCCCCCTACACCTTCGATGACTTAGAGGCATAGTTGGGTATGTCAGTCCTTCCCTCTTTAGGACAATCAGAAGATGATGATGGTGAGTCGGACGTGGCGTTTACCGATTACTTGGAGACCTTTGACGATCCTACTCCAGAGCTGAATGAATTGGTAGCAGCAATTTCAAGGACAAATCCAGCCACTAGCAGTACTGAGCCAGATTCGATTGAGCTAGACTTCCTTGATGATCACACTTTACCTGAGCTCAAACCTTTACTAACAACACTTAAGTTTGACTTCCTTGCGGGACAAGCGAATAAGTATCCGGTCATCATTAGCTCGCGATTGATCGAAGAGTAGGAATCTCGCTTGCTATAGATCTTGGAGAAAAACCGCAAGGCAATAGGCTGGAGCATTTTCGATCTCCACGGGATAAATCCCTCTCTGTGTTTGAACCATATCTACTTAGAGAATGAGGCCAAACCCTCTCGTGAATTCCAACGTCGGTTGAATCCAAATTTATGATAGGTAGTGAAGAAGGAGATAGAGAAATGGTGCGACGCCGGTTTTATTTATCCCATCCCCGAATCCAAATGGGTGGCTCCAATCCATGTTGTCCGGATAAAGTCGGAAATCCATACGACCACCAATTAAGACAGAGAGGAGATCGTAATACGAGTACCTACGTTGTGGCGTGTCTGTGTGGATTACAAAACGCTTGAATGTTGCGACGAAGAAGGATCATTTCATCCTACAATTCATTGAACAGATCTTAGAGCGACTAGCGGGGAAGAATTCTTCCGCTTTTTAAACGGGTTCTCGGGCTATAATCAAGTATCCATAGATCTTGAGGATCAGGAGAAGACCACGTTTACATGCCCCTTTAGTACCTATGCTTTCAGGTGCATGCCCTTTGGATGCATATTCTGCATTGCATATTCTAAGTCATCGAAGGTGTAGGGGGATGCATATTCTGCATTGCACTCGTTTCTATGGACCTCGCAAACTGACTCATGCACAAGATCTTCTCCAGAGGAGAGGGACTCATCGATGCTAGATGGGTTCTATCTCCATCTCCCAACGGTGTCTACATGAATACACTCTTCTTCAGATGAAGAGTACTCGGTGCTGGATTCTGAATCCGGTCTCTTCCATCTGGTTTGCTTCATCTCATGTTCCTCATCTCCACCAGGAGTTTGGAATTGGATTTTCCCAATCTTATAATCAAATAAGGCCCCTGCTGTTCTGTGGAATGGCCTTCCTAATATGATCTGGGAATCTCTACAATTGCAAGGGGTCTCCATATCAAGGACGGTAAAGTCCACCATGTACTCCTAACCCTCGACTTTGATGACAACGTTCCTCAATTATCCTTGGGAACTCTTGGTTGATTTATTTGCAAACTGAAGTAGGGCTCTAGATTTCCTAAGAGGTCCGAGATTAAGCCGCTTATAGAGGGTTATAGGCATTAAGTTAATTGAGGATCTGTTGTTAAGGAGAGTTCGTGCAAACGCAGTGTCATCGACATGACTCACCACAGAATGTGCACCCATGTCTATTCGTTTACTTGGAAACAGATTCTTTATTGCTCAAGTAGTGGCTACTAATAGAACGTGTTTCTCAACACGGTTTTTGGTTTTCCTGCTGACCACAGTAGGTGTGCATCTCATCTTAAGGTATTTCTGAAATGCAGGTGTCATCTCCACATCATTGTCAAAATGGATTGTGACCTTGATGTTCTTATTGAAAAACTCCGCCATATCAGGGTCATCCTTTTGTATTTATTTGACGTTTTTCTTTCTACCCTTAAGAGCTCGGGGGAAGGGATTGTTGATGCTAACTCAGATTCCGAAACTGAAAGATTTTCATTGACAATAGGAACTGAGTTCTGTATATGACTCGGACTCTGAGACTGACTCTAACGAAAAGGAAATTTCTGCTGGAAAACCGGTGATGCGTATTCCACGACTGCTGGGACATCCTCCTCAGATGGAGGTGCGGGCTCTTCATCAGTCTCGCCGAACTCACTGTTGATGTGGTTCTCCTGCTTCTTGGAGGACTTAGAAGTCCTCTTCTTCTACCAGTGATGGTGGTGCTGCTGCTCCTCTGCCTCCAAGTTCTCCTCAGGTAGAGACTTGGCGGCTTCTTCCTCCTGTGCCCGTGCCCGATCAGGTACGATCACGGTCCTTCCGCTCTTGAGGGACATATGATTGACATTATCGTATGAAAGGATCTCATGTTCAGATAAAGAATTATCTGAATAGTATACCTGATCTCATGGTCGGTTCTAGCCTTGATTCAAGATATTTGTGTTGGTCTGAACCTGAGCGCGAATTGTGGTCTTTGGCATAAACTGCTGGTCTTGGGTACGAGAGACACAATTCAGATCGGTTATCATATCCAGACTGTGATATCGCTTTCATTCAGGAGTCGAAGTTGTCTGCGTTGGATGAGGACTTATGGAGATCTTTTGGCGCTGGTCATCTTAATGTTTTTCGTGCCCTGGATGCGACTGGTGCTAGGGGTGGTGCTCTTGTGGCTTGGCGTTCGTCGCGGTTTTCCTTCTCTTCCATGCGGGTGGGCCGCCACTCCATCTCGGTGGTGTTGAATTGCTGTGTCTCTAATACTCTTATGGCGTTTATCTGTGCTTACGCCCCTATCTGTCATATTTCTCGCCGCGAGCTTTGGGAGGACCTACGCGAGGACGCTAATATTTTGGGCGACGTGCCTTAGCTGTTGGGGGGCGACTTCAATGTCACCTTGTATTCGTAGGATCGCCCTCGGGGTCGCGGTGGTCAGGACCCGGGTTCCTCCGATTTTTGGGACTTTATTAATGATCTGGCTCTTGAACCGCTAGCCCCAAATGACATTTCTTACACGTGGCGGAACAATTCCTCGCGGTCGCGGATCGATCGTTTTTTGGCGAATAACACTTTGATGGAGGCATTTCCTTTTTGTGAGGTATCTTCTAGGCCGCGATCTTTCTCGGACCACAACCCCATTATTTGGACGGCTGGGGATGATACTTGTCCTCGTGGCATCTTCCGCTACGAGCGTTCTTGGCTTCTGGAGTCTGGCTTTAGGGAGTTGGTTCGTAATCATTGGAATCAGGATTCTTCAACGGGCAGTGCCGCTTGCCGTTTTCACCTCAAACTCACGTCTCTCAGAAGGATACTGGCGTCTTTTAAGAAGGAAACACGTTCTGCACGCATTGCCACTCGCCTGGCGGCCGACGAGGTGATTTTGTGCTTTGATCGCATTGAGAACGACAGGGACTTGTTTGCGGACGAGCTGGTTGAGCGCGCGGCGGCCATGGACAAGGTGAAGGTGGAGGATCAGAAGCGCCTCGTTGAGTGGCGTCAGCGTTCTCGGATGCGGTGGTTGAAAGAAGGCGACTCCAACACCGTTTTTTTCACAGAGTTGCGAGCGGTCGGCGACGCTCTAATTCTATTTCTTCGATGCTTATTAATGGCAACCTTGTCCAGGGGGAGCGGGAATTGGGCCACGCCACCGTGGATTATTTTAAGGAGTGGTTCAGGCGCCGGTCTGCGCGTGTGTGGCGTTGGTCGGGTGGTGGGGCTAGCACGCTCCCGCAGGAAAATGCATTGGGCCTCATTCGGCCTATTTCTATGGAGGAGCTGAAGGAGGCTGTATGGGCTCTCAACTCCGATGCGGCGCCGGGCCCTGATGGCTTCCCTATTTCTTTCTACCGGGAGTTTTGGGATGTGCTCTCTCATGATGTTTTGGATGTTGCCCGTGAATTTTGTGATGGGAACCACGGGTTTGACAAAATCAACAGGGCTCTTATTGTTCTCATTCCCAAGTCATCGTCCGCCAACCGTATCGAGGACTTTCGGCTGATCTCCATTTCCAATGCCATATACCTTATCATTGCGAAGGTGCTTGCTCGGCGTCTGGCTCCGCTTCTTGACTCTCTCATCTCGCCAACTCAATGTTCGGGGGCGGCAAATCTGTGATTGCTATGTGGTGGCTTCGGAGATTATCCACGCATGGAACAAGACCGCCGTTAGGGGGCTTCTATGGAAGTTTGACTTCGCGAAGGCGTACGATTCATTGGATTGGCGATTTCTTTGGTCTGTTCTGAAGAGGCGAGGCTTTCCCTCGCTGTGGATCTCGTGGGTGCGTCGATGTGTCTCAACGGCCTCTCTCTCGCTTCTTGTCAACGGGCGCATGGCTGGGGGCTTCTTCCAGCCTCGGCGGGGGGTTCGGCAGGGGTGCCCCCTTGCTCCTCTGTTATTTGTCTTGGCCGCTGACGTTTTACCTCGGATGATTCATAACGTGGCTGCGGCGAGCCTTACCCGCGGGTGCTCTCTTGGTCCATACCATGGGTTTCTATTATTCAATTCGCCGATGATACGATATGCTTTATTGAGGGCGGTGCTTCGGATGTGGCTGGTATGGCTACCACGTTGGATCTCTTCAGCGAGGCCTCGGGCCTCCTCATAAATCATGATAAATCCTCTATGGTCCCCTTCAACATTCCGTGGGATGAGGTCGCGGAGTATGCGCGGATCTTAGGCTGCTCTGTGGGCGCTCTTCCTTTGGACTATTTGGGGCTTCCTTTGACGGTGGGGTGTGCTCGCATACGTGACTGGCAGGCGGTGGTGGAAAGGCTGGAATCTCGCTTGGCCGGGTGGCGCGCGACCATTCTTTCGCGCGGTGGTCGCTTGATTCTTCTCAAATCTGTATTGTCCTCGATCCCAATCTATTTTTTCTCTGTTAAAGGTATGCCAAAGGGGATCAGACGGAGGATGGATTCGTGCCTACGGAGATTTCTTTGGGGTAAGAAGGGGGAGGGGAGGAGGGGGGTGCACTTGGTTGGCTGGGACGAGGTTACTCTGCCGAAGCAGGAGGGGGGCTGGCCGTGAGAAGGTTGGAGGTGGTTAATGAGGCCCTTTTGCTCAAATGGGTGGCTCGCCTTTGGGGCCGGGAGGAAAATTTTATGATGAACTTCTTGAGGGAAGCGGTGGGAGTTGACAGGTTCTTCGATCCTGGCGGCCGCCAGAGGAGCTCCTCTTCCTCTTTCACCCGTGCCATTGTCAATTCCCTTTCTCGCAACCGCTCCCTATTTGGAATTAAGCTGGGGGACGGTTCTTTGATCCGCTTTTGGGGCGATGATTGGACCGGGAGGGGTCCTCTTCAGGAGTTATTCCCCCGTCTCTTCGCTCTGGCGGCGGATAAGGATTCCAAGGTGGCCTATTGCTGGGATGGTGCTTCTTGGGCCCCCGGTTTCGTGGCTAATCTCTCTGAGCGGCGGCAGGAGGATTTCTTCGCTTTATTGGCTATTCTCGATGGCGCTCCCACGCCCTCGGTCGGTCGCGACCATTTGCTTTGGAAGGACGGCTCCTTCTCCACTCGTGCGGCTTACCGTGCTATTCTTCCTCCTCCTGATGTGGTCGACGCTGTTCTTTATCGGGATTGTCAATTCCTTTGGGGCCTCGGGGTCCCCGAACGTATAGGTATTTTTCTGTTGCTCTTTGGGCGTGGCCGTTTGTTGACTCATAGACGGTGCGCCTCGATGTTTCCCAACGTTAGCTCTATCTGTGGGCTTTGTGACTTGGAGGCGCGCACTCTAGAGAAGATTGAGGCAAAAGAAGAATGGAATCTTTCCTGACCACTAGCAAGCGCGCGCGGGAACAAAAACCATTCTCAAACTATCGAACATTTATTCTTTCGATGCGGCAGAACCCATGGCATTTGGGCGGATCTGGAGTGGCTTGACGTGTCGTCTTCTTCTTCGTTCTGCGACAGCTTGGTTTCCTCTCGGGCTTAGGGCGAGGACTGACCTGCTTTCTGCTATTGCGCGGCTTTGGAGCATCTGGATTGGGAGGAATGAGGCCCTCTTTGCACGTCAGAGATTTTATTCCGAGAACGTTCTAATTTCGGCTTCGCGTCTCACTCGTGATTGGACTGTTGTGTAGGGATTTTTTACTTTAGCGGGGGTATCTGATCTCGATACCTCCTGATAAATCGAGGCGAGCACCATCGAGTGCATCCCCCTTTTTGAGCGTCAAAAAAATATAAGGTTACAAGATCACATGATACATCAATCACACAATTTGTTTGTGTTTACTAATATTAACCATTAAGTTACTAGTATTACATTTTTATTTGGGATGGGGATGAGATTTAACCAAACCATGAATTCCTTGGTGGATCCATGTACTCTTTCCAATTCCTTCCTTGTGGAAAGGATGAAGCTATACCCTAGTTGAATGGATTCATTCTGGCTAAATGCATTGGATTGCTAGATAATTAGTAATAATTTGTGTTTAAATTATGATCTCGGGTTAAATGATAAGGTACCCCTTACTAATATGAATTTCTATGCTGATTAGTTAGCGTCAAGATATTAGTAGTTAGAATAATTCTTTCCTTGTAAATGGCCCATATAACAGGTCTCAACATCTATTTGGCCTTTCTATTCAACATGCTTGGCATTTGCGCTAATGGTCAAGAGACAATTAGAATAACATTCGTTTGTTAGCATGTTAGTCATGAGATGCATAACTGTGAAGATATTTATATTTTCCATATTTCATATATATATATATCTTTCTTATTCTCTAGTTTTGTTTTCCACTTTATGTAATTTACCCATAGGCCTCTCTACTATATAAGAGAGCCTAGGGTTCTCAGAAATAACAAGGCTCTTATTTTTCTTCAACATGGTATCAGTGCGTCAGTCTTAGATCGGAGCTCTCGATTCCCGAAAAACCCTAACCCTACCTCTACCCTCTCCCTCGCGTGCCGGCGCCTCCTCTCCTCACGCGCGCCATCGTCGAGTGCGCCGCGGCCTCGCGCTTCTCCCCAGCAAGGCTCCGCGCGCACGCCTCGCGCGCCTCGCGGGCACAGAAGGTCTCGCGCGCACGTCGTGCGCGCTCAGCGCCTCGCGCGCACAGCGCCTGCTCGTGCGTTCCCTCGCGCAACTCCTCGGGCGCAGCCTCGCGCGCTGTCTCGTGCTCACAGCCTTAGCGCGCGATTTGTCTTCTGTGCGCGGAACCCTAGCAAGCTCCGTGCTTATCAGCTTCGTCAGTTGGTCAATGGGTTGGTGTACATGAGTCTACACGTGCACCTAAACCCATATATGTCGGTGTAGACACACAAACTTTGATTTTCTACACCCGCAGCAGTCTTCTTCCGGCAAAATGTCTGAAAACAAGGTTGATGTACCCGCCCCTGGGCGCATTCAGAGGTCCAACGCCTATTGTGAAAATGGACGGGACAAATTATGAGCTCTGGGCTATGCAGTTCATGAGCCTGATGAAGTCGAATGGTAAGAAGTATATCCTTACTGAAGAGGAGCCGGTGGAGAAGACTGGGGTGAATGCCTCGTGGGAGGCGGACGATGCGTATGCCAAAAGTCTGGCTATCTGGGACGTTGACGATAGAGATCACCAACAATGTACTGCATCAGCCCACGGCTAAGGCTATGTGGGATATTCTAGTGGCGACATATTCGCAGGCGCGGAATGAGACCAAGATACTTCAGTTGCAACACGATATTTTTTACAGTTCAAACAGAATGGGCGCCCTCTTCACTCACTGTACACATCCCTACGAGGGATGTTTGAGAAGCTCCATAGCTTCATACCGTTGACGGCCACTCCTGAGCAATAAAAGACATACAGGAATGCTACCATGGTAGGTGTATTCCTGGCTTCCCTTGATCTAGAGTATGATGCTGCCCGGTCTCAGATTCTTGCTGACGCTACTATTCCTCATATGGAGGAAGCTTTTCGCCGACTGAGTCGAATCACTGTCCCAAGCTCGACTGCCAGCCAGACACCTTCAGAGATGACAACCTCCAGAGGAAGAGGTAACTCCTCTACTTTTCGTGGCCGTGGCCCTCGGGGTTGGAGGTCGGATTCGTCAAGTCAACCATGCATGTATTGTGGCCTTGGTCACTCCGAGGATACATACTACTCTAAGCATGGCTTTCCTGCATTGGCTCGGGTAACAGAACAAGTTGAGTCCCCTGCACCTTCCTCGTTGGACCAAAGATTCGATGATCTTGTTGCCAGATTGAGGAATATCATGCCTCTTGATACAACTCCTGGAGGTCAGTCAGATGTGGCCATCTCTGCCTCTGCTAGTTCACCTGCCACAACCAATACCTCAGGTAGTTCTTATGCTCTCACCTCTTGTGATGGATCTATGATTACGAACTGGATTATGGATTCTGGAGCGACACATCATCTTTGTGGGGATAAAGAGCAGCTCACTGCATATAGACCGGTCTCTTCAGGATGAACTGTGGCGATAACCAATGGGACACATTTCCCGATCACAGGACAGGGGGAGATTAACTTGACACCTTCCATGAGACTGCAGAATGTGTTATATGCTCCCGATTTCTCTATGAATTTACTGTCCATTAGCCAGATTACAAAGGATTTGAACTGTCGAGCTATTTTTTGACTCATCGTCTCTTGTTTTTTCAGGACATACCCTCGGGCAAGGTGATTGGCTGTGGCCGTGAGCAGAATGGTCTCTATCGTCTGGTCCATACTCCCTATGTCGGTGCATCTCTCCATTCTACAGGATCAGACTCTCCATATACCTGGCACTTCCGATTTGGTCATCTCCCTCTTCAGAAGATGTGTCGTGTTTTGCCCCAGATTTCTCCGAAGTCGTCCTTCCCAGTGTGAAGCGTGTCAGTTGGGAAAGCATCATCGATCTACTTTCCCGAGTCGTCAGAGTCGGAGCAGTTGCTCCTTGTTCGAGTTAGTCCATATTGATATTTGGGGTCCCGGTCATGTTCCTGACCACCAGGGACATAGGCTTCTATCTTGTTGCAGTAGATGATTTTTCTCGCTTGTCTTGGTATTTTTATGGAAGAATAAATCTGAAGCAGGAGATGTGATTCAAATGTTTATCAATGAAGTTCAAAATATTTTCTCTTCTTCTGTGAAAATTGTGCGTTCTGACAATGCATTGGAGTTCTGTACTAGAGCTCTTTCCTTGTTCTTTTCATCTCGTGGTATAGTTCATCAAACTTCATGTGCTTACACTTCACAGCAAAATGGTGTTGCAGAGCAGAAACATCGTCATCTATTGGATATCACTAAAACCCTACTTATTCAGAGTCATGCTCCACACTCGTTCTGGGGTGATGCGGTTCTCACTGCTTGCTACCTAGTAAATCACATGCCCTCGTATGTCTTGGGTGAGAAAACTCCTTTCTCTATAGCCTTTCCTGAGAAGGATTTGTTCTCTCTTACACTTCGGGTCTTTGGCTGTGTTGTGTTTGTCCATCAGTTGGTGCCAGGTCTTGATAAGCTCTCTCCCAGGGCTGTCAAATGTGTGTTTGTGGGATACTTCTGGACACAGAAGGGATATCATTGCTTTGATCCGCTGCGTCGAAAATACTTTGTTAGCACCAATGTCACATTCTTTGAATCTGTGATGTTTCTCTCTCCTATAGGTGACGGAATGACTAACTTCCCATTCTGATACGGAGGTCTTCATGCCACCTCCTCCTATGAGTCAGTTACCTCTACACCATCTCCACCACCACCTCCTGTCATACCTTCACCTCTACCTTTACCACCTCTAGTAACCATTGTCCCCTCTTTACCAAAGTACTATACTCGTCGGTCCTCCTCTGCTCATGGTCATCGTCCGTCATCTATCAGGCCTCAGTTTTGTTCTGATAACTTGATTTCTGATGATGAGTCTGAAGATCTATTGATACAGGGATCACAGTAGGATGATGTTCATGGAGATATGAACGTACCTATCACTGTTAGGAAGCAGAGGCGTACTTGTGCATCCTATCCACTTGCCTCACAGGTTTCTTTTCATCGTCTTACAGGCGATTTCCAAAGATTTGCAGTTGCTCTATCTGCAGTTGAAGTTCCACGGAATTACCAGGAGGCACTACAAGATAGCCAAATGGCGCTTTGCTATGGAAGAAGAAATGGCCGCGTCTGCAGTCCCGTGTAACTTAGACACTTGTTTGTCCTCCTCCCGGAGCGTTTGTTGTTAGCTGCAAGTGGGTGTTTACTGTTAAATACCATGCAGATTGAAGCCTTGATCGGTACAAGGCACGGCTCGTGGCACGTGGTTTTACTCAGACCTATGGAGTTGATTACTTAGATATGTTTTCTTCGGTTGCTCGACATTCGACTTTACGTGTTCTTCTTTCAGTTGTTGTAGCACGTAATTGGGCCATTATTCCAGCTTGACGTGAAAAATGTATTTTTGTATGGAGATCTACAAGAAGAGGTCTATATGCAGCAGCCTCCGGGTTTGCTGCTGAGGTGGAGTGTCAACATGTTTGTAGACTCCATAAGACAATATATGTCCTTAAACAGAGTCCTAGAGCGTAGTTTCAAAAGCTTTCAGACCTGATTGAACGACAGGGATTCAAGAGGTCAAATGCAGACCATTCCTTATTTGTGCATAAGACGTCTAGAGGTACTGTTGCTATCATGGTGTATGTTGATGATGTTGTTGTTACAGGAGATGATGAGCAGGGAATCAAGATGGCGAAAGAATTTCTGGGCAGTCAATTTGTGACTAAGGATCTGGGTACCCTAAGGTATTTCTTGGGGTTGAAATTTGCTAGAAATGCACATGGTCTTGTCATGACCCAAAGAAAGTATGTTATAGATATGCTTGCAGAGACAAGCATGATTGGATGTCGACCTTCCACTACTCCTATAGATCCTAGCATGAAGCTATATGATGATGATACAGATGAAGTCGATAAGAGAAGATATAGAGAGATGGCTGGAAGATTCATTTATGTTACAACTACCAGATCGGATATTGCATTTGCAGTAAGTCGAGTGAGTCAATTCATGGAGCAACCTCGACAGGTACATATGGATGCTATATATATGATATTGAGATATCTAAAATCATCTCCAGGCTCAAGATTACTATTCAAAAAAGGAGAAACACTCTCTGTATCCGCATATGCTGATGCGAATTATGCTGGTTGTCCTTGTTAGAGTATTTGGTTGTGCACCCTTTATGTTGTAACAGGGTAAATGGATCCTGGAGAAGATCCATTTACCCCCATCCTGTGTTTAGTCCCATACCGCCCAATGGTGGGACTTGGAGGCTCTGGGAAGGCTATATAAGGAGCCCCAGACCTCCTGTACTCATTGAGAAAGTCAATAGACAAACACGCCCTATTTGAGGGCTTCTCCCGTGGTTTCATCCCGCTCCTCACGGAGTAGGGTTCCACGTTAAAATCCCGCCGTTCTTTCTTGTTCTTTATCTTTTCCATGTTCACTTCCGCATTCTTCATATTTTATAACATGGTATCAGAGCGGGTCGATTCTCGAGGTGTTTAAGTTCTTTGTTATTCGAGATCCGATTCTTGGAGTTTTTTTTACATAGTTCAAGATTCTAGGGTTTCCTGTTGAAACCCTAAAGTTCGTAGCGATGCCTATTGTTCTCCAAGTTTTCAGAGATCAGCATCCCTTCTTGTTGTGATGGACTATTGATTCAAGAGGTCGGAAGATATTCCCGGCTGCAGTTCCTTTCATGATATTGCCTGATCTGTTCTAGGATTTTTTTGTTCAAAGAAGCAGCGATAAACGTCCCTTCCGCATCTCCTCCAGTATGCGGCATCCCAGCCGCAACCCCAAGCGCAGGCGCACCCCATCCGACCTCCCAGCCAGCGCGCAGTCGACACACCAACTCCAGGCCGCCTTGCTGTACGGTGCAGTAGCACCACCCCACTCGCGCTACTCGCGCCGCCATAGTAGCAGATCACCCTTGTCTCCAACTGCCTTCGCACGAGCTTCATGCACCTCCGAGCGGGCGGCGGGGGGCCCCAGTCCCAGGCTCTCCCATCGCCAGATCTGCGGCAAGTTCCTCCATCATGCGCAGATCTGGCGCAGATCCTTCAGGCGCCTCCAGATTTTCCCCCAGCACGTGAAGACGATCCTCGCGCAGCCCAGCAGATCTCCGCGCGCGGCCGCATCTCCAGGCGGCTCTATTTCAGGAACTCCAGGACCAGGCGCAGGCTTCCCTCTCCACAGCCTAGGTGGCGCGCCCTAATCTCCCAGGCGCGAGGTGTTCTCCCAGGCGGCGGCGTGCGCACCCTCTCTCCAGCCCCAGGCGAGCCTCTTGAGCTCCTCCTCCCTTGCGGCGCATCTCGCAAGGGGCAGCGTGATTATGAAGAGGGTTCCAGTGGAGGGGAACCCTAGGGCAGCGGGCCCTTTTATTAAAAAAAAAATTACATGTAGGTCCAAGTGAAGTGCACGGGCCTGTCGTGAGTAAAAAAAAGGGGAGTTTTTTTGGAAAGGCCCATCACCGAGGTCTGAGAAAAGAAGAGGAGAGGGTTATGTTTGTGGGCCCATTGGGCCGAGAGTGATTGAAAAAAAAAGAAAAAAAATCAAAGGAAAAGGCGCGTACACGAAAAGAAAAAGCCGTACGCTGTTAAAAAAAAAGGCCGCGTACAAAGAAAAAGTCGTACGCATTTTTTAAAAAAAATGATTTGAAAAAGCCGTTTAAAAAAAGGGAGAGATTGATGAAACGGCTTACAAAAAAAATGACTGATGAAAGCCGGAAAAAATTGTCAACGGCTTAAAAAAATGCTTAAAAAAATGATGATGATGAATGTTTGAAAAGCCGATAAATATTTTGATCGGCTAAGTGGTTTTGTTTTGTACCCCTATTTATCTTGTCTTCTCCCAACTTTGTCGATGTTCATTTTCCGACAAGTATGGGAGAATGGGGGAGTATATGTAGAGTCGCAGGTCTGTTCATGATCCAGAATCCATATTCAGATGCCAGTCTCCAGACCAACCAGTTGATCAGACTCTACAGTTCAGTTGTTCAGACTCGACCATTGATGTTCCGAGTCCTCAGTTTCAGACACGCACGAGTGTGCGGTCATTTTCAGATGAGCATATGTTGCCATCATCAGTTCGAGGTCCCCATCATTCTTGTTGTTGTTCGGCCAGAGTCTTCATGTGAGCCATAGGGACTCCAGAGCAGAGGACCATTCCTTATGCCATATGTTGGCAAGGGTTTTCATGTGGTATCATAGGTACACGAGAGCAGTGCACCATTCTCTGAGCCAGATGGGAGAGACCCAATTCTCCGACGAGGAGACTCCAGGCGCAAGTTCAGACTCGATGGTTAGGTTCCGAGTCTTCAGTTGACTCACACTCCAGCCCGTTCGTCCTCCTCACCTACACGGCATGAGAAGCAACATCCTCGACTGCAGCATGTGCGCGTTGGGTTGATATTGTCCGTAGTGTCCTGTAGAGTTGAGTTGAATTTCTCTCTGTTTGTCCAAGCTGAGCATTGCATGCTCCAGCTTGAGGGGGAGTGTTAGAGTATTTGGTTGTGCGCCCTTTATGTTGTAACAGTGTAAATGGATCCTGGAGAAGATCCATTTACCCCCATCCTGTGTTTAGTCCCATACCGCCCAATGGTGGGACTTGGAGGCTCTGGGAAGGCTATATAAGGAGCCGCAGACCTCGTGTACTCATTGAGAAAGTCAATAGACAAACACGCCCTATTTGAGGGCTTCTCCCGTGGTTTCATCCCGCTCCTCACGGAGTAGGGTTCCACGTTAAAATCCCGCCGTTCTTTCTTGTTCTTTATCTTTTCCATGTTCGCTTCCGCATTCTTCATATTTTAAAACAGTCCTAAGGATAGGAAATCGACTTCGGGATTAGCAATATTCGTTGGCACCTCTCTCGTTTCTTGGAAAAGCAAGAAACAGACTGTTGTAGCGAGATCAAGTGCCGAGTCCGAATACAGGGCTATGGCTCAAGCAAGTATAAAAATGATGTGGGTCCGAGCAGTACTAGGTGATCTACATGTAGAGATTCCTCTACCCATGGAGTTACACTGATAATCAGGCTGCTTTATTCATTGCAAACAATCATGCATTCCATGAAAGAACAAAACATATTGAGGTAGATTGTCAGTAGACCAGTGACATGATTCAGAAAGGCCTGATTTCTACTTCTGATGCAGCGTGAAATGAAAATATAGGGATGCATTTATCTAATTTTTATCTGTTAATTTATTTACGTTTATTTGAGTTGTCGTATTTTTAATTAAATAAACTAGATCACCTGTGATCTCAATTAATTAGTTAAAGATTTGAATTTCAAATTAGTCGGTTAGTCGGTTAGAGTCAAATTAGGATAATTAATTTCAATTTGAATTCGAGTTTTTAATTTTGTAACCTCATCCCTCCTATATAAAGGGATGACAAGCTGTTGTGTTAGGAAGTTCAGTTGATAATTAATTTGGGATTTTATCTCTCTCTCTCTAATTTCTCTCTTTCCCCACGTGGTCTTCACGTTTCTCTCCTCCAAATCCCTCGTTTTTCCGACGAGTTTTCTCCTCTCAACTCCTCGATTTCTTCTACCGAACATCCACCAACAAAATTCATTTTTTCCGCCGTCCCCGAATTTTCAATTTGCATCAATTGGTATCAGAGCATAGCCTACAGATCGTCCTCACGATCTGACGATCCGTTCAGACATTCGTGCTGACATGCGAAGAAACACCATTATTCGTCGGAGCGGAAACGAAGAGCCGAAGAAGCTTACAACATGGAGATGATGGGCGCACTGCGTGATCTCCAGTCCAAATGTCAAAATTTCCAGTCCAAATGTCGAGAAATGGTGGCTAATTTTGAGACCCTATGCGCCGCTGAATTAAAATCTGCGATCGTGGAAGCTGTTGTCCAGAGCCACGATGAAGAAAATCACGAAAATATCGCCGTCTACACCGACCTGCTCGCTGTCCAGGCCATTTCAGAAGAAAAAAGTGATGAAACGATTGCTGTCCAGGTATTTTCAGACCTGAAAAACCCTCCGAAATCGACCATGGCACCATCCGCAGTCCCCTCGCAGGTCCCCCTCACCATTCCCTTACCTCCAGCTCTCATTCTAGCCCCGATGCCGGCCCTGCAACCCTCCCCAACCGTAGCCCCAGCGAACTCAACTCCTGTTGCGACCCTCGCACCCCCAGCCCCGCTGCGGCCTACCCCGGCCTCCCCGACTCTCATTCCATCACCCCAGTCCGCCACCAACCGCACCTATTCAACGATTCCCCCTGCCCCACCACTACCGCTGCCACCTCTCATCGCCACCCTCGCACCACCGCCAAGACCCTCGCCCTCTGCCACTCTCGCAACGCATTCCCCAGCCACAACGGCCCCTTCCGTCGCCCCTGAACCTCGCGCGATGCAAACTCCTACCCCCATACCCCCTCCCACCAACCGCACACCCCTTGCGGTACAAACCCCAACCTCGTCACCGCGACTCCCAACCTCGTCAACGCTTCCACCTGCCTGCACGTTGATCGCGAGCCCCGACCGCGTTGCCCTATCAGTGCACCCCCGCCGCGGTCCTCCACCCGTACACTGCCGCCATCCCTCGAGAGAAAACCTAGCGAGGGTTTCTTCAATTGGATCCGGAATAAGGGATATCAATTGGATAAATTGCGGGCAAATCCATCCTCCTAAAAGTTTTTATTTAAAGGTTATAATAGAGGGACCCCTTACTAAAGTTGTTTAAGTGAAGGGATCAAAGGGGTACGAAATTTGCATTCCAACCCCCTGGAGCAGGATTATTTTAAAAGAAGGACTGGAAGAAGAGAAATTGTAAAGACTCCTTATCTCAATAGGACTAGGATTAGGGTTGGGCATTGGGCTGGGCCGGCCTGACCCGGCCCAAAATCCGACCTGTATAACCCGAGCCAAACCCGAACTCGAAATTTAATGGGCGGGCCGTGGGGCCCTAAAATGAGCCCATATTGATTGTCGGGCCAGGTTTGGGCCTGAGAAAGCCCAAACCCGTTAGCCCGATAGCCTGACCCATTCTAAAGCAAGTATATTCATATCTAGTACGGTATAATTATATCAGTTATATTCATGTTCATTCCAAATACCATGTTCTAACTTTAATATCCTTATTCGAGTGTAGAATAAATGCTTAGACACATTAATAATCATATCCATTAGTGGATTGAGGATATTATTACATTAATATACAAGATTATTACATTAATATGCAAGAATGGAATCTGTGTCTTCAAGTGTTACAACATGTACAACTGTAAGTAACCAATCTGTATTGGGTCATAGTGCCCGCATCTACAATAGAATATGTAATGGTGAATTGAATGGTGGTTTAAGTCGCCATATTTTTACCACATTTGTATTTCCAACATACAACTAATGTTAAAATCACAAATTAGTTAGCATGCTTTATAGTTTTAAACATGCACACATGCATAAGAATCAACCACACAAATGCAAGAAGAATGGAAGACATGATATTGGTATACATAGGTGTTAAATTGGGCCGGCCCGACCCGAACCCAACCCATTTTGTTTGGGTCGGGTTTGGGCTTGGGCCTAATTTTTGAAAATAAAATGGGCCTAGGCCCGACCCGTTAGCCCATATTCTAAAATGGGCTTGGGCCGGGCCAAGGCGAACCCGGCCCGAGCCCGGCCCGTGCCCAACCCTAATTAGGATCATGAGTTTCACCTATTTAAAGGTCCCATGGTTTAATTCCTTGGACACATCTCCTCCTCTACTCTCCTTGTGCTATTGCTTTGCTATGGACTCTCCAAAGGCCGAGTTTATCGTCATGAAGTTTCCCCATCAGTTCTTCGAGCACAGGATGAAATCCGGATGGACGCCCGCATGTGCGCCGCACCTGCTCTTCCGTCACGACGCCAACATCGCCAACAATCACGTCACGCATGCATGGATCCCGCCATTTGCTCCACACCAGTTCTTCCATGGGATGCCCAAGAACGCGGATTCGAATTTATCGACCTCCAAGCTTGCAGATCCAACAATTCGTCGGGAGACGAATTTTTCAAGCGGAAGAGAGTTGATGCAGCGTGAAATGGAAATATAGGGCTGCATTTATCTAATTTTTATCCATTAATTTTATTTACGTTTATTTGAATTGTCGTATTTTTAATTAAATAAACTAGATCGCCTGTGATCTCAATTAATTAGTTAAAGATTTGAATTTCAAATTAGTCGGTTAGTCGGTTAGAGTCAAATTAGGATAATTAGTTTCAATTTGAATTCGAGTTTCTAATTTTATAACCTCATCCCTCTTATATAAAGGGATGACAGGCTATTGTGTTAGGAAGTTCAGTTGATAATTAATTTGAGATTTTATCTCTCTCTGTCTCTTTCTCTCTCTAATTTCTCTCTTTCCCCACGTGGTCTTCACGTTTCTCTCCTCCAAATCTCTCATTTTTCTGACGAGTTTTCTCCTCTCAACCCCTCGATTTCTTCTACCGAAAATCCACCAACAAAATTCATTTTTTCCGCCGTCGCCGAATTTTCAATTTGCATCAACTTCCCATGTTAGCTCTGGAGAGCAAACAACGGACATCTTCACCAAGCCACTGCCCAGAGGATCATTCCATAAGTGTTCATCCAAGCTGAGCATGATCGATATATATGCTCTATCTTGAGGGGGAGTGTGAAGATATTTATATTTTCCATATATTATATGTATCTCTTTCTTATTCTCTAGTTCTGTTTTCCACTTTATGTAATTTACCCATAGGCCTCTCTATTATATAAGAGAGCTTAGGGTTCTCAGAGATAACAAGGCTCTTATTTTTCTCCAACAATAACAAATAAATATTTTTATTGCAAAGATAAGAGGATGGTTATATGAAGTTAGCAGTCAAATGGTAAAAATCATATTTGGCTCTCCAAGTTGGCCTAGGAAAAGATAACAAGATGGTTCTATAAAGATTCTAGCTATGAAGGTTCTGAAGTTAGCATTCAAAGATAATATTTGACATCTCGAAGTATGTCAAAAAAGATGTGTTATGAAAAAATATGGTAAAATACTTACCTTGCTTGGAATTAGGAAACTTGACTTTCCAAGACTTAAGTTGGATTGTGAACTTGTGACTTGTGAAGTTGTGAGATGGAATGAGAACATATACATTATATTTATCGGGTATAGAGAGTACCCTTAATGGCCTTATTTATTACAATGGTGGTTGGAATAGTGGCCTATATTGCAATGGTGGTTGAAATAGTGACCTATAAATTTCATTTAGTGGCCAAATAGTGCATATGAATATCAATAAGAGGCCTAGGCATGACATATGGTGACCTAGAACAATTTCAGTCGAAATGGACCGAAATGAATCGAAATTCCACCGAAAGCTGAGAAATCCGTGCACAATTTCCACTGAAATGGATCGAAATAGACCGAAATGACCGAAATTCGGCCGAAATCCTGAAAACTGATATTATACATGGTTTCGATATTGGTACCGCCACGAAACCGAATTTCGAACGAATTTCGGTTGAAATTCGCCGAAATTTAAGGCCATGCACCACACCATCCCTCCCTCCCTCTACTCCCAGTTCGAAAGTCCCCTCCCCTCCGTTGACACACGTGGCAACCGCACAACCCTCCTCCTCCGATGGTCGGCCTACCTTGGCTCCAGACTCTTGGCAACGGATTAGATTTTGCAATTGGAGGAGGTGTACCTCGATATTATCATTTATTCTGCTGTCAGTACTGATATTAATCTTGAATGTGAACGTGAATCTAAAATATTAAATGGTTAGATTATGTTGCAAATGCACGTTTTATGATATTTTTAAACTGGTTGTTTGAAATGTTGATGTTTAAATAGTACAATAGTTCAAATCACTTATTCTTATGTTTATATATTAGTTAGATGTCGAGTGAACAAAGTGAAGAAGTCGCAAATGATCCTACAACGGTAGATGTAGAGGACGATGCCCTATTTGCAACCATCCCAGGACTCATGGTCTGGCCCTACCCATCCTATTGCAGGTAGAGCTCGAGCTTGGGCCAGTGTTTGAGAAAGTAGCAGGTTTGGGCCCGGCTTGTGGGCCTGATTACGTAGATTGGCCTGGGTTGGGCTAGGTTGGGCCCAGCTCGAGCCTGACCCATGCTCTACCCCACCTGTCTGGATTGCTCTATGAATTGGCTAACCCGACTAACAACAATTGAGATGTCTGGTTTGTTGGGTGGTTAAACTCTCTCTTGGAATTACTTTGCAGTCTTTGCAACACAATCGATCTCTTGTCCTCAATGTAAAGCAATCTATCTGTATTCTAGTCAAGCCACTCTTATAAGTATTTAAATCCTCTTCCTTCTTCTTTAAGAGAGTGTTTGCTATGAAAATATCATAAGCTGTTGCAAATTCAGAATGACTTCCCTCTTCATTTCTATCCCCGAAACCATGTCCTCCATGAACATTGGCATACCATGAAGCATCCTTTCCTACATGTCCATTAAGATCTCCACCTAGGCAAATCATCTCTCTTTGTGGGATTCCTTGCATAACCTTGTCCAAATCCTCCTAGAAAGCTTGTTTAATCCTTTCGTTTAAACCAATTTGTGGTGCATAAACTGAGATGATATTCAGAATTCTTCTTCGAGCACCACTCTTAGCAAAATAATTTGATCCCCGAATCTTTGCACCTCAACGACACAATCCTTCAAATCCTTATGAACAACCAATCCGACACCATTTATGCCCTTATCTTGACATGAATGCTAAAGTTTATAGCATGTCTTCTCGATCTCCCTTGCTTTCTTTCCAACCTATTTTGTTTCTTGGAGATATAATATATGAATCTTCCTTCTTTCCATCGTATCGAGTATCTCCATCGATTTGCCAATCAAATGTCTATATTCCAACTACATATCCACAACCTCCTTTGCAACCTTTTTTGGACGGCATGCATCCATCATGCGAGAACCTTTGTAAATTTTGGACTGCATCCGGACGACGATGCAACAGAGCTAGCTTATTTACTCGCATGCGTTCCTCATGCGAGAACCGGTGTTGGCCTCTTTTTTCTATTTTCGTTTTCTCTGTAACTTCTCTTTTCGTCTTCCTAATACATTGGGGTGAACACCGTTGAGTGCCTCCCCCTCTTCAAAGCTTCAAAAAAAAAGCGAGAACCGGTGTATATTTTGAACTACATCCGATCAACGATGTAGCAGCTCTTGCCAACTTCTCATTGCATTTAGGCGAATGCACCACATCGCTAGTAGAGAATGCCCTGACGAAATATAAATGTTTGTTTAAATCCATGTTGAAAAGATTCGATATGTTTTGAGACAAATTCCTAAATAGTGTTCTTTTTAAGACCACTATTTAGGAATTTGTCTCTCTTGCACTGACTATTGGCTACCTAACATACAAGCCTCCTCAATTTACCCGAACTTGGGACTGGCCATTGCTGAGTTCAGCAACTTCTTTCAAGAAAAAAAATTCAATTGTGTTGGAGTTGTTTTAAGACCAAACTTTATGACCTTTTTAGTGGTTTTTTTTGGAAAAATATGTAATTTTATGGGGTTTAGAGTGCGAAAAACTTTTTTTTTGAATGGGAAAAAGGGTGAGGCACGTCCACTCTTGTATTGATCAGCGGTGAAGCATAACCTGATTGTCGTGGTTGATCTGATCCAAGTCAGTTCTAGATAGTTATTATCTTTGAATAACTATTGCCTTACTTTTAAAATGAGAGTTCAGGAGGGTAAATTGGGAGCATTATCGGGGTTGGGATTGAGCCTGACTCCATGATTGAAGGATTTTTCATATTATAGTTTTAAAGCTAGTTTCAGGTTCTAGGGTTGATACTCTTTACTCAAAGTTTTGCTCTTGGAAATTTGTTGCACATAATTCTTATATTGATTGGCATCTTGATAGAAAATCATTTGGATATACCATATCATTGCAGTGATTGTTCGTGATCTTTTTTACAATCAACCAGTACGCCAAAAATATATGCAGTCCAGGTCAGTTCTGCAGTTTCTGTTCCTCGTTTTTTGAGTCCAGGTCAGTTCTGCAATTCACAGTTCTAAACTTTCTGTTATTATTTACTCTACATTCAGATTGTGTCAGTGGAGTAAATTTTACTGATGCATTGTAGGTCTTTCTTAAATGCTGAGTTGATTATATGCCTTTGTTTTTCCCTGTAAAAGCTCAAAGAAGGTCTTGCATTCTGTCAAAAGATGCGTGGTTAGGATTGCACTTGCACACCCTCAGGTTTCGTATAAACTGGTTGACATTGAAAAGTAAGTTATATTTTATGAGTTTTATCTACTGCAGGCCTTATAATGTTAGGACAATTAACTAGCTCTCGTCTGTTCCATGCAGTGACAGTGTGTTGCTTTCGACCGTGGCTTGTGCGTCTCCTTTGCCTCTGATAGCTGACGCTTTTGGAAATGATATTTCTTATAGTCTGCATGAGATAAATGCCTCCAATAAGCAGTATAATCTTTCAGGATATTTGTCTAGACCAACTAATGTTGCTTCTACTGTGGTAATGACAGTCAATTTGTTAAGTTATTTGTTGAATCCTTTTGTTTTTAGCTTTGTTTAATGCGTTTTGGTGATTGCGTTGCAGGCCTTTCAACTTCTTTGTATCCTTATTGTCCATTTTGCATATTAGTGTATTCTTATTATGTCAGGGGCATTAGATTGTAACCTTCACAATTTCAGACATTAACTCGAGGTTCGTTAGTAAAGGCCCAATTCATAGATTAATCGATAACCTGGCTTCTGATCATGAACACTCCATAAGCCTCTGGAGAGCTGACCCAGATGTTCAAAATTCGAAGAGAATCAAATTTCAAGGGCATGCATCATATATCCTGAAGCTCTTCTGTCCAATGTCAATGTATGATTTATCGTTCGAGTCTTCAGAGAGTATAGCTGAATTCAAGGTGATTTTTCAAATTTGAGCTGTGAAGGAGTTTGCTAATCTGCTCATTTATCACCGTTTGACTTAAAGTTAATGTTCTATTTCTTTAGAATTTGAATATATATTTGGTGACCTGCCCTCCCTTGTGAATCATGTGCAAGGTATTTGTGGGAAACTGGAATGGAAAGATAAACCCAGAAACAAGTATATTAAAATTGATTTGCATTGTGCGAGTCAGACCTCGAAGGACCATCCTACTCCTTGTCCCTGTGGAATCTGTTCTTGTTATTAGTTTTCTTATGGATTATTATCGGATCTTGTTATTAGTTTTCTTTAGGATTACAAGGGGTCTGAGTTCTTTACCCACCAACATACCTAAGTCCAAGGATGCAAAAAACGGTCTAAGCGGCCTTTTAAACGGCCTTTTAAACGTATGCGGTGCCTGACCGCATCGTTTAACCAAAAGCGGCCCATAAACGGTCAGGCCACATAAACGGCCTTAAACGGTCGTTTAAACGGCCTTAAGCGGTCTTATGCGGCCTTTTTAAGCGGTCTGAAACATCCCTTTAAGAACATGTATCTACTTTTTTCAAAGGATCACCATTATCCATGACTTTTTGGATTCATGCTATGAATTGTAATTGTTTATCTTGTCTATTTTGACATTTAGATGAAACGTTTCCTTGAATTTGACAATATTTTGATATATATTGCGAATATGTGATTATATTTTTCTTATTTATTTATACTATTTTTATTAATTATATGTATTTAATAATTTTATTAATTAAAAATGCAAAACTGCATAACCCGTTTAATTTCCGTTTAAACTCCCGCATACCGTTTAATCAGTAATCAGTGGCCCTACCGACTGAATATTTTCATATACATACCAGTCAATTTAATCAGTAATCACGAGTATGCCCATGCAAATATCTAAAAATGAGCCCCTCTCTTAAGGACCTCAAACTAGGTTCTCCTCTTATAGCAAGGCCTTAAATGTCGATTTCGGTCACCATTTCGGTACCGACCAAAATAGAATTTCGATGGAATTTCGGTGGAATTTCGACCGAAATTTCGGTCATTTCGGTCATTTTTTGTACTAAGACCCTCATATTTCGGTCATTTCGGTCGAATTTCGATTTCGACTGGATATCGATATTCGACAGAAATTCGACCGAATTTCGCTGAAATTGAGGCCATGTCTTATAGAAACTTTGAAGAAAGATCTCATCCTGGAAACACGAACTAAGGATGGAAAATGTAACGAGTTCTTGTGGAGATCTCTATGAAAGGGCCACTGATCTGCAGAATTGTCAGTATGGATCTCTGTCAGGGGTGCCTTAAAAGAAATGGGCGGAGGTCATGATTGTGGATAGTACTTAACCCTACTAACACACACCCTCTTGATAAAAGGTCTTTCTTTGACGACATCAAACAAAGTACAAACTCCTCCTTTTCTAAAATATTCTTGTCGACATTCCCCCTATCTAACTATGCTCTGCTCAACACCTCCTCTTTCTTTCTCAGCTCTTGTCAGAAACACGACGACGATCACACATTAGGAGAAGAAACAAATGAGTAGAAAAACCTCCTTTTCATTTTTTGTTATCGTTTATATTTTTCTCTTATCTTTTCTTTTTTTAACCATCTTTTTAAATCTTCTTCCTTGCTTCTATGAAGCATTTTTTACTGATTTATTTTTTCTAGCCTTCTCATTTTTTTCACTTTACTATTTTTTTCGTTTATAAGACAGTCAATACTATTTGGGCCTGTAGTAGAAGTAAAAAATTGGTAAAGCCTTCTTCCTTCATAAGTAGGGTTGACTACATGGATCCTTACTCAAATCCATGTTGAAAGATTTGATTATTTGTTACACTGGCTGTCGACTACCAAATGCAACCCCCACGGGGGGTTTGGGCCTATAGTAGAAGTACAACAACAACAACAACAAAGCCTTTTCCCACAATTAAGTAGGGTCGGCTACATGGATTCTTCGCCTCCATTCAGATCTATCTTGGGCCAATCCCGGGTTTATATCCACAAAACTAAGATCCCTTCGTATGGTCTCTTTCCAACACTTCTTGGGCCGTCCTCGCTCTCTCTTAGCCGGCTCAACATCCCAACACTCGCATCTCCTAACTGGTGCATCAACAGATCTTCTTTGCAAATGTCCAAACCATCTTAAGCGGTTTTCTCGCATCTTATCCTCGATCGGAGCTACACCAACTTTCTTTCTGATTGCATCATTCCGAATCCGATCTTTACGTGTGTGTCCACACATCCACCTTAGCATTTTCATTTCTGCTACATTCATTCTCTGCACATTTCTATGATTCACAGGCCAACATTCAGATCCATAAAGCATAGCAGGTCTCACGGCTGCTTTGTAAAACTTTCATTTAATCTTTAACGGAATTTTCTTATCACAGAAAACAACAGAGGCTCCTCTCCACTTTAGCCATCCTGTATTTATTCTATTAGTAACATATCCATCAATTTCCCCATCATGTTGCAGAATAGATCCCAGATATCTAAAGGAATCTCTCTTCTGAATGTTATCGTCACCAATCTTCACCTCGATTCCTTCACCATTGCTTCCATCAAAGGTGCACTCCATATATTCCGTCTTAGCCCTACTTATACGAAATCCTTTAGTCTCCAACTCATGTCTCCAGACCTCAAGCTTCTCATTTACTCCATCTCTAGTCTCGTGAATTAACACAATATCATCAGCAAATAACATACACCAAGGTAACTCATTCTAAATGTGACTGGTCAACTCGTCCATAATCAAAATAAAAAGAAATGGACTCTGTTGGAGAAAATAAGAGAACTTATTATTCCTGAGAACCCTAGGCTCTCTTATATAGTCGAGTGGCCTATGGGTAAATTACATAAAGTAGAAGACAGAGAAGATAATAAGAAAGAGACACATAAGAGATATGAAAATACAAATATCTTCACACTCCCCCTCAAGCTGGAGCATAGATATCGACCTTGCTCAGGTTGGATGAACACTTCTGAAATGGTCCTCTGAGCAGTGGCTTGGTGAAAATCAAGCTTGCAAAAGTCAGCCTGACTAGTCGAGTGGGGGGGGGGGTAGCCGACTCGACTAGGCCTAGTCGGCCCTTAGTCGGTCCACCCGACTAGTCGGCCGACTAATCGGCCGACTTTTACAACAACCTTATTTTATTTTTTTTTTGTTTTTCACTTTTTTTTTTAAAGCAGACATATTCTAATATGCTTAATGTTATATTTAAAGTCAATTACTTCTTTTGTTTTATCATGATGTCATATAAAATGTACAAATATATGTATATACATACGAATATATGTATAAAAAACTGATTTATATATTTAAAATAATTTAAAATTCAAAACCGACTAATGACCGACTAATTTCGACTAGTTGCCCGACTGCCGACTAATCCTTAGTAGGTGACCTCGCCGATCGAGTACCGACTACCGCTTTCTGCAACCTTAGTGAAAATGTCCGCAGTTTGCTCTCCCGAGCTGATGTTGGGAAGTAGCGATCATGCCCTTCTGAATCATGTCTCTAGTATAATGACAATCTACCTCAATGTGTTTTGTTCTCTCATGGAACGCAGGATTGTTTGCAATGAATAGGGCAACCTGGTTATCACGGTGTAACTCCATGGGTAGAGGAACCTCTACATGTAGATCGCATAGCACTGCTCGGACCCACATCATTTCTGTACTTGCTTGGGCCATAGCTCTGTATTCGGACTCGACACTCGATCTTGCTACAACAGTTTGTTTCTTGCTTTTCCAAGAAACGAGAGAAGTCCCAACAAATATTGCAAATCCCGAAGTCGATTTCCTGTCCTTACGACAACCTGCATAATCTGCGTCAGCGTATGCGGATACAGAAAGTGTGTCTCCTTTCTTGAATAGTAATCCTGAGCCTTGAAATGATTTTAAATATCTCAGTATCTTGTGTATTGCATCCATATGTACTTGTCGAGGTTGCTCCATGAATTGACTCACTCGACTCACTGCAAATGCATTATCTGGTCTGGTAATTGTAATATAAATGAGTTTTCCAACCATCTCTCTGTATCTCCTCTTATCAACTTCATTTGTAACATCATCGTATAGCTTCATGCTAGGATCCATAGGAGTCGTGGAAGGTCGAGATCCAATCATGCCTGTCTCTGCAAGCAAATCTATAACATACTTTCTTGGGTCATCGCAAGACCCTGTGCATTCCTAGCAAATTCCAACCCCAAGAAATACCTTAGGGTGCCCAGATCCTTAGTCACAAATTTGCTCCCCAGAAAGTCTTTCGCCATCTTAATTCCCCGCGCATCATCTCCTGTAACAACAATATCATCAACATACACCATGATAACAACAGTACCTCTAGACGTCTTCTGCAGAAATAAGGAATGGTCTGCATTTGATCTCTTGAATCCTGGCGTTCAATGAGGTCTGAAAGCTTTTGAAACCACGCTCTTGGACTCTGTTTAAGGCCATATATTGCCTTGTGGAGTCTACAAACTTGCTGACACTCCCCCTCAGCAGCAAACCCTGGAGGCTGCTGCATGTAGATCTCTTCTTGTAAATCTCCATATAAAAAAGCATTTTTTCATGTCAAGCTGGAATAACGGCCAATCACGTGCTACAACCATTGAAATAAGAACACGTAAAGTAGAATGCCGAGCAACTGGAGAAAATGTGTCCAAGTAATCAACTCCATACGTCTGAGTAAAACCACGTGCCACGAGCCTTGCCTTGTACCGATCAAGGCTTCCATCTGCATGGTATTTAACAGTAAATACCCACTCGCAGCTAACAATAGATGCTCAAGAGGGAGGGGGAACAAGTGTCCAAGTTCCACGGGACTGCAACGCATCCATTTCTTCTTCCATAGCAAGACGCCATTTGCTATCTTGTAGTGCGTCCTGATAATTTCGTGAATTTCTTCTGCATTTAGAGCTGCTGCAAATCTCTGAAAGTCGCCTGTAAGACGATGAAAAGAGACCTGGGAAGCAAATGGGTAGGAAGCACAAGTACGCCGCTGTTTTCTAATAGCGATAGGCATGTCCAAATCTCTATGATCTTCCACCTGCTGTGTTCCCTGTACCAATGGATCCTCAGACTCATCGTTAGAAATCAAGTTATCAGAACCAACCTGAGGGCTGCTGGATGACGGGCCATGACCTTGAGCAGATGAGGATCGACGGGTATAATGATGTGTTAACGGGGAAACAATGGTGATTGGAGGTGGTAAAGGTGTAGGTGAAGGTATGACAGGAGGTGGTGGTGTAGATGGCACATAGGGTAACTGTCTCATAGGAGGTGGTGGCATGATCACCTCAGAATCATAATGAGAAGTAGTCATACTGTCGCCTGTAGAGGAGAAAAACATCACAGATTCAAAAAATGTGACATCTGCACTAACAAAATATTTTCGACGCACCGGATCAAAGCAACGATACCCCTTCTATGTCCTGGAGTATACCACAAACACACATTTGATAACCCTGGGAGAGAGCTTATCAAGACATGGACCCAACTGATGGACAAAACCAACACAACCAAAAACTCGAGGTGGAAGTGAGAACACCTCCTTCTCCGGATAGGCTATAGAGAGAGAGAGAGAGAGAGAGAGAGAGGAGATTTCTCACCTTAAGACAGACGAGGGCATGCGATTTACTAAGTAGCAAGCTGTGAGAACCGCATTACCCCAAAATGAGCGTGGAGCATGACTCTGAATAAGTAGGGTTCTAGTGATATCCAATAGATGTCTATGTTTTCACTCTGCAACACCATTTTGTTGTGACGTGTAAGCACATGAAGTTTGGTGAATTATACCACGCGACGAGAAGAACAAGACAGTGCTCTAGTACAAAACACCAATGCATTGTCAGAACGCACAATTTTCATAGAAACGAGAAAACGTTTTAATTTCATTGATAAACATTTGAATCGCATCTCCTGCTTCAGATTATTTCTTCAATAATAACACCCAAGACAAGCGAGAAAAATCATCTACTGCAACCAGATAGAATCTGTGTCCCTGGTGGTCAGGAACACGACTTGGACCCCAAATATCAATATGGACTAACTCGAACAAGGAGCCACTGCTCCAACTCTGACGACTCGGGAAAAGTAGACCGATGATGTTTTCCCAACTGACACGTTTCACATTGGAAGGACGACTTCGGAGAAATCCGGTGGCAAAACACGACACATATTCTGAAGAGGGAGGTGACCAAAACGGAGATGCCAGATATATGGAGAGTCTGATCCTGTAGAATGAAGAGATGCACCAACATAAGGAGTCTGGATCAGACGATAGAGATCATTTTGCTCATGGCCATAGCCAATCACGTTGCCCGAGGGTATGTCCAGAAAAACAAGAGATGATGAGTCAAAAATAGCTCGACAGTTTAAATCTTTTGTAATATGGCTAATGGACAGTAAATTCATAGAGAAATCGGGAGCATATAACAGATTCTGCAATCTCAAAGAAGGTGTCAAGTTGATCTCCCCCTGTCCTGTGATCGGGGAATGTGTTCCATCGGCAATCACCACAGTTTGTCCTGAAGAGACTGGTCTATATGAAAGTGAGCTGTTCTTTGTCCCCACAAAGATGATGTGTCGCTTCGGAATCCATAATCCAGTTTGTAATTACAGATCCATCACAAGAGATGCGAGTATGAGAACTACCTGAAGTACTGGTCGTGGCAGGTGAATTAGCATAGGTAGAGACGGCCACATCTGACTGACCTTCAGGAGTTGTATCAGGAGGCATGATATTCCTCAGTCTGGCAACAAGATCATCGAATCGCTGGTCCAATGAGGAAGGTGCAAGAGACTCAACTTGTTCTGCTACCGGAGTTGATGCAGGAAAGCTGTGCTTTGAGTAGCATGTGTCCTCGGAGTGACCAGGTCGACGACAATAACTGCATGGTTGACGAATCCGACCCCCCCGTCCCCGGGGGCCACGACCACGAAAAATAGAGGAGCCACCTCTACCTCTGGATGCATCTATCGCTGAAGGTGTTTGGCTGGCAGTCGAGCTTGGAACAGTAATTCGACTTAATCGACGAAATGCTTCCTCCATTGGAGGAATAGTAGCGTCAGCTAGAATCTGAGACCGGGCAACATCATACTCTAGATCAAGGGCAGCCAGGAATACACCTACCATGGTAGCATTCCTGTACGTCTTCTGCTGTTCTGGAGTAGCCGTCAACGGCATGAAGCTATGGAGCTTCTCAAACATCCCTCGTAGGGATGTGTACAGTGAGTATAGAGAGCGCCCATTTTGCTTGACTGTAAAAATATCATGTTGTAGCTGAAGGATCTTGGTGCCTGGGAATATGTCGCCGCTAGAATATCCCACATAGCCTTAGTCGTGGGCTGATGTAATACATCGTTGGCGATTTCTATCGTCAACGTCCCAGATAGCCAAAATTTGGCATACACATCATCTGCCTCCCACGAAGCATGCACCCCAGTCTTCTCCACCGGCTCCTCTTCGGTAAGAATATGTTTCTTACCATTCGACTTCATCAGGCTCATGAACTGCATAGGCCAGATCTCATAATTTGTCCCGTCCATTTTCACAATAGGCGCTGGACCTCTGAATGCGCCAGTGACGGGTACATCAACCTTGTTCTCAGACATATTGCTGCCAGAAGACTGCTACGGGTGCAACGAATCAAATTTTGTATGTCTACACAGACATATATGGGTTTGGGTGCATGTGTAGACTCATGCACACCAACCCATCAATCAACGGACGAGGCTGAGGCGGCGTGCAAGTGAATACGGCATGCGATCGCGCAAGACTAGGCTGAGATGTGCGCGAGAAGAGCACACGTTGCGCGTGAGGAGGGCAAGCGCACGGTGCGCTGGGCGCGCGAAGGGGAAGAGCGCGCGATGCTTGCGAGAATAGCGCGCTGTATGCGCGAGAAGGACGAGTGCACGGTGCGCGCTGTGCGCGGTGAGCGCGTGCGAAGTTCCCTCGCAGTGAAGGCGTGCTAGGCTGCAACTCCGAGAAGAGGCGAGGGAGTGCACATGAGTCGAGGGAGAGGGCGTCGCGTGAGTTGAGGAAGAGGGCTGGCGGTGGGGTTAGGGTTTCTGGGGATCGAGAGCTCCGGTCTAGGACCGCCGCTCTGATACCATGTTGGAGAAAATAAGGGAACTTATTATTTCTGAGAACCCTAGGCTCTCTTATATAGTCGAGAGGCTTATGAGTAAGTTACATAAAGTAGAAGACAGAAAAGATAATAAGAAAGAGACACATAAGAGATATGAAAATACAAATATCTTCACAGACTCAAAGCAGAACCTTGATGTAGACCAATGTTGATGTCAAAATATCCACTCGTCCGAGACGGGGTCTGTTGAGATGTTTATTTATCTCCGTACTACATTTATGTTTTATATTTTCTTCAAGTACCACTTATGTAATTAACCCTTGGCTCCTCTCCTATATAAGAGAGCCTTGAGATCTCTTTTCAGATAGAGAATAAAGTTTATTCCAACATGGTATCAGGAGCAAACGGTCCTAGACTGGGGTTCTCGAACTAAAACCCTAACCCTAGCCCCACCCGCCAGCCTCTCCGCGCGCCTCCGCGCGCCACCACACGTCACCGTGCGCCTCCGGGCGGCCTGCAGCAGCCCCCTGTGCCGCCGTAGCCACCCCGGAACATATTATATCTACTGATGGCACTGAAGATTTTATTAATGAACAGGAGGAGTTAATTCCAGAAGAGGATGGGGCTGATGACCCAGAGATACCAATTGCTCTAAGAAAGCCACGTCTCCAATGTGCTACTTACCCAATGGCTGCACATGTTTCCTTGGATCATCTGTCAGATGCCTACAAGAAGTTTATAGTGGGTCTTTCTGCTGTTACTATCCCACGTACATATCAGGAGGCGCTCGAGGACATTAGGTGGTGACTTGCTATGGAAGAAGAGATGACGGCCTTACGATCACGTGGCACATGGAGCATTGTTTCACCTCCACCAGGAGCATCTATTGTGAGCTGCAAATGGATATTCACGATCAAGCAAAGGGCTGATGGCAGTGTTGATCGATTCAAAGAAAGGCTTGTGGCTCGAGGGTTCACCCAAACATATGGGTGGATTATCACGACACCTTCTCTCCAGTAGCAAGATATTCGACATTACGCATTCTGCTTTCTGTTGCTGTTTCCAAAGACTGGCCGCTGTATCAGCTTGATGTCAAGAATGCCTTTCTCTATGGGGATCTCCAGGAGGAAGTTTATATGCAACAACCACCATGGTTTGCTACTGAGGGGGAGACTCAGAAGGTGTGCTGCCTTCATAAGGCGATTTATGGCGTAAAGCAAAGTCCAAGAGCTTGGTATCAAAAGCTATCGGAGTTGATAGAGTAAAAGGGGTTCGTGCGGTCTACTTCGGACCACTCACTATTTGTACAGAGGACTTCTAGAGGTACTGTGGCTATCCTTGTTTATGTGGATGATATTGTAATGACATGAGATGATGAGCATGGTATTCTTACTGCTAAGGAGTTCCGCAGTCAGCAGTTCGTGACTAAGGACCTTGGAAACCTTCGCTACTTTCTTGGACTAGAATTCGCTAGAAATCAATGTGGACTCGTGATGAATCAAAGGAAATTTGTTATGGACCTCCTTTCCGAGACAGGCATGACAGGGTGCAAGCCTGCTTCCACTCCTACGGATGCAAGCATGAGATTGTATGATGAGGACACTGAAGAAATTGACCGGAGGAGATATAGAGAGCTTGTTGGGAAGCTCCTATACGCCACTATTACCAGGCCGGATATTGCTTTTGCAGTTAAATAAAGTCAGTCAGTTATGGAGTAACCCGGGAAGGTACAATATGAATGCCGTTCACATGATCTTGAGGTACTTGAAGGCATCACCTGGCTCTGGCCTTCTGTTCAGTAGGGATGCATCACTTGAGGTGACAGGATGTGCAGATGCAGACTATGTTGGTTGTCCCAGAGACAGAAAGTCGACTTCTGGTTATGCTATTTTTGTAGGCAATTCACTTGTTTCATGGAAAAACAAGAAGCAGATTGTGGTGACCAGTTCTAGTGTTGAGTCTGAATACAGGGCTATGGCACAAGGATGTACAGAAATGATGTGGGTCAGATCACTATTGACCGACCTTATGATTGAGGTTCCCCTTCCTATGAAGCTTTTTATGTGATAATCAGGCAGCGCTATTTATAGCCAATAACCCCGCGTTTCATGAGCGGACAAAGCATATCGAGGTGGACTGTCACTACACTAGAGACATGATCCAGAAAGGTCTTATATCCACCTCACATGTCTCTACAGGAGATCAAACTGCAGATATCTTCACAAAGGCACTGGCCAGAGATTCATTTCAGAGATGCTGTTCCAAGCTGAGCATGATTTATATCTTTGCTCCAGCTTGAGGGGGAGTGTTGAGATGTTTATTTATCGCTGTACTACATTTATGTTTTCTTCAAGTACCACTTATGTAATTAACCCTTGGCTCCTCTCCTATATAAGAGAGCCTTGGGATCTCTTTTCAGATAGAGAATAAAGTTGATTCCAACAGGGTCCTTACACAAGATAAAGCCCTATCATACATGTCCTTTATGAGGTTAATGTATAGGACAGGTACTTGTCTCTTCTCCAACACTATCGACAATATCTCTCGTGGGACATAATCATAAGCCTTCTCCTAATCAATAAAGATCATGTGGAGGTTCTTCCTTTTAGCTTTATAAATCTCCATTGTTCTCCTCAGCAAATGGATGGCTTCAGTCGTTGAGCGTCCTGGCATGAATCCGAATTGGTTTTCTTTTACATTGGAAATTTGCCTCAACCTGTTTTCGATGACACGTTCCCAAATTTTCATAGTGTGACACATCAGCTTGATACCTCTATAATTTGAAAAATTTTGAATGTCTCCTTTATTCTTATAAAGAGGCACCACGATACTCCTCCAATCTTCAGGCATTTTCTTGCTTCGCCAAATAACATTGAATAGATTCGTAAGCCAAGTCAAACCACGCTCACCTAGAACTCTCCAAACTTCTACAGGGATGTCATCCGGTCCTACACCTTTTCGAGGTCTCATAACCTTCAGAGCCTCCTCTACTTCCTTTCTCTGTATCCGTTTATAGCATGTACGATTCTGGGCCTATAGTAGAAGTAAAACAAAAAATTGTAATCCATATACGCAAATGCATTGGAGGGCATCACCCTCTCCCTCTTCTTCATGGTGGTAGGGTTTCGTGAGGAACCCACCGCCGCTACATGCCATAAAGGATGTCTCTCATTTACACCTCATTTGAGTCACATGAGCGGCATCCATGTACCATCATGCAATGCCAAGCTACCATCTATGCCTATGTACGCTCCGTCATCTTGTCGCCTCTAATGCACTAGTTGCACCAATCATAATGAGCTATGGGGATCAAAGAATTCATGATCAAAGAATCCGTCTTATTTTACATTTGTCATGCCTTGATTGATGTACAAGGCCTTAAATTTTTGATTCCGGTTTCATTTTGCCAAGTCTGAAAAGAGAAATTTCAGAGAATTTCGGTGAAATTATAATAAATCTTAGAAACGACTCTTAACTTAGACTTTTTCCGATCTTTCTCCACACATGTCATTAACAATAGCCTCAACTTTCAATCCTCAAGGAGGGTCCGTCATGCCGTCGAATCTTGCCATCTAGCTATTAACATGTTGCTCTTCTCGGTAACCGAGTAATAGGAAAAAAATGAGAGGAGGGGCGGAGTTTGGGGGCTCAGACGAGGGGGGGGGGGGTTGGACGGTGGTCCACGAGAGAAGATCAACGCATCGCATGGGGGTGGCTGCCAAGCCTAGGCCCCTCCCCAACCCATTCAGGAGGGGATGCTTCCGCTGCGGCTCCCTGTCTCACTGGCCTCGACAGTGTCGGGAACTTCTCCGATGCTTTTGGTGTCGTGGTTTCTCACACAGAAGTCGCTTTTTCGCTTTGAACACGAAACGGAGCCATCCGCAACGAACGCCGAGAGGGGCTCGGTCATATCCCTTGTTGAAGGCAGAGGTTTAGGCATGCTGGTGAGCGAAGGTGGCAGTTCGGAGGAGGCACTGTTTCGGGGAACCTCTGATGTGGGGTTAGTTTCGACAAGTTTGTTCGAAGGGGACATTTTGAGGATGTTTCCATGGCAGGTCGTGGTGAGAGGTCTGAGGGAGATTGAAGCTGCGGAGTTGTTGCGTTGGACTAAGGAAGGTTGGACGACTCTGAGATGACAGCACGCAAGGGTGGAGGATGACTTACTCCATCCTAAGCCTACGGGTCTGGTTTATGTGATAGGCGTTCCCCTCACCTGGCGTGGCCGGAGACAATTGAAACGCTTGCTAGGGGAGTCGGTGGACGTTATCGAGGTCATCTCTTCGGGTTGTATTCCAGGAGAGCCATTGGACCCTATTATCAAGATGTCGAGCCTCGTGCCTGAATCATTGGGTCCGAGGTGGCTGAACATCGGTGGGAGAAGATCGCTTCTGGAGTATGTGCGTGCCGACCGTGGGTCCGGTCACACTACTAGTATGCTCCGGGGGCCTGGGGCTACGGGGTGGCTGTCGTCTGGATTTGTCGGAGAGCCGTCTTGTTATTGGAACCATCTCGGAGAAGCAGAGGCGTCGCTCGCAGCGAGATCGACCTTTCGTGCCCCACATGCGATTCGGTTCGGATCTTTTACTGCCTCGTCCCTTCGTGTTCCCCAGACTATCCACCTCGGGGCCTACAAAGTTGGGGGACTCTTCGACTCCCCAGGGGAGCACCCTTCTCCCGTATTCCATCCTGGTTCTGCTACATCTGATGACTGGGGAGTTGCTGACGTGGACGTTCGGGGTGATGGAGCTGACCGTACCCTTTCTGTGGGCCCGCCTACATGTGCCGGCTTTGTTGGGGCATCTGTGCCCTCAGCAGACCCTAACCCGGTTGAACTCCTGGATCTGAAGGGACGACCCGAGAAGCTTTGCGGTTCGGGGGTCCAGGATGGGGAATCGGTAGGTGTTGATGGCTCCCCTTGTATGGCTTTTTGTCGGAGCCTGATGGCTCCCCTTGGGAATCCGAACCCGGTTGGCACAAGTCTAGAGGAGATTAGTGAAGGGACTTCTCCGGGGCGAAGAAGAGGGTCGGTCCCCGTGACGCCCTGCCCAGGTGGATCGCCGCATATGAAGGAGTGCGTGGGGGCGACAGAAGGGCTTCTCTCGATAGGGGAGTCCAATTGTGAGGCTCTGGGTTCGGTGGTTTGGCTGGAGGATGAATCGGACCATCCGGCTCCTTCGGACGGGATGGGGTCGTCTCTAGCTGCTGCCCTTCTCGTCGGGCACATGCGTTTGCTGGAAGGAGGGGACATCGGAGGGCCCCAACCGAGGGGTGTCGAAACTGCCAGATTCGGTACTTGCTACTTTAGGAAGGCTTCACAGGAAAGGAGATGGATAAGAGCAGTGCTTTTGGAAGAATCGGACTGTGCGGAGTGCGGCACGACTCAGGGGAATGCTCAGGGGGTTCGGATGATCTCCCAAAACAGTTTTCGTATCTTGGACAGGGCGGTGACCGAATGTCTTGGTTTGGTACCGCCAAGGAGGTCGTCTTGGGTGTTATGACTTTGAAGATTTTGTCTGGGAATGTAAGGGGGCTGGGAAGGATTGAAAAGCGGAGGGGTGTCTTAAACCATATGAGGGACGCTGGAGCGGACATCTTTCTGTTGCAGGAGACGAAGCTTGCCGCCGGCTCCTTTGCTGAGCCTCTTTGCCTGGATGAGGGATGGTATTTCCAGTTAACTGAGTGGGAGGCGCACGATGCATCGGGAGGTACACTGATGGGCTGGAAGAAGGACTTATTTGATCTCCAGAGCGTTTCGAGATCCCAGTTCTGCCTTTCCATGTTGCTTCGGAGGCGATCGAATGGGCTGGACTTCCTCGTAACGAATGTTTACGGACCTAGCAACGATGTGGGAGGTACCCTTGTTGCAGATCTTGATCAGTTGGGCAGCTCCGAGGTGAATGATTCTTGGCTGATCGGTGGCGACCTCAATGTCATCCTCCTTCAGGAGGATCGACCTCAGGGGTGCGGGGGAGCGGACTTGGGCTCGGAGGAGTTCAGAGGGATGATTCATCGGCTGGGCCTCTCGATTGTGGATGCCGCCATTTGCGCCTTCACGTGGCGCAATGCAAGGACTAGATCGCATCTGGACAGATTTCTGGTTTCCCAGGGATGAGAGAAGTGGTCCTCTCTTTCCCGGGCTTGGGCCCTTCTGCGGGTTCTCTCCGATCATACGCCGATTATGTGGTCGTATGGTGACGAGGGGCGGGGGAGATACTTCTTCCGTTTTGAGCGGAATTAGCTCCTGGAGGTGGGCTTCCGCAAGATGGTGGTGGAGCACTGGAGAGGGCCGATTACTGAGGGGTCGGTGGTCTCGCAGCTGACGGCCAAGATTATGTCATTGAGATCTCTGCTTTCGTCCTTTGGGAAGGAGGCTAAGGCTCGGGGGAAATCCAAGCGGACGGACACCCATAATGAGGTGGCGCGGCTCGACGGCTTGGATGATGAAAGAGGTCTAAATGATTCAGAAATTATGGCTTGGTAGATGATCTTGGAGGAGCTTCTTTTGGAAGACAAGAAAGAAGAGGTGGAGTGGAGACAAAGATCCAGGTAGAGATGGCTAAAGGAGGGGGACGCTAACACGAGGTTCTTCCACTCCATGGCCTCGGGGAGGCGTAGAAGAAACTTCATCCCTAACATAGAGGTTGGAGGTGTGCGTGTCTCGGGAGAAACGACTATTGGGTGTGCTCTGCGAGGATATTTTGTGGAGGCTACTCGAAGAAGGTTAGGGAGCGGCCGGGGTTAGCGGGGGACATGAGTGGAATCCCTGTCAGCTATTCAGGCGGAGGGATTGATGGCATCGTTTACGGAAGAGGATTTCAAGAGGGCGGTGTGGAGCTTGAATACGGATGGATCCCCTGGCCCAGATGGCTTCCCGATGTTTTTCTATCGAGAGTTCTGGGATTTGCTAAAAGGGGACGTCATGGAGGTTCTGAATGAATTTAGAGAGGGCAACTATGGATTTGAGAAGATAAACCGCCCTCTTATTTTTCAGCTACCCAAGAAAGACAACCCTTTGGGGGTGGACTATCGGCCCATAGCACTTTGAAATGCAATCTACCTTATCATTGTAAAGGTCCTGGCTAATAGAATGAAGAGGGTCATGGACTCCGTGGTGCTTCAGGGACAGTCTGCCTTTATCCTTGGGAGGCAGATGACAGATGGTCTGGTCATGGCGTCGGAGATTTGTCTCGAGTGGAAGAGGAAGCGGGCCAAAGGTTCCCTTTGGAAGATCGACTACTCCAAGGCGTATGACTGCATGCAATGGAGGTTGTTATGACAGTCCTTGTCAAAGAGGGGCTTCCCTAGTACGTGGGTGGACTGGATGAGGAGGTGTATCACGACCTCATCTTACTTGATTCTGGGGAACGTCAAACCTGAGGGTGGCTTCTTCCAACTGCAGCGGGGTATGAGGCAGGGGCGCAGGGCTGCCCGCTTGCTCCTATGTTATTCGTCCTTGTGGCTGATGCTCTGGGAGTCCTTTTCAGGAAGGCACTCAAGACGGGCTGGTGTGAGGGCTTTCGCGTAGAGGACATTTTCATTCCTCTGTTACAGTATGTAGATGATACAATCCTCTTCTTGGGTGGTACTGACGCTCAGATCAGGAACACAGCTCAACTTGTGGAGATCTTTGGAGACCTTTCGGGCCTTGTGAATTACATGAGTAATTCGATTGTCGTTACCTTCGGGATGGAGGAGGCCGAGCTCGTTGGGATTGCGAATATTTGCGACTGCGGGTTTGGTGAACTACCCATTTCCTACCTGGGGCTGCCATTGTTGGTAGGGAACATGAGAATCAAGGATTGGGATCATGTGGTCCAGCGGATTGAGCAGAGACTGGCATGATGGAAAGCGATCACTTTATCCAGAGGGGGAAAACTGGTACTTCTGAAGCATGTACTCTCAGCTATTCCTATCTTCTTCTACTCTACTAGAATTATGCCAGTCGGGGTCAGGAGGAAAATTGAGTCCTTGATGAAGTGATTCTTTTGGTCGGATGGGAAGCAACAGGGTCACGGACTGGATCTGGTCAAGTGGGAGGAAGTCACGAGGGGGCACAAGGTTGGAGGTCTGGGCGTCAGAGATATTGAGTGCATGAACAAGGCACTCACCGCCAAAGGGGTTATCCGCATCTGGGGGCCCTCTACGTTGCTGACCGCTGTTTTGTTACAGAGGATCTACAGTGTGGGCGGTGGGCTGGTGTCCGTTTTGAGTCTCCTCTTTGGGCAGGTATTCGCGAGGTACTACCCTTATTGTCCCACAGATTGCGTCCCAAGGTGGGGGACGGACACCTTTTCAGATTCTGGCGTGACGAATGGTTCGGTGAGGGTACTTTGGAGGATAGATTCTCGCTACTATTTTCTTTGGCGGAATCAAAGGAAGCTACGATTTCGCAGGTGGCTAGCGGTGGTGTTTGGTCTCCTTTTCTTGCTGAACTGTCTGATCAACGATTAGAGGATTTCATGAGGATGCAATCAATCCTCCCCCCCACGGGGGAGTTCTCGGGGGTCAAAGATCACTTTCAGTAGATGGACAACAAATTCTCGGTGAAGAAAGTATACAAGGAGCTCAGATCGAGAGAGGAGGAGCTGAATAGGGAGCCTTGTGAGGACGTCAATGTCATATGGGCTGCAAGGATCCCAATGAGGGTTAAGGTGTTCCTGTGGTGCTTACAGAGGAACCGTCTTTGCGATAAGGTCCAGAGGTGGATATTTTTTGGTTTGCCAGATACGCTGTGCGACAGATGCGGAACGACAGATGAGGATGTCGACCATTTGTTTTTCAAGTGCCCATCCTTGGCTAGGGTTTGGTCCTAGGAGACGGCATCATGGGTAAGTAGTGAGGGCTTCTCAGACTTTTGGAGATGCATTAGAGCGGTAGGCGGCAACTCTAATGACGATTGCTCGAAGCTATTTGCTATTCTCTCGGCCATTTGGATCGGGAGAAATGAAGTTATCTTCAACAATCAGAGGTTTTATTTTGAAAATGTTTTGTCCCACTGTAACGCTCTTCACAATCTTTGGATATCATGGTAATGTATTCTAAAACTCTTTAATGAAATACTTTGGCGGTGACCCCCAAAATGGGGGTTCACCCTTCTTAGACTTAAAAAAACTTGACTTTTTCCAAAAACTAAGGTTTTTAATGTTCCTAAGTCAATAAATAAAATATAAATGCATACTTATTTGTAAAATAGAAGTGCAAATATAACTTTTGAAGTAGTATTATTGTCGTAATCATCACATGTTGATATGTAGAGCAACATGTTGCCTAGAATTAGAACTTTATGCTAATCCGGAAGTAAAAGGTATGATAATCACCTCTTCAATAAGAATTATGTGTCATATATAATAACTACTAATCAAAACATGTATATCAAAATAAAGGAAGGGCAAAAAAAATAATGCCCTTCAGTTAAAATTTGAATTGAAGTTTTAAATCTTGTGTTTAACCGAGTTGATTTGGATTTAGATCTAAAATTTAGATACTAATTAAAGAAATTTCTTCAAACAATGTAAAACACTCTAACAACTCAACACAACAACGAATAAATAAGCGAAATCTTATTAATATATGTAAATTTCGATGGAAGTGAAGGGTAGATTCCCTTATTTTTATTGTTTCATTGAAACGGCATGTAATTTCAATGAAAATCCGTTGAAATCCTGGAAAAAGAAATACAGTAGCATTTCAGTTTCGGTGACCAAGAGAAATGGAAATTTCAGAGAAATTCGATGGAATTTCGTTGAAATTTGAGGCCATGTTGATTTGTGCATGCAATGACCGTGTGGCACGACCTCGGGTGCATCTTTATTGAAGGGCTATCTTTTGCCTTTTCCTCGCTTGATCTATTTTATCGTCATGCTTCTGCGGTGTCGCGTTGGGCTTTCAACGTCTCTCCTCTTTTTGTGATAATTTTCTTCATGGGTGATCACTTACAACTATGTCGTTAATTGATGCCAGTGTGGCTATGTTGCCAAATGGCCCATATCCACTCTTGCGCTTACTTGATCGTGAGGATAAACCATAAACAATGCTTTAATACAAATGTACGAGTTGAGGCATCAATCACTTGAACAAATGAATTAACTTCAAGAATTTAGATTAAATTAATAAGTATTGAGAAACTAACCTCAAAATGATTAGCAAATCCTGATATATTTTGTTTTGTTATCAAGTTGAAATCTGAAATAGAATGATACATGCAACAATAAGATTATCAAAACATCGATGGTTAGAGACCGTCTTGAAGGTCCATCCGACTACACGAGATAAGATCGTGAGGAGTCACGTCTTGCTACTAAGTTTCTCTTGGATTACAAATGGTGTAGGGCTCTTTACATAAACCAAACAACACCATCAAGTTCCACCACTAGACAATATGGTACTTAAACAATTAGTACTAAAGATATGAGATATATGTAGATGAAGGTAGGGGTGATGAAGGAGCGTAGGGGGAAGAGAACGAAAGCTCAGAGATGGGTGAGGGAAGGGGATAGGTATTGGGAAGGGCTACCGTTCAGAATGAAAAGGAGTGGAGGGTGAGGGAGAAGGGAGAAGATTCTCGGGACTAGGGTTGTATGGTCATTTTTCATTGCAAGAAGGGTCCATGTTTCTTCCAACACTCCCCTCAACAATGAACCCAGGTTGTTGTTGCATATAGACTTCTTCATGAGGTCGCCATAAAGAGAAACATTCATCACATCTAGCTGGGATAAAGACCATTCCCGCATCACAACAACCAATAGGAGGATCTGGAGTGTGTAATGATGAGCCATTATAAAGAATGTGTCATGATAGTCCACCCCATATATCTGGGTGAATCTACAAGCCGCAAGTCGGGTCTTGTAGCGACTGACACTACCATCTGTTGTTGCTTCACAGTAAAGACCCATTTTTTTGAAAAACGTAAAGGGTGACATCCTGCTTTGGAATTCATCGTAGCGGAAAGGTATATTTATTTAAAAAAAAGGAAAAAAGATTCTACATCAACGTCAAACTCGCATGCCGTGCATAGCACCCTACATTGAGCTAATACCCTGCCCACAGTAAAAACCTCCCCTCCAAAAATGACATTATACCTTGCTTGCCAATCGACCACACCACATCGAAAGGGTACATAATATCCTCATGCATGAACCCGCAGACCAATCTAGTGTCATGCTAGAAAGAACGACAGTCATCATGTGCGAGCCACGTAATGCCTACCCTGTTCCAAATCTACGCAAAGAATGTACAAGAGAAGAATAAATGCGTGTCCTCCATTTCCATTCCACATCTATCGCAGATCACGTCTTCCTAATTCAATAGCCAACCCCAGTGACCCTTGGTGAGCAGCCTTCCACATCTGAAAGACCAGAGAAAAACCTTCACTCTGTTAGGCACCCTGGACCGCCAGATCAAACCCATGTCCACTCAAAGCTCCTTCTGCACCTCCACCCCGTCCTCTATTAGAAAGCGATACACCTTTCCCATCGAAAATCTTCCATCCCCTCACACGAAGAGGTCCTTGGTCGGATGGACCCTCAGCCTGAAGCAACTCAATTTGCAACATAAGGAACTCCTCTACTCTCGGGTATGATAATGTATTTGCAAAATTTGGGAACCATGCCCCATGGTCCCACACCTGTTGCACCCACACCTCTCTATCCATTGTCAACCTCATTAGCTGTGGGAAACGACCTCCCAGCGGCCCCTCCCCCGTCCAATCATTTCACCAAAAATGGAAAGATGTGCCATCCCCAGTGTCGACCTCATCTTCATCGTGATCTTCGGCATGACCTCCGCAATCCCTTTCCAAAGGGATGATGGGAGACACCCCGGGTTGACGTCCAATGATGTGGTTATATCATAGATCTTCTTGAGCAGGCAACATACCAGGTCCTGAGAAATCCCCCAAATTCGCACCACCCACTTCGCCAAGAATGCCTTGTTCATCTCTCCCAGCCACAACACTCCTAAACCGCCCTTCTTCTTTGCTGACGTCACTTTGCCCCACTTCACTAGATGGATACCCTTATTCTCTTGTCTGCTGTCCGACCAAAAAAATCGCCTCATCAACTTCTGTATCTTGGTACAAACCTCGACAGACAACATTCTCGTGGAGCAGAAGAAAATCGAAATTGTCGAGAGGACGTGCTTCACGAGAACATGTTTCCCACCCTTAGAGAGCATCGACACCTTCCAGCCAGTCAACCTTTCCTCTATCCTCCATCCTCAGCTTCTCCGCCACCAGCGGAAGCCCCAAGTAAGGAATGGGTAGAGAGGTGGGGCGGCCCACCATCCCAACCATATTCTTCTGTTCCTCCTCAGACTGGCTGAAAGAGACCACCGCCGACTTCCCGCTATTGATTTGCAGCCCAGGCATGTCCCCAAAAATGCTTTTGATAGTAGACACCTTATGAATACTCACCTCCTCGGCTCAAAAGAAAAGAACCTTGTCGTCCACATACTGAAGATTTGCGATGGAAATGTCATCCCTCCTATAGCCAGAACACCAATCACCATCAACCGCCAGTTTCATCATCACAGCTAATGCATCCTCCACGATCACAAAAAGAAGCAGAACCAGCGAACATCCTTGCTTGACTCCCCTTTATGGTTGAAAAAGGTCCCCCTCCGGTCTACCGTTCACCATCACAACATGATAGGTTGTTGTCACGTACATTTTCATCCACGCAATCCATGCCTCCGGGAAACACCGGTGCCTATTTTGGGTTTGGGAGTACACGATAGACTCCGTCAAATGGAGATTCTTGTGGGCGTATCGATAGTCTTTTGTTGTCACGCACGTATCAGCGATATATCGTATCAACACATGTAAAAAAAGTACATAATATACTCAAAGAATGTGAAATCGATGCTAACATCGTACTTCCATTTGATTGGATCAAAGCATCGGTGCCCTTTTTGGGTCTGGGAGTATCTTGATGTAACCAGGTAACATGTAATGAGGACCACATCATCCTAGAAAGAGTTGGGAGTGGAATATGGATAAGAAGGGTCCTGGTCACATCAAGAAGATAGCCGTATTTGCGTTTAGTAACACTATTCTGATGAGAAGTGTACACACAAGAGGTTTGATGCATAATGCCAAGGGACTTGAAGAATGGAGAAAGCTGAATGGTGTAAAACTCGAAGGCATTATCAGATGGACCATACTTAACAATATTAGAAAAAATATTCTTTCTCAACAATATTAGAAAAAAATTTCTTTCTTTCATGAATAAAAGTTTGAATAACATGTCCAATTGAGACTTATTTTTCTGAAAGAGTCACCTACGAGAGTCTTGAATGGTCATCGACATCCACAAGAAAACTTGTGCTCCTGATGATTAGGGACACGATTGGGATCCCAAATATCAAAATGAACGAACTCAAATAAAGTAGTGTTACTACAACTTTGATGACCATGAAAAATAGAGCATGCATGCCAAGATGACAAGCTTCGTACTGAAATGTACACTAGGATGAAATATACGGTAGGACTCTACACATCTTCTGCAAAGGAAGGTGACTGAACCGAAGGTGCTGCTTGTACGGAGAGCTAATCCTGTGGGAATGGAAGAAATACTTGCTTAAGGAGATTGGAGTAGTATGTAGAGATCTCCTTGCTCATGGCTACATCCGATCACATTGCTCGCGAGTATATCCTGAAAAAAACAAGAAGACATCAAATATGGCATGACAATACAATTCCTTGAAGATCCGACTCATAGGTAATAAATTCAAAGAGGCATCAGGTGCATGCATCACATTCTACAAACACGTGGATAATGTTAAACAAAACTTACCTTTTCTGTATTATGGGAATGAGCTACATCAGCAACAGATCTGTAGAACGTGAATTGAGCTCTGTCTCTACATAAATGATGGGATGCAGAACAATCCATATAGATTCTGTCATGTTTGCCTTGTAGCTACTAGTAAAGGCATAAGCTATACTTGAGGCAGCAACAAAGGCTTTGGCTGTGGCAGCGACCTCAGAAAGGCCTGAATGAGTATTAGTAGTGGCGACAACAAGAGTCATAATCTCTCTTAGACATGAGATTGTTGGACATGCGAGCCCACTGCCAGCCATTATGCAATAAATGTTATTGCAAATATCATTCCCTTATCTGAAATGAATAATAACTAATTTGCATAATAGGTCCCTTAGTAGAATTAGGGTTATGTACCATGGCCATCTTAATGATCATATAACTGTTGATTCAATTATTGAATCATAGAGGTTGGTGCTTGGATGAATATCTAAAGAGTTAGATTGGAGACTCATCAAGTTCCGTCAAATGATCGTTAAGAGATGATCTCCAGACTGAGTATGAGATGACAATCCTTTCTCACTTGGCTAGTATCTGACCGACCTCTTGATGCAGGTCCTTTGCATGGGAATAGAGATTCGGAGGTGTCATATTAGTTAGGTCAAAGAGTTGACTTAACGAGATCGAGATAACCAAAATCCTAAGTCGTATGCTGTCACGATATAGGCGCACATCCCCTGACTGGAGACAAATGTGTTACTATATGTCTGAGTATTAAATTTGGCAGACCAATAGGTTGATGATCCAATTAAGGTATATACACCGGCACGCTGGTATGCATATAAGGGCATATGAGTAATACGATCTCTCAAAGGGATCATACATGTTCATTACTGAATCGGAAGACATGAGCTCCCTCATGAGATATTGGGAAGATCAAATTCCGCGCACGGTCGTCTCGCTTTGGAAGCTTGATTGAATTTGTAGGTTTGATATATACACCTGGGTATGGTATATGCTCTGTAAAGCATGTGATCAATACCAACTCCCAATAGTCAAATTAGAAACTTGATAAAACTCTGAAGTAGACAGTGTACAATTGATCTTATACTTCAAGTTTATTCTGGGTCTTCCAGTATGCAGGATGCACATGTATTAGGAATGCCTGAGGGTGATGTGATCATTTGTATAACCATGACGCTTCTATTCCGAGGGAGTGATGAAACATGTCTGGATTTTATTGACTCCTCTCATAGAGAAGTAATCTGATCTTAGTCCAAATGTTGGACATTGATCTGAATGTGATTCAGATGTAATGAGAAGATTAGATTCGCGGTCTTGATTTAATCAAGCATCTATGGGAGGTCCGCAAGATCTGGATTTGAGATGTGATTTCAATATCCAAGTCACTATACGTGGAACTATACAATCGCCCTGTCCTTATCTCCAAGTATCCGCGGAGAAAGCGCACTATTCTTGAAAGAGTTCATGGATAATTTCATTGTTGATATATGTATCCGAGCATTGAGAAAATGGATAATTAAATGTGATTTAATTATCACAAATAATATGAATTTGATTCATATTATAACTGAGAGTTATCTAAGATAATTAGATGTGATTTAATTATCAAAGATGTGAATAATGTGAATGTGATTCATATTATTTGGGCACATGAGAATTAAGATCCAAGATAATTAAATGTGATTTAATTATCATGGATATGAATAATGTGGATAGCACTGTCCATATTATTCAGTTATGTTATAAATGTGATTTATAATATATTAGAGAGAGCGTATTGTGATTTATATTTGTTGATTAATTGTTAATGTGAATTGGATTCACATTGAATGATTAATTGAAAATATAATTACATTTAGTTTTGGGATGTGAATGAGATTCACATAATTTCAATGGCTTGATTGAAATTTTCTTACAAGATAATTGTGAATTTTTTTTCGAAAAAATATTTACAATCAGAGTTATTATAAATTAAAGAGATAATCATGAAATAATGGAGAAAGACCAAGTCCACTCAAAAGAGGAGTGGACGGCCACTTATCTCCTTGTGGGGATAAGTGGACGTCACCCTCTTCTCGAGGAGATAATGTTAATCTTCTCATTACCTCATCTCTAGTCAAATGTGATTTAAATTGGGATTAATTTTGTTGATTTATCAATATGAATTAATTCAAATTAAATCAATTGTTGTTGTGTTTTTACTACAACATCTTAGCCATTGAAAGAAACACAAATAAATCTCAACCATTATTGTGTGTTGTCCTTGGATTGAGATCCATGGACTCCAAAACCCTATATAAGAAGAGGCATCCCTTTTTCTTCGCGTCACACATTTTATGACAAGGACGAATGCTTTCTCCCTCTCTCTCCACACGTCATGTTCCTCTCTCCCTCTATCTCTTATGTCCATCCACCATGGAGCCATTGAGAGAGTCGACATCACTGCATCATCGTCGTTATGCTGCTGGAGTACTTGCTCGTGGATTTCCGTCTCCTTCGGTGCACATTGCTCATGAAGAAGACGTTGGATCTCGTGTGACGAGATTAGGAGATTCGCCGCTTGGATCATCAAGATGGATTGCGACCCTTTCACCGTCGGATGCGGCGACACTAATCAGGCCCTTTTCTATGGAGGAACTCAAGGGGGCTGTCTGGAATCTCAACATGGATGCTGCACCGGGTCCTGATGGCTTCCCTGTGTCCTTTTACCGGGACTTTTGGGACGTGGTCGCTAATGATGTTATGGATGTCGCGCGCGATTTCTGTGCGTGTAACCGTGGTTTTGACAAAATCAACAGGGCTACTATTGTTCTCATTCCAAAGTCTTCTTCGGCCAATTGAATTGAGGACTTTCACCCGATTTCTATCTTCAATGGCATATATTTAATAATTGCAAAGGCTCTCGCCAGGAGGCTCGCGCCCCTTCTCGACTCGCTCATTTCGCCTTCACAGGCAGCTTTTGTTCGCGGAAGGCAAATTACCGAGTGCTATGCGGTGGTGTCGGAGATTATCGAAGCTTGGCGCAAAAACTGTACGAAGGGGATTCTTTGGAAGATTGACTTTGCCAAGGCTTACGATACCCTTGATTGACGATTCCTGTGGTCGGTCCTTAAGAGGAGGGGGTTCCCAACGACTTGGATATCTTGGGTACAGCGCTGTGTGACCACGGCTTCCCTTTCCGTTCTTCTCAATGGGTGCCCGGTTGGGGGCTCCTTCCAACCTCGGAGGGGGGTGCGGCAGGGATGTCCCCTCGCTCCCCTTCTTTTCGTTTTGGCGGTGGATATTTTGCCTCGTATGATTGATGGTGTGGCCGCGGCTGGGCTCACTCGCGGATGCTCCTTTGGTCCCTATCATATTCCACTTATTCAGTTTGCTGATGACACTATCTGCTTTATCGAGGGTGGAACCTCGAATGCTTCGGGTATGGCTACTACCCTACTACCATTTAGCGAGCTATCGGGCCTCCTCATCAACGCAAATAAGTCCAAGGTCGTTCCTTTCGCTAATGCCGCAGGAGGAGGTCGTGGATTGTGGCCGGCTGCTGGGCTCTTCCCCGGACGGGCTCCCTTTTGAGTATCTTGGTTGCCCTTGACGGTGGGCCGCGCCCGGATTCGCGATTGGAAGGCGGTGGTGGAGAAGATGGAGGCTCGGTTGGCCGGGTGGCGCGCGACTCTTCTTTCCAGGGGCGGTCTGTTAGTTCTACTCAAATCCGTTTTATCAGCGATCCCAATATATTTTTTATCTGTGCGTGGTATGCCAAAGGGGATCCGGGTGAGGTTGGAAAAGTGTATGCGGGGTTTCCTTTGGGGAAGGAAGGGAGAAGGGAGAAGGGGGGGTGCATTTGGTGGGTTGGGATGAGGTTACGCGGCCTAAGCGGGAGGGGGGCTTGGGTGTGAGGCGGCTGGAGGTGGTGAAAGATGCCCTTTTGCTCAAATGGGCTGCTAGGGTGTGGGGTCGGGAGGAGAGCTTCATGCTGAATTGTCTGAGGGAGGCGGTGGGGGTCGACATGATTTCCGTCTCTCGGGGGCGAATCGAGGGTCACACCTCATCTTTGTGGCGTGGTGTGATATATGCTCTTAATCGCAACAGTTCCTTCTTTAAACCAATGCTCGGCGATGGGAATTCGTTCCGCTTCTGGACGGATGATTGGACCGGGAGGGGTGCTCTCCAGGACTTGTACCCTCGATTGTTCGCGTTGGTGGTCCACAAAGACGCTACCGTGGCCTCCTGCTGGGACGGTGACTGTTGGTGCCCTATGATTGCTGTTAACTTATCGGACCAGCGTTTGGACGACTTCATCTCCTTGATGGCTGCCCTCACGGACGCTTCCAAGCCCACTGTGGGCCGTGATCATTTGGTTTGGAAGGACGGCCCTTTCTCTTCCAGGAAGGCATACCACGCTCTTATTACTCCCACTGTGGGGGATGACTATACCTTCTTGCGTGATTGTAGATTCTTTTGGGGACTCAAGCTTCCGGAGCGGATTGGCCTATTCCTCTGGCTCCTTCGGCGTGGTAGATTGTTAACTAGAGACCGTTGTGCAATTATGTTTCCCAATGCTTCGCACATTTGTGGTCTCTGTGACTCGGAGAGGGAAACGAACGAGCACCTCTTCTTTCACTGCTGCCGTGTTCGTGCTCTTTGGGATGACCTGGGCTGGCTGAATTTCTCGACCTTTGCTTCGTTCTGAGAGAGCTTGGTGAATTCTAGGGGCCGATCTAGGGTGGAATTGCTGGACCTGGTTGCACGTTTGTGGAGCATCTGGTTGGGAAGAAACGACGCACTATTTGCTCGGCAGCGGTTCTACAGGGAGAATATATGTATCTCGGCAACGCGTTTTCTTCTTGATTGGTCTTTTGGGTAGCATGATCTGTTTACGGCGGGGGGTATCTCTTCTTGGATACCAACCGGTTTTTTGTTATGGACAGCTGCTTTCTTTTTTATTGTAAATACTTTTTACTCTATTTTTTTAATACATTGGGGCGAACACCGCTGAGTGTTTCCCCCTTTTCTGAGCGTCAAAAAAAAGGATGCGTCTCATCAATGCCCTCGCAAACGTCTCCTCCGTCGGATCGGACTTGAGACATGAGGTCTCTTCGTTTAGAAAATCGATCACAACCACACTTCAAGAGGTAAACCTTATACCTATTTGTGGTTAAGATGAAACGATCTAAGAAGTGTTCTTGGATCATGTAGTTTCATCGTGTTTAAAATTTTTAAATTCCGCTACCTGAAGCACCTAGTGCGACTAGTCGCTCCCGATCGCATTCGATGCGAACCACACACTTCCGTGATTCGCTTGAGGATCTTCCCATATCATTCAAGTGGTATTAGAGTCAGGTTGTCGAAGGGTTTGGATGAGATCCATGAACCTACGAAGATTTGGGCTCGTTGGGGTTCGTGAAAATTTTTGTCGCATTTCAATTTTCGCAGCCCTGTTTTGTGATATTTGTTTGGCTCTGTTTAAAATATTTAAACATGAATTTATCACATGAATTATGTTCCATATTAAACAAGGAAAACGTGGAATCTGAGTTTGCGTAATTTTTTTTGACGCTCAAAAAAGGGGGACGCACTCAATGGTGCTCGCCCCGATTTATTAAGAAGTTAAAGAGAACTTACATGCGACACGCGTACAGGAGACAAACAAAGATAAAACCAAAAGGTATCGAGATCGGATACCTCCGCTAAAGTAAGAAAACCCTACACATCAATCCAATCGCGAGTGAGACGCGAAGCCGAAATTAGAACGTTCTCGGAGTAAAATCTCTGACGTGCAAAGAGGGCCTCATTTCTCCCAACCCAGATGCTCCAAAGCCGCGCAATAGCAGAATGCAGGTCCGTCCTCGCCCTAGCCCGAGATGAAACCAAACTGTCGCAGAACGAAGAAGAAGACGACACATCAAGCCACTCCAGATCTGTCCAAATGCCATGGGTTCTGCCGCATCGAAAGAATAGGTGTTCGATAGTCTCCGCCTCCAAATCACAAAGCCCACAGATAGAGCTTACGTTGGGAAATATCAAGGCGCACCGGCTACGAGTCAACAAACGGCCACGCCGAAAGAGCCACAGAAAAATACCTATACGTTCGGGGATCCCGAGGCCCCAAAAGAATTGACAATCCCGATAAAGAACCACATCGGCCGCATCAGGAGGAGGAAGGATAGCACGATAAGCCGCACGAGTGGAGAAGGAGCCGTCCTTCCAAAGCAAATGGTCACGACCGACCAAAGGCGTGGGAGCGCCATCGAGAATTGCCAAAAGAGCGAAGAAATCCTCCTGCCGCCGATCAGAGAGATTAGCCACGAAAGTGGGGCCCCATGAAGCACCATCCCAGCAAGAGGCCACCTTGGACTCCTTATCCGCCGCCAGGGCGAACTGACGGGGGAATATCTCTTGAAGAGGACCCCTCCCGGTCCAATCATCGCCCCAAGAGCGGATCAGGGAACCGTCCCCCATCTTAATTCCAAATAGGGAGCGGTTGCGAGAAAGGGAAGTAACAATAGCACGAGTGAAAGAGGAAGGGGAAACCCTCTGGCGGCCGCCAGGATCAAAGAACCTGTCCACTCCCACCGCCTCCCACAAGAAATTCAACATAAAATTATCCTCCCGGCCCCAAAGTCGAGCCACCCATTTGAGCAAGAGGGCTTCGTAACGACCTCCAACCTTCTCACGGCCAGCCCCCCCTCCTGCTTCGGCCGGGTAACCTCGTCCCAGCGAACCAAGTGCACCCCCCTCCTCCCCTCCCCCTTCTTACCCCAAAGAAATCTTCGAAGGCACGAATCCATCCTCCGTCTGATCCCCTTTGGCATATCTCTAACAGAGAAAAAGTAGATTGGGATCGAAGACAATACAGATTTGAGAAGAATCAATCGCCCACCGCGCGAAAGAATGGCCGCCCGCCACCCGGCCAAGCGAGATTCGAGCCTCTCCACCACCGCCTTGCCAGTCACGTATGCGAGCACGCCCCACCGTCAAAGGAAGCCCCAAATAGTCCAAAGGAAGAGCGCCCACAGAGCAGCCCAAGATCCGCGCATACTCCGCTACCTCATCCCGCGAAATGTTGAAAGGGACCATAGAGGATTTGTCATGGTTTATGAGGAGGCCCGAGGCCTCGTTGAAGAGATCTAATGCGGTAGCCATACCAGTCACATCTGAATCATCGCCCTCAATAAAGCATATCGTATCATCAGCGAATTGAATAATAGGGACATGGTATGGACCAAGAGAGCACCAGCGTGTAAGGCCCGCCGCAGCCACATTATGAATCATCCGAGGTAAAACGTCAGCGGCCAAGACAAATAACATAGGGGAAAGGGGACACCCCTGCCGAATCCCCCGCCGAGGATGGAATAAGCCCCCAGCCCTGCGCCCGTTGATAAGAAGCGAGAGAGAGGCCGTTGAGACGCATCGACGCACCCACGAGATCCATAGCGAAGGAAAGCCTCGCCTCTTCAGTACAGACCAAAGAAATCGCCAATCCAATGAATCGTATGCCTTCGTGAAGTCGATCTTCCATAGTAGCCCCCTAACGCCGGTCTTGTTCCATGCGTGGATAATCTCTGAAGCCACCGCATAGCAGTCACAAATTTGCCGCCCCCGAACAAAGGCCGCTTGCGTAATTTGGATTTCGTTTGCTCAAGTTATGATTGTTTTAATGACCATATGCCCACTGTTTCAGGGATGGTGGTTCGTGACGTAATTAAGATGTTAATTACTATTTTAAAATGCCTGGAAATGCGTGTTAAGTACATGTTTTCTGTTTTAAATCAAATTATCAATCTTTGGAAATTGATTTTGCTTAATTTGGATTTAAAATGAATGAGATATGTTAATTTTAGTGAGTAGGGGTCACTGCTAAAAGTTACATACTCTGCTATGAAACTTGTAATTGTCATTTAAGAATCTTGTGAAATTAATGGTTAATTTCTTGAAATAATTATGGATAATATTTGAGAAATATTAGAATGATAATTGTTCCCTTAAATGACATTGCCTTAACCAATGAATGATTAGATTAGATCTAGATCACCAATTGGTTACTTGATACACTTTCATCAAACTTGCTAATTGAATATGTTTTGGGAATTTGTCTAGCGAATTTCCTTATAACCAAATGGTTTGGATTATTACTATATGGTATAATTTCGGTTGAAAAACCGGTGATCATCTCAAGTACAAAGTGATTGACTCGGCATTATTTTTTCCCGAGGCGGATATGGTGCCTAGTCAGGTAGCGTTGAGGTAGCAGGTTGCACTGTGTGCGGCCTGTCCCACTCCCCTCGGAAGTGGCCATGACAGCGGTAGGGATCGGATGATGCTTGAGAGATCATGATGTATTTTCTAATTATTAAAAGTCGAATAATACGTACTTTGAGATAATACCATTATTTCAAGTAAAATCAAGTTTGATTATTGAATTGGATTGATAATTGATTTAATGAGATTAAATTAATTATATCCAATTAATACACTCTATTATGATAGATGTGTATTTCCCTTCAAAGAATTAATTATATAATGTGATTCATGATAATTAATTAAAATTTGAATATGAGGTGGAGGATCACATAAGTGACATCCATAGTCTCCCGTCAAGGCGAAGGGTTCCGTCGCCAGGGATTGTATGTAGGAGACGCCTGTCCGATGTGACAGCTCTTATATACAAGCGCATCTGGATCGAGCTCTTTACTTCTCGAAAGAGGATGGCCGTATGCATAGTGACCCCAATATCGGGTCCTCATATTATTGGGGCGATATTGGATTGCGTATAGCGAGCACTAATCCTGTTGACGGTTGGTTCAATTAACAACGGGTCAACATCACCTTAGGGGTGGTGGGTACAGGTGTTAAAGACTGAATTGGGAGATGTAAGTTGGACTTGCAAGGCGGAATGTGTTCCCGCTTCTTTTTATCCGAGTTATAGGTTCTCATATTATTGGGATGTGACAAGGATAAGAAAGGAGATCCCAGATCTTGCTTGAGATATAATGGTAAGTATATCTCTTACATTGAAAGTGATTAAGGGAATGAACTTTCAATGTTGATAAGGCAAGACAAATTTGATATAAAATTCCTAAATCAAAGTAAAATATGTATATATTTTTATATATATTTATGCAAATTTCTTATTTCAGATAATCCTCATTAGACCCACTCAGTACTATACTCAATAATAACCAGTAATTTATCATGGATTAGATCCACGATCAAGATATTGTACTTGCAGTTGAACACATAATGTATGTGGTTGCAATGTGCAAGTTTACTCATACTAATGAGGAATGACAATTAAAGACAATCGTTATACAATCCTAGGGTTTGTATGTCTCTATAGTCTTGATCTCATCGAATGTACTTTGGAAGTGATATGTCAATGATGATCGTAATTATCGAATAATCCTTTTAAAATCTAAGAAGATGTTTTGGCATGCATATGTGCTCTTGACATTTTATCATGAATGACATGGTTCTCTGCATCATGCAGAATTGGCTCTATAAGAGATGATGTATTCAAATATTTGAGTACCTACCTGAACCTAATCCTTGAAGAGTTATGATGTATTTAGATACGATGAGTGTCATCATCCTACTATCTATACTCTAGTCATTCACGAAGCTTCATAATGTTCATATTGTATGAATTGAATGAAGCATATATAAATATCGAAATACTCTTGTATTGAAATCTTTTGAATTCAACGTAAGAGATCCTTTGTCTTAAGCAATGGTTGTTTAAAGATGAAAGGAGCGCTGTGGAAGCATGAGCTGATGTGTTGATAGTATGACTATCAAGTCTATCTAGAATCCTTAGAGAAGGACTCGGATAGTACATCAGAATAATCTACATTTAACCTTTGAAATTGACTTTCTTATTTGATTAAAAGTCTAATAATTGTAACCCAATCTTCTAATAACACTTGCAATTGGTTGCATACATATTAGAAGAAGATTTGATTTTAAGGTTTAATAGACATCCACATAGATGTTGATGCAATTGTTGCAATAATCTTTGTTGGATGGATAGACTTCATATTTTCAGTGGGAGAGTCCTTAGTCTTAGAGAATGTCTCTATGACCTGGATATTAGAATACACTCATAGTTTATTTCTAAGTGTTAGAAATAAACATGAATTCTGGAATTGACCTATCGTAAAGAGTTATGATGGATATATTTTAGATAGTAATCTAACATCCAGTGGACTCTACTAAATCAGAAAAACTAATGAATGGTTCTTAGGACTTCTAATACTGAAAATTAAACATTATAACATCAATAGGAGGATGAAGATCATTTAACAATGATATGGTATCTAGCCTAGGACATATGTCTATTAATGAGATCAATAGACTAGTAAGAGATGAAACATTAGATTGTCTGAAATTTCAAATCTTATATGCTTGTGAATATTGTATTCAAAGTATAAATTGTCCAATGCGCCCTTCTCTGGGAATGGTGTTAGATGTCAAGGTATTCAAGATCTCATACATATTGATGTCTGTGGATCATCTATATCATAATAAACATTGATGATATGTGATATCGTTCGATGATTATTAGTGATATGAGATTTCTTCCCTTCACCTTAGAAAGCTTTGAAATGTTCAAAGATTTTATAATTTTGGTTTGGAATCAAAGTTTGAGGAAGATGAAATAAATTTGATCTAACCTAGGTAGGAAGTACATGTTAGATGAATTCAAAGAATACCTTATGGAGATTTGAGTATCATTCCTATCTCGCTCCTCCTAATATACCTAAACTCAAGAGAGTTGTAGGGAGATACAATTGGATCATGTTTAATATGATTTGATCAATGATGAATATTAGCATAATTACCTCTTAGTTTCCAAAGGTATATATGTAGTAGAGACTACAATATATATCCTTAAAAAGGTTCCATGCTAGCATGCTGGAATCATGCATCGGAGAGTGCTACTTCATTAGGAAAATAAAGGATGGTATTGGATACCTACTTTATGACCTTGAGATTCTTAAAAGATCTCATCTCTAAGGATATGATTCTTAGAGGATGACTCTCTTGAGATCAAGATGAAAATGAAGTAAAGGAACTCATTTAATCTTGAGAAGATGAAGAGGCTCCTTAAATTGGAAACTAAAAGGACAATTAAAGGTGAAACACTAGTACCTCTTTAAAAGAGTTTGAGGATGGATTCCATGTGTCAGAGAAATCTGACAATGATCGAACTTCATGTGATGAAGCTTATGAAGATCATGTCATGGAAAGATGGATGTTAGCAATCAAGTCTAAAGTAGACTTCGTACACAAGTGTTGTATATGGTCCCTCGAGGATCCACATGTATGGGTAAGACCCGTTAAGGTTTAAATGGATATTCAAGAGAAAGAGGGAACCTGATGAGAAGGTAGAGACCTTTAAAGCACAACTTGTAGCCATGAGCTACACACTGAATGGAGGACATCACTTGCGATGAAACTTACGCTCCAATGACCATGCTTAAACTCATCAGATTATTGCTAACTATAGCTACACAACTTGACTTTGACATCTTCAAGACTGAAGTCAAGATTGCATTTCTCCACGAATATCTCTCTAAGGATATTCACATGAAGTAGCTTCAGGGCTTCATGGTTTAGGAAAGCAAGGTGTGCAAGCTAAAGAAACTCCATCTATGGACTTAAATAAGCTTCTTATAGTTGGAACATTGGATCTGATGAAATCGTAAATGTTATGATTTCAGATAGAATCTTGATGTACCATGTGAAGCTTAGTGGAAGTGCCATTGTGTTCATCGTGCTATATGTAGATGATACCCTAATCTTTTGGAATGATATAAGGATAATAATAAGTGTTTTACAGACTGACTATTTCATACCTTGAGATATGATCTCAAGGATGCCTCTTAGATCTTAGTTCTGAAGATGTTCAGAAGCAAAGACAAGAGGGTATTTGGACCGTCACATTAGTAATACACCTTGGACATATTCCATTTTCTGGAAAATTCCAAGAAAGGCTTCCTTCCCTTAAGATATGGTACTGACCTATCTAAAGGGATAACACCTCAAGGAGTTGAGGAAGTGAATGCTAAAACTGCTTGCTCTTATGCATCAGTTACGAGAAGCTGAGTGTATACTAAATGTGTACAAAAGACAGATGTCTGCCATGCAGTGGGAGTAGTAAACTGTTACTAATCTTACTACGATGATAAACCACTTGATTGCAGTAATAACAATGTCTTCAAAGATGACAAGATTTTTGAGATAGTGATCTCAAAGTCTTATCTTCAAGAACCTAAGACTTTATAGATAGTGATCTAAAAGGTCTCAACTGTGGATACCTTAGGAGATAGAGATCTCCAGGAATAAGGATATTCTGATAAGGATTATGAACATACAAGTTATACTAATTATTGATATGTGGTGTCGAAAGACACTATAACTAACAAGATTGAGTATTGGTTGCATAAGATGCAACATTCGTATTGGATGCGCGCACTGCTACTAGGGCATATGTAAGTGCCGTAAAAGAACTTGGCGTAGTATCTCGGTCTCGTGAACAGAGTGACTGATCAACTTACCTAACTATTTTTCTAAATAACCTATGATTGTCACATGAGTGTGGGTTTAAAAATTAGCCCATTAATGGCTCTTTGGGCTAGTGGGAGATTGTTGGATATACGAGCCCACGACGAGCCATTATACAATAAACGTTATTGCAAATATCATTCCATGATCTGAAATGAAGAATAAGTAATTTGCATAATAGGTCCCTTAGTACAATTAGGGTTATGTACCATGGCTATCTTAATGATCATACATTTGTTGATTCAATTATTGAATCATAGAGGCTGGTGCTTGGATGAATATCTAAAGAGTTAGATTGAGGACTCATCAAGTATCGTCAAATGATTGTTAAGAGATGATCTCCAGTCTGAGTAGGAGATGACAATCTTTTCTCACTTGGCTAATATCTGACCGACCTCTTGATGCAGGTCCTCTACATGGGAATAGAGATTCGGAGGTGTCAGATTAGTTAGGTCAAAGAGTTGACTTAACGAGATTGAGATGACCAAAGTCCTAAGTTGTATGCTGTCACGATATATGCACGCATCCCCTGACCGGAGACAAATGTGTTACTATATGTCTGAGTATGTACATTTGGCAGACCAATAGGTTAATGACCTAATCAAGGTATATACATCGGTGTGTTGGTATGCATATAAGGACATATAAGTAATACGATCTCTTAAAGGGATCATACATGTTCATTACTGAACCGGAAGACATGAGCTCACTCATGAGATATTGGGAAGATTAAATTTCGTGCACGGTCGTCTCGCTTTGGAAGCTTGATTGAATTTGTAGGTTTGATATATTCTTTTGGAAAGTATATGATCAACACTTTGGTATGATATATGCTTTGGAAAGCATGTGATCAATACCAACTCCCAATAGTCAAATGAGAAACTTGATGATAAAACTCTAAAGTAGACAATGTAAAATTGATCTTTGTACTTCAGGATGTACATGTATTAGGAATGCTTGAGAGTGATGTGATCATAAACGATTGTATAACCATGATGCTTCCATTCCGAGGGAGTGATGAAACAGATCTAGATTTTAGTGACTCCTCTCATAGAGAAGTAATCTGATCTTAGTCCAAATGTTGGACATTGATCTGAATGTGATTCGGATGTAATGAGAAGATTAGATTTGCGGTTTTGATTTAATCAGGCATCTATGGGAGGTCCGCAAGATCTGGATTTGAGATGTGATCTCAATATCCAAGTCACTATACGTGGAACAATACAATCGCCCTGTCCTTATTTCCAAGTACCCACGGAGAATGTACATTATCCTTGAAAGAGTTCATGGATAATTTCATTGTTGATATATGTATCCGAGCATTGAGAAAATGGATAATTAAATGCGATTTAATTATCATGAATAATATGAGTTTGATTCATTTTATAATGAAAGTTATCTAAGATAGTTAAATGTGATTTAATTATCAAAGATGTGAATAATGTGAATGTGATTCATATTTTTTGGGCACATGGGAATTAAGATCCAAGATGATTAAATGTGATTTTATTATCATGGATGTGAATAATGTGGATAGCACTGTCCATATTATTCAGGTATATTATAAATGTGATTTATAATATACTAGAGAGAGCTTATTGTGATTTATATTTGTTGATTAATTGTTAATGTGAATTGGATTCACATTGAATGTTTAATTGAAAATATAATTACATTTAGTTTTGGATGTGAATGAGATTCACATAATTTCAATGGCTTGATTGAAATTTTCTCACAAGATAATTGTGATTTTTTTCGCGAAAAATATTTACAATAAGAGTTATTGTAAAATAAAGAGATAATCATGAGATAATGGAGAAAGACCAAGTCCACTCAAAAGAGGAGCGGACAACCACTTATCTCCTTGTAGGGATAAGTGGACGTCACCCTCTTCTTGAGGAGGTAATGTTGATCTTCTCATTATCTCATTTCTAGTCAAATGTGATTTAAATTGGGATTAATTATGTTGATTTATCAATATGAATTAATTCAAATTAAATCAATTGTTGTGTTTTTACAACATCTTAACCATTGAAAGAAATACAAATCAATCTTAACCATTGATTATATATTGTCCATGGATTGAGATCCATGGACTCTCAAACCCTATATAAGAAGAGGCACCCCTTGCTCTCCGCGACACACGTTTTAAGATAACAACGAATGCTCTCTCCCTATCTCTCTATACGTCATGTGCCTCTCTCCCTCTATCTCTTATGGCCGTCCACCATGGAGCCATTGAGAGAGTCGACATCACCGCATCATCGTTGTTATGCTGCTGGAGTACTTGCTCGTGGATCTCCGTCTCCTTCGTTGCACATTGCTCATGACGAAGACGTTGGATCTCGCGTGACGAGATCAGGAGATTCGCCGTTTGGATCATCAACTTGGATTGCGAGAAGGACGTGTCTCATCAATGCGCTCGTAAGCGTCTCCTCCGTTAGATCAGACTTGAGGGAGGTCTCTTCGTTTAGAGACTCGATCGCAACCACATTTCAAGAGATAAACCTTATACTTATTTGTGGTTAATATGAAATGGTTTAAGAAGTGTTCTTGGATCATGTGGTTTCATCGTGTTTAAAATTTTTAAATTCCGCTGCCCGGAGCAACTAGTGCGACTAGTCGCTTTTGATCGCATTCTATGCGATCCACACGCTTCCGTGATGGACTTGAGGATCTTCCCATATCCTTCAGAGATAAGGCTGTTGAACTTTTGATCAACATAAGGTATAAAAGGCTCAACTTGCTCGGTAATACGTACGGAAGTGAGATAACCATACTTGTGGTAGCTTGTGTCCTTAGATTTGCTAGAATGATGATAGTAGTAGGTGCATAATTTAAACGGGCGTTTGCCTCAACGACAAACATCGCACCATCTGAATTGAGCTGGACCTCCCCCGTCGTGAGATACGGCCATTCCAGAGGAGGTTTGAGTAGTGGCAACAATTGGCATCATGATCCTGCTCAGTTTTGTGTAAAACTCCTTTATAAGAGGTATAAACGCACCCATAAGAAGCTGGGTGCGTGCTGCCTCCTATCGTGAGTCAAGTGGTGCTTAAAACACATCAACCATAGTGGCATTTCTGTATATCTCCTACTGCTCTACGGAAGCGTTCAAAGGTATGAAGCTTCTCAAACATACCCTTGAGCCATGAGTAGAAGATATGAAGAGGGCAACCATTCTGCTTGGCTGTGAAGATGTCGTATTGAAGCTGCATGATCTTTGTCTCTTTCCTTGTCTAAGAGTAAGCCTACGAGGATGTCCTACATTGCCTTAGAAGTGGGCTGATGAAGGATGTCAATGGTTATCTCTTTGGTCAGAATACCAGATTGCTATACATGCGTATATGCGTCGTCTTGCTTCCATGAGGCATTCACCTCAATCTTGTAGGTCGGCTCTGGCTGCGTCAGAATGTGCTCCTTGTTATTGCATTGTATAGACTATAACTCGTAGTTGGTCCCATCCATCTTTACAACGGGTGGCAGACCCTTGAAGGCACTAAAGGAAGATAAGTCAGTCTTATTTTCTAACATGATGAGGAAGGAGATGGGAAAGGACGTGACCAAGGTTGCATAAGTCGATTATCGGTAATGATTCGATGGGCCACTAACTATGGATTGATCAACAATTGGACGATTAATTGGAATTAATCAAGGTTTAGTCAATTTTGATTACTTTAATTATATAAATCAATTTTTATACATATACTTGCATATATTTACATATATTTAGAATTATTCAAATGTATAAGAAAGCAATTGAAGTAAAAGAAGAAAAAATAATTAACTTAAGAACAAAATGTTTGCTACATAGTACTCGCTAATGTTTAAAAACATATCAAAACATAAACATGTTTAACAAAATAAATCAAGTAGCAAGTGGTCATTCATCATCATCAAGATCAATGCCATCATTTAAATCAAGATATTTTCTTCATATTCGTCATCAAATTCTTCTTCTTCTTCTATGTCTTGAAGCTGTAATTCATTCTCTTCCTCATTTATCGGCACATCGTTTATGCTCAAAGATGAAGCTCCCTTGCCAAACTCACCTCTTTGGCCTTTTCTTGGTTCCAAAATCTCTTTGGCACTACTAGCACATGCTTCAGTAACCCAAGTCAATCTGGTGCTTAGAAAATGTCGTCATCTTGAGCTTATACATTGAGACCTTCATTCCATTAACCCAACTGTACACTATCGCTAGAAGAAAGAGGATCTTTTTCTCAAGTTGACATACTCGCAGGTTGGAATTGAAACGAACATCCACAAGATCGTTCAACCACTTTGTCTCCAACCTGCCTCTCTTCTTGGTATGGAATTGAAAGTAACAATACACGTAAAAGTGCATATTTATATCAATTACAATCTACTACTGCCATTTGAATCAGGTGAGACAATAGTCATTACCGAGTCGAACATACTCTGATTGAGCTCATATCCAAAGGATGAAGATGCCAAGCTCAGAATCATGTTGGTCACAAGTTTTAAATGTGATGTTTCATATCCATGATTATGCTACCAATAACTATTGGTTAAATAAATAAATTCAAAGATGATTCGCATGACATGAATGAAAACAATGATCGATATACTTGGATCATAATTGTCATCATTTCTCGACCTTTCTTTGATGGCTAATGCCTTGCCAAACATTCCACGATCTTGTCTATATCGAGGAAGCTCCTTCATGGTGATGTCGTCTTGTATATCCAAATTTGAAAAAAATCTTTCCATGTAATCAATAAAACCTCTCTTAATCAACAATATTTACATCACCGCCAGACTCCACGTAGAAGTGTGGGTTCAAAAAAGCAAGCTGCTAAATGCAATGAAGTATCAAGTCTTCCTTCGGTCTTGAAGGTAATAACATCTACAAAAAACTTATAAGTTGTCCACACGCCATTGAAAGATGCCATTATCCCCCCCTTGACCTTTTCAAGTCCTTCGTAGATAAAGCCCATGGATGGACGTCGCTCTGCATCAACTACACGCAATAAACGAATTAAAGGTTTAAAAACTCGTAGAGCATGTGTGTTATGGTTTTAGAAAGTAGGCAGCAGACAATGGAACTCCCTACTTTTTAGGTTTTCCACCATTTGCAGTTCCTCCACTCGTTTGAGGAAACCATCACCCTCAACTTGCCTCTTTTTTCATAAAGGATTTCAAGCGTGATGAAAGTAGCTACAATCCTCGTTTGCCCTAGTATAACAATGTCTTTGTTTGTGAACTTCTGCATCAAGCTCAGAGTTTTAGCGTGAGTGTAAACGAAAATCGTGAACATCTTCACCTTTGTAATTGCACTCTTTACCTTCGATTCCTTGCTTATCTTCTCCAAAGCAAGATCAATGAAATGTGCAACACATGAAGTCTACAATATTTGCAGATATTTTGTAGCAACAATCTTCATGCTGCTACATTGGTGGAAGCATTATACGTGTTGGTGAAAAGAGTAATTTACTATTCCAAAGAACCCTAGGCTCTCTTATATAAAGGAAAGTCTATGGGTAAATTATATAAGTAGCAACTACGGAAAATAGAAATTAATAAATAGTACACCGACTACATAAATATCTCTACACTCCCCCTCAAGATGAAGCATAGATATCAATCATGCTCAGCTTGGAAGAACATCTCTGGAATGGTCCTCTGAGCAATGGCTTGGTGAAGATGTCGACAGTCTGCTCCCCTAAACTAACATGTAAAATGGAAATCATGCCCTTCTGGATCATATCTTTAGTGTAGTGGCAGTCTACCTCAATATGTTTTGTTCTTTCATGGAAGGCTAGATTAGTTGCAATGAACAAAGCAGCTTGATTGTCACACTGTAGTTGCATCGGTAGAGGCACTTTTATATGCAAGTCTTCTAGTACAGCTCGAACCCACATCATCTTCGTGCTTGCTTGTGCCATGGCTCTATATTCAGATTCCGCACTAGATCTAGCCACAGCGGTTTGTTTCTTGCTTTTCCAAGAAACCAGAGAGCTACCCACAAACAAGGCCCTTAATGTCGGTTTCGGTCAACATTTCGGTATCGACCAAAACAGAATTTCGATGGAATTTCGGTGGAATTTCGACCGAAATTTCGGTCTTTTCGGTCATTTTTTGTACTAGGACCCCCATATTTCGGTCATTTCGGTCATTTCGGTCGAATTTCGATTTCGACTGGATATCGATATTCGACAGAAATTCGACCGAATTTCACTGAAATTTGAGGCCATGCCCACAAAAACTGCAAAGCTTGAGGTGGACTTGCGATCCTTAGGACATCTTGTATAGTCTGCATCTGCACATGCCGAGATAGATGAATCTGTGTTCTTTCTAAACAACATTCTTGAGCCTGGAGAAGGCTTTAGATACCTTAGTATCACATATATGGCATCCATATGTATCTGTCTTGGCTGTTCCATGAATTGGCTCACTCGACTTACTGCAAAGGCAATATCAGGTCGAGCACCATTTCTCTATATCTTCTCCTGTCAACCTTTTCAGTATCGTTGTCATATAATTTCATACTTGGATTCATAGGAGTGCTCGATGGTCTACATCCAACCATGCTTGTTTCAACCAACAAAATCTGTAATATATTTCCTTTGGCTCATCACAAGACCTGTGCATTCCGGGCAAACTCCAGCCCCAGAAAGTATCGTAGGGTACCAAGATCCTTCATGACAATATGACGGCCTAAAAATGCTTTTGCTAACTCTATCCCCTGAGCGTCATCTCCTGTGACCAGAATAACATCAACATATACCATGATGACAACTGTACTTCTAGAAATCTTCTGAATGAACAACAGATGATTCCATTTGATCTTTTTGAATCCCCGTCGTTCAATTAAATGGGAAAACTTCTGGAACCACGCCCTTGGGCTCTGTTTAAAGCCATATATCACCTTGTGAAGTCTACACACCATATGATTCTCCCCCTCAGCAGCAAACCCCGGTGACTGATGCATGTAGACTTCTTCCTGCAGATCGCCATATAAGAATGCATTTTTGACATCAAGTTGAGATATGGACCAATCACGTACCACAACAACGGAGAGAAGAGTGCGAAGAGTAGAGTGACGAGCGACTGGAGAGAATGTATCCATATAGTCCACACCATATGTTTGAGTGAAGCCTCTCGCCACTAGCCTTGCCTTGTACTGGTCAAAGCTCCCGTCGGTGTGGTACTTTACTGTGAATACCCATTTGTAACTAACAATGGATGCGCCAGAGGGAGCAGGAACCAAGCTCCATGTACCCCGTAACTGTAAAGCCGCCATTTCTTCTATATCCAACCACCAGCAATCTATTTTCAAGCATCCAGATAATTCTGTGGTATTCCACAGAAGACAAAGCCACAACAAATCTATGGAAGTCGCCATTGAGATGGTGAAGGGAACTTGGGAAGCAAGGGGATAGGACGCGCAAGTACGTTTCTGTTTCCGAATAGCAATAGGGACATCAAGATCATCATCCACTGTACTCGACGGTGCATATGCCTCCTGCAAAGAAGAATCCTGCACGGACACACTATTATCCATCGTTAGTAATAGCATATGAACATACCTGAGGCGTGATGGATGATTGACGTGCAGCCTGAGCAGGATCTGACCGATGTGTATAGTATTTAGGTAATGGCATGATAGGTGGTTGTGATGGTGGTGGTGGTGGTGGTGGGGATGACGTTGGCGTGATGACCGAGACAGGAATGGATAAAGGTGGTGATGCAAAACGGAATTTTGGCGCGTCGATCGAATTTAAAATATTTGGTAGAAATTTCGGTGGAAGAATAATGGAAGGGTTGAGAGAAGAAATCACGCCTGTAGCGCGGGGTTGAAGGAGGAGAACCACAGAGATCGCGTGGGGAGAGAGGGAGAGGAGAAGGGAGAGAGATAAAATCTCAATTTTTAATTAATACTTGACTGAATAAAAACAATGGACCCTCATCCCTTTATATAGGAGGGATGATATTACAAAAATAGAAAACTACTTTAATTTGACCACTAATTATCCTAACTGGACTCTAACTAATTAACCGACCAAATTTAAAATCAAATCTACGAATAATTGTTGGAGATCACAGGCGATACTCAATTATTTAATTAGAGATACGATAATTTAAATAAACGTAAATAAAATTGACCATTAAAATTAACTAAAAATTCGGCCCTATCCGTTGGGTCCACGTTGCATCAACTCTCCTCTGCTTTTAAAAGTTCGTCTCCCGACGAATTGCTCAATCTGCAGGCTTGGAGGTCGAATCTGCGTGCTCCACCATCTTCTTGAAGAACTGGTGTGGGGCGAATGGCGGACTTCATATGCGGGCGTGGATGACGCGGCTTTCGTTGTGGAAGAACATGTGTGACGCAAACGGCGACGTCTTCTGGAATTTTGCATCCTCATTGTGATGATTGAAAAATTGATGGGGCATGAATAATATGGCCCTTGGAGAATTCATAGTGAAGGAATGGCACAAGGAGAGGAGAAGAGGAGATATGTCCAATGAATGAAGCCATGGGGTCCTTATATGGGGAAAGCCCAAGGCCCTAGTCCTATTTGGATAAGGAGGGTCCCCAGATTTCTGATTTGTAGCCCTCTTTTTTAAATATTTTTGCCGCCAGGGGTGTGGGTGCAAATTTCGCACCCCTCATTCTTCTTCACTTTCCTATTGCCTTTGGTCTTTCTGCAAATAGGAGTTTTAGGGAATTTTATTTTGCAAATTTTCCCACTTATCTTCCCATCCCCTTCTTCCAGGGATTCGGTTCCCTTCAATCTCGGACGCTTGGTTGGGGGCACGGAGCCTCTGTTGCGTTACATAAGCGCGGGGTTGGCGCTCACGCAAGGGCGGCGCGGTTGCTGTGAGTCGGCCTGGGTGGAGGGCGCGCGACGCCCGTGGGATGCGGATGGTGCGCGGGGCGACCGATGCTCGGCCGCGCGCTGCTGTGCTGCGCGGTTGGGTGGACAGGTGCGCGGGGGCGGGGTGGTGGGTGCGCGCATTGGGGAGGGGCGCGCGGTGGCGATGGGGAGGGGCGTGCGCGGGAAGGGGAGAAGCGGCCGGCGGAGGGGCGATTTGGCGGGGATGAGAAGGGGGCGGCGGTGGCGCGTTGGGGCGAGGGAAGAGGAGGCGCAGGCGGGGGTTGTTGGCGGTGGGACACTGGGCGCAGAATGGGAGAGGGTGATGGCGTGGACGAGCTGTAGGGAAAGGGGGCGAGAAGGAGGCTCGGGCAGGATGGCTGGGAGGGCTGGCGTGCGGGTAATAGGCGCGGGTTGGGGCATAGCGGGAGGAGGAGGGATAGCTGTGGTTGAGGCTGACTCGTAGGGGGGTTTGGGGGTCGTCGGGGTTGCGGGAAGGGGTTGCGGAGATGAGGGTGCAGCGGGAGGGGGTACCTGTAACGGCTGGGGTGGTGTCGGAATAGCCGGCAGGTCGTCGATGTCCATTATTTCTTCGTCGAATACGGGCCCGAATTCTTTATTTTCTTCGTTTTCGGGGCTGAAATCAGGTTTGAACAGCGGCTTCTACGATCTGACTTTCGTCATCGACGAACGAATCTTCATTGATTTACGCGGATAACCATGCTTGGACTTTGAGGCATGATATAAGTCGCTGGTGGAACTTCCTTGAACGTGAATGCGAGCGCGAACCATGAGACGGACGGCGGAGACCAAACTTCAAACGCCAATATTCAACAGGATCGTCGAACCGTAGGGACGATTCGGTTGCCATGCTCTGATACCAAATGATGCAAAACGGAATTTTGGCGCGTCGATCGAATTTAAAATATTTGGTAGAAATTTCGGTGGAAGAATAATGGAAGGGTTGAGAGAAGAAATCACGCCTGTAGCGCGGGGTTGAAGGAGGAGGAGAACCGCGGAGATCGTGTGGGGAGAGAGGGAAAGGAGAAGGGAGAGAGATAAAAATCTCAATTTTTAATTAATACTTGACTGACTAAAAACATTGGACCCTCATCCCTTTATATAGGAGGGATGATATTACAAAAATAGAAAATTACTTTAATTTGACCAGTAATTATCCTAACTGGACTCTAACTAATTAACCGACCAAATTTAAAATCAAATCTACGAATAATTGTAGGAGATCACAAGCGATCTCAATTATTTAATTAGAGATACGATAATTTAAATAAACGTAAATTAAATTGACCATTAAAATTAATTAAAAATTCGGCCCTATCCGCTGGGTCCACGCTGCATCAGGTGGACTCAGACTTGGAGGACGAGGAACATGGACGTCATCATTAGATGTGGAGGAGGCCAACCTGTCACCTGCACCTGTCACCTGCTGGGGAGAAGTACATAATTGACTCAAAAAATATAACATCAGCACTGACTAAATATTTCTTGTTGACAGGATCATAACAATGGTACCCTTTCTGAGTCCGAGAGTAACCCACAAAGATACACTTCACAGCTCTATTTTCAAGTCCAGGAGACAATTGGTGAACAAACGCAACAACACCAAAGACACGAGGGGTAAGAGAAAATAATTCCTTCTCTGGAAATATAACAGAGAGAGGAATTTTCTCATCGAGAATAGAGGACAGCATACGATTCACAAGGTTGCAGGTCGTAAGGACAGCATCCCCCCAAAAAGAGATAGGTGCACTACTCTGGATAAGCAGGGTTCGAGTAATATCAAGGATATGTCGATGTTTATGTTCGACCACTCCATTCTGTTGACATGTGTAAGCACATGTGGTTTGATGAATAATACCCTTGGATGAGAAGAAACGGGAGAAAGAGCGAGTGTAAAATTCCAATGCATTATCTGTATGAACATATTTGATATGAGATGAAAAAACATTTTGCACCTCAATTATAAGATTTCTAATAACACCACCTCCTTCAGATTTATTCTTTAATAGAAATACCCACGACACACGAAAGAAGTCATCAACGACTACAAGATAGAAACCTGTGCCCCTGATGATCAGGAACCCGACTCGAACCCCAAATATCAACATGAAATAATTCAAATGGAGAGCTACTGCTCCGATACCGACGACTAGGGAAGCTAGCTCGATGGTTCTTTCCCAACTGATAGGCTTCACACCGAAAAGAAGACCATGGAGAAATCTGAAGTAAGAGGCGACACATCTTCTGAGGCTGGAGGTGACCAAAGCGTAGATGCCAGGTGTACGGAGAGACTGATCCGGCTGAGTAGGAAGAGACGTCAGCATAGGAACCCGACTAGACGATAGAGACCATCCTTCTCAGAGCCACAACCAATCACCCTGCCCGTTAGTATGTCCTGAAAAATGAGAGAAGATGTGTCAAATATTGCGTGACAGTGCAAATCCTTCGTAATCTGACTAATAGACAGTAGATTCATAAAAAAAGCAGGTGCATGTAGAACATTCTGTAAATGCATGGACGGTGACAAGGGAATCTCCCCCTGCCAATGATGGGGGAATGAGTCCCATCAGCTATGATCACTGATCGTCTAGGTGGAATCTCTCTGTCTCTGTACGACTCTAGTTTATCTTTGCCGCGACAGAGATGATGGGTTGTGCCGGAGTCCATGATTCAATCTGAGCTATTATGACATGATGTAAGAGCAGAAGTACTACCTGAGGTGCTAGTAGAGGCATAAGTACTGGCCGATGCTGAAGCAACAATATCAGAAGAACCACCTGGAGAGTCTGTAGATGTTTTAGGCATAATATCGCGCAATCGCGCCACAAGCTCCTCAAACCTGTGATTAAAAGTGGACGACGACAGAGATGTAACATGCTCAGCTACACGTGTCGATGTTGGATATTAAGCCCTACTTGAAGAGAAGTGGGAATTTGGTTATTGGGACACACACAGTCTCAATTTAGAAAGTCCAAGCAAAACTCGACCGACCTACTATAGGCCGATTGACCCTAGATGAGTTGGGAACATGGCCAAGTCGACTAGTCGGGTCAATTAGTCGGCCAATTTTTATAAACTTGGATGCAATTGGGGTTGTAGACCGATTTCAATGTGTCTACACGATCATAAAGAGAGGTGATTGTGTGTGCATATTCATGCCACAACAGTTCCCATCAACTTTAGAAGCGCCTTATTGCGGTTGGGGTGATTTATAGGTTAAAAATTACCCTTGTCGCCGTAAAATTAGACCTTACGAGGACCTCGGCTCAGATGTTTAAGAAGCGTCGAGGAAAGAAACATAGGGGTCTTATGGTCAACTAGTGCCAACTTGGGCAATGGTTGAAGACCACTTAGAGTACTGGTTGTGGCGATGGATGTAGTTGCACGAAGTCCTAGGCCAACACTAGGAGTGGGGGATGGCGGGACCCACTTTTGTCGTAAAAAATTAGACCTCACAAGGACCTCAGATGTGAAAGAAGCACCGAGGAAAGATATTTAGAGGTTTGGTGGTCAACTAGCGCCCTCTTGGGCAATGGTAGAAGACCACTTGGAGTACTTGCGATGGCGGTGGCTATAGCCACATGAAATCCGAGGCCAGCATTAGGGTTGGGCGACAATAGAACCCACTTGGAGCATCGTAGGCGATGTTGATTGGATCTGTACAGATCCCTGGACATCGCTAGGGCTAGGCGATGACATGAGGGTAATGAATCTCCCTTTCATCACCTTTATTCTGTCATTTTGACCCTAAAAACCCCAACAAATGCATGTAAATAGCATCAATTTGTCTATAATAGTATCTATTATTTAGTATATTTATTATACATAAAATAAGGTTTTTAATGCCAAATTTATAGAATAAAGAGAAGAAAAGAAAGAGGAATAAAAGAAATAAAAGGTGAATAAAACAAAACTATGCACAAAACATAGATGAATATACCTATAAGTACACTCATAAAAATTAATTACCAATAAATTAAGCCAAAAAATAAATAAAAACCATATTAAAATACTACATAAAATAATAAACATTTTTTTATTTTATACTCGAAAAATAATAAAATCATTTACTAATTTAAATACTTTGTTCTTTAATTTTTCAGCCTGTTTTGTCCTCTAGCGGCCTGCGTGGACCAATGGCAGGCCGCCAGTAGTTGACCGCAGGTCAACTCCTTGAACCTAGACCTGCGCCTCTGACAGATCACGAGAGCCGCCACTTCCCTGATTTTTCACGCAAATTGTGTAGCTCGAGTGAGATGGGACTCTTCATGAAAAGTTTTCGTTGTACATCCTAGATACACGCCTAATCCCATGATGTTTTGTACATAGCACGAATCGCCGCCGATTGCTTGATCAATAAGGGTGCACACTCTGCTTATAAATAAGTAGCTCCGACCTACTTCTCAAATTTGGTCTGTTTTTCACTCTTCCCTTCCTCGTATTCGGTCCTGGAGGTCCCCTCGTGACAGGAGGAGACTTTTGGCGCCTTGAATCGGTCGGAGGAGGTGGGAGCTGCACCCACGGCGGAGCTCCGGCGACGCCACGCTCCTTGGTCCCCCACCAGATATTTGGGCATCTTTTCTTGCTTTATTAGGTAGATTTTAGCTTTAGGTTTCGTTTCCCGCATTCAGTTGGCTTTTTAGTTAAGGAAATCACCTCACCTCGGTCGAGTCGTAGTTCGCCTGAGCTCCGCTCCGGCGACGACTCCTGAGCTCTCTAGTTCACCTCCGATGCTTGTATCGCCCCCATCTCGTTCCCTTTCACCTTCTCCGTCATCCGCATACCCCTGATCAACCGGAACACTTGTGGTTCCGTGAATCGAGGTTCTCCTCCGCCGCTCACCGGAACCTCGCCACCCAGTCCATTTTTTACGCACAATCTTCAAACCCCAGGTCGAGGGTGAAGTCCTCGAGCCGCTGGTTCTTCCTGTGCTGGTCTTGACGCACAAGAAGCCCTCTTGGGCTTGATCAATTCCATGAAGAGGTTCCTGGAGGTCCCTTCATTCCTCGAGCTCGCCTGAACGTCTGGGACCTCCAGGGGCCGAGCGGAAACCATCATTCGATGCGGGGAGCTTCCAGGCACGTGTAGAGACCACCGGAGGAGAAGGAGGCCGGAGGCACCGGTTGTTCACGATCGAAGCTCGCCGCGCGCGAGCTTCGTCCCTGTTCTTCCACCCTGCTCCATCGCTGTCCGATGAAGATGAAGCTCCCAGGTATAGTAGCTGCCGTTGGATGCAAAGCCTCACGACCGTCTGATCTCATCAGGAGATCTAATCTCAACCATCCAACCTCGAACCGTCATCGTTACACCAGAGGCCGACACGTGTCAAGTGGATGAAGCCCAGCCGTTGGATCGTGCGCCTTGAGGGGTAATTTGCATTTTAAGCCCCCTACCTTTTTTGTATTTATTATTTAGTCCATTAAGTATTGTGTAACTTTTAAATAAAGTGGGTATTTTTGCAAAGCGACCCTTGGGTTTTTGGTATTTACATCGTGGTCCATTCCACGTCATATCACATGATGCCCCACGCGCGTTGGAAATATTTCGTGTATGCCCCTGCATGTCCTTGTATTTCATAAAGATACATTAAATGAAATTTGGAGTGTTATATTTTTGAGAAAATTGCACGCAGGCCCCTTATATTTTATGAAATTGCATTTTGGTTTGTGCGTGTAAGTCACGTGTAGTACCACGTGATTGGAAAAATTGCAATGACCACCTGGCGGGTTTTAAACTTTGTATTTGATCCATAAACTTCACGTTAACGTTCTAAAATCTTGGTAAAATTGCTCAGAACCCCCTGGACTTTATTTTATTTGCAAAAATGCCCCTGCCAGTGTTGGAATTTCTTTGCGCTTTCCCTATTTATTTCATACATCTCTAAAATTCCAAAAATCACCAAAAAATTATCATAGATCCCTGCTGCATTGTATTATTACGCTATATTTTTATTTTACATTTTATTGCATTTTCATATTTATAAAAATTCAAAAACATGCATTTTTGCTACTGTTTGCATTAAAAAATCCCAAAAATATATACAAACCTCTGGAAAAATTCTTAAAAAAAATGTATGTTGTGCTTTTTAGTGTGCTTGATTTTCTGACCAAAAATCAATAAAAAATTTAAAAAGGAAAAGCATAAAAATAACAAAACCCTGAAAATATCTATAAAAATATTAAAAATCTATAAAAAATCACAAAAATACAATTCTTGTCTCTGAATTTTCTCTATTATATTCTCTATATATTAAATTTAATTTGGAGGATTTTTGCTATTGTTTAATATTATTTACCTCCATTTTATTATCGGCTATTTATTATTTTCATTATTTTGAGTGTTTTTGACTTTAAAAATATATAGAAATTAGCAAAAAATCTTAAAAAATCACAAAAACATTGGAAAAATATAAAAAACAACAAAAATATTTTATTTACTGTATTTTGAGTATTTCTCACTATTTGTGCCTCTCTCTCATCTCTAATATGTGTATAGATATATATACTTCTATAAGCCTTATATAGTATCTCTTTATTTAGTAAAAAAAAAGAGAAGAATATAAAAAGATATAGAATATAAAAACAAAATACAATATCAGCAAATTAAAGATCGCAATATATATATATATATATAAAATTAAAAACCCACAAAAAGACTTGTGTGCATACATGACCAGCTTGTATATGAATAATTGTAGGCTACCGTTTTTTGCTCTCTGTGCTTCGACCTCTACATGCTTACACACTATGCATTTTATGGTAGAGTTGATAAATTTTAATTCACATTTTTGGGACTTAATTGATTTATTATTTGTTGTGGGTTAATTGCTGATTGATTGATGTTTCGTGAGCGGTCGCCTCAGCGACACTGTGGTCCCGCCTTGTGTGGACTATTTAGACCCTCGCGGGATCTCGGTTATCAGAGGGACACCTTTGAGAAGAGGGGGATTGCGCAAGGAGGTGTTGCACGAGGGAGATAGGTCAACAGTGGTGGGTCGAGGCACATGGTTCTAAGGTTCAGTAAGTCAATCTGCGGTATTCATTTAGTTAGGCGATCTGAAGCGAGTAAGCAGATGGGCAGAAGTATACACAGATTATACATTTTGTATTTAATATAAAATAATTAATAATATAATAATAAATTCAAATATAAAAAATATAGATTTTTTAAAAATAACAAAAGAATGTCATTGTTATTAGAAAATGGGGAAGGAAACTTCATCGTCTCTTTGGTTTATATAAAACATTTAGTTCAATAACGAGGAAGGAAATTTCTAGAGTATTCATAAAACATTTAGCTCACAGTCAATCCTATGCAATCATATGCAAGGTCATATATTCAGTCTCAACTCAACAAAGAGATGGTAGGCAAATAAGTTATTACCAATATTATAGTAATCAGAAGCTTTGAGCAAGGAAAAAAGTTATTGTTAAGGATGTTACTGGAACCTTGATTGTGGTGCGTTAGAGCTTGGAGATTGGAGCAAAGTTGATCAGATATTGGTATCGCTAGGTGATGTTGGAGTCTCGAGCATTGGAGGAGGTGCTGTTGGATTGCGCATCAGAGGGCGAGGGATTGTTGTTGGGCCATGCTGGAGCATGGAGCATAGGAGGCATTGCAGGAGTGCACACTATCGGGTGATGTTGGAGCACGATCTTCAATTGGAGATATGCGAGAGGTCGAGAGCGATGGAGAGAGAGCAGAGTTGCCATGCAACGGTAGGGTTTTCTGTATGAACAAGGAGGGTCTGGGGCATGGGGTGTTTTTGTGTGAAAGGTGCTTTAGCTAATCGGACTTCTCTCCTATGGGGTTACCTGGTTCAATTCAAAGTCTAATACATATGCAGCCACATATGCAATATACTCGCGAGCATATACCTTGCAACCCAAATATTGAGCGAGTTTGGCATACTCGTTGCGGTACGGGGGACTCATCTGCATTTGCGACCTCTTGGACCGACTTTGTGAAAACTACGTAGGGTTCAGGCTCTGGTCTAGGACCATCGCTCTGATAACATGTGGAAAGAATAATCATGACTTGTTTATTTTGAGGGCCATATGGCTCTCTTATATAGAGAAGAGAAATCCTAGAAGGGACATAATAGAGACATAATAAATATGTAATTACAAGATAACTCTCAACATTAGTCATGGCTTCAGAGGTGACATTCCATATCCATATTTATAGTTTAGACATTTGATGAAAAATATAACATCATGACAATGTCCCCAATCATTGAGATATTGGGAGCCGAAATGAACCTTTTTTTTAAATGCCAAATTTGGAATACTCTGTGTAATTTTCTGTTTTTTTTTTGAGAAAGGATTGGCGTGAACTTCAGAAAACCTGTCAACTATGCACAAAACATTATCTCGTCTACTAGCACATTTGTTTCTAAGGATGCTTCGATGGCTGGGAAACACTAGGATCTTGCCAATCAAATTAAGGCATATCTGCTTAAATGTTTTTATCACAATTATATTCGGCTCCTAGTCTTTAATTGTGGGAAAAAGCTTTGTTGTTGTTTTTGTATATTCGGCTCCGAGTCTCTAACATGTTCTGTTGTTTCAATCAAGTTTTAAGCAAGTTTTTATAGTGATTTGTATTGAAGTCTATATTGGTTGCATTATTTTCCTCGACAAGTTTTCTTGAATTCTTTCTCGTATCTATTCTACAGGACTGGTCTTATGTATTAGCCTTCATTGAACAAGCTATCCTGCAATTCTGGGAGCAGCTTTCTCGTCAAATATTACAAGGTAGTTGGTTGTAACACTCCGGATTATTTGTTAAAAGGGGCATGACATTTATCTTATCTTTACGAACTCTGTTATACATGGGATGTCTTCTGGAATATATTATTATTGATAATGATTATCATGTAAAACAGGAGTTAGATATACCATTATCATGCAATTCTTGTGTTAGTACTGCTTGGGGAAAGAAGTTATTTGTTATGAAGTCTCTCCTTATATATATATTTGTGTGTGGGGGGGTGATGGTTAACATGTACATGGATCAAAGTACATAAAAGTTGTAACTAAAGAGTACATGGCCTGTCCAACCTAAATATGACATAGAACAATCAATGGATTTCATTTCCTGTCCTAAGCATGTCTTCGGATGTCTTGAAATATGTATCACATCATCAATATATCCTGTTCTGGGACAATTCATAAACCTAATGGCCTAGCTTACTTCAAAGGAAATATCAGGCATGGTGAAAATGACATTGAGGAGCTTGCCAGCATGAAACGAACTATCCAACATTGACTTGCACTAAGGCACCTCATATAGCTTGGCATCTAGGTGTGAGTGTAGAAGTTGTCCTAGATCCAAGCATCTTGATCTCGGGAGGTAAATTAAGAACATACTTACCAATGTTAGAAGACAAGCCCTCTATGTCGCAAGCCACATCTATATCAAGGAAGTTTTGCAAGCTAGCAAGGTCCTTGGTGATAAATTGCTTCTTTAGCACTTTCTTCACATAGAGATGCCACTTGAATCGTTGCGAGTGATTACAGTTTCATTATCATACACAAGTAGCACTATTATTCTATTGGTGGACCATCTAAAAAAGAGAACATTTTTCACTGGATTTTATAAACTGCTTTCCTTTCACCACCTGAGATAGCTTGTGAAACTAAGCTTTGAGACCCTGCGTAAGGTCATTGATGGCCTTGGGAGAATGGTGTCCTTGTGATTTTGCATCTTGAGGAGATAATAAGGCTCTTCTACTTGAGTGTATGGCTATGTAGAATGGTGAACTTGACTTACAGGCTGACCATAGGCATTTATGGCATTCGTTTTTTGAAACCATATTTATCTCTCCTCAACATTTTATAAGGGAATTTCGATTTTTCCCGAGTTACCTATGCATATGTGTTTACATCTGGGTGATTGTTGTTCCTTCAAGTTCCAGTGTGATGATTGGTTGGCAGGGGATCTCTGTGATCGTTATGGTTGGCAGGGGATCTCTGTGATCGCTTTGCATCTTGGCAGGGGACCTCACTTGGTCGCTTTGACCTTTGATCTGGACATGGTGGTCTTGGAGGCTTGCGATGGTGGTGTTTGGCTCCCTACTTCCTGATCAATTTTTGCTGGCTTTTGGAGTTCGTCTGACTTTTGGAGGATCTTGGCCCTGCTGATGCTCCATGAGAGGGTCGTGACCACTGGACGTGGTGGGATGGTGATTTCTAGGCGAAGTCGGCATACAAGTCTATCTCGACTCCTACTGTTTTCGACCTTGGCATCTTGCAAGCTGATATGGAGCATTTAAATACCCGTCAAGGTCAAGATTTTTCTGTGATTTCGAAGATGTGATTGATTAGTGATTAAGGTGCGCAGGTCCAAATCTATTCTAGTTGTGAATGTTGATTGCTGCCTTTTTGGTGCTAATCCAGAGGACTTGGAGGATCTTTTCTTGACATACGATTGAGTTAGTGAATAACCTATGGCATCTCCCTGGTGGATCTCTCAAATCTTGAAAAATTCCAGAACACACTTGTGAATGCCCAGTTCATACTTATGTTAGAGTAGTTGAACACATTGCTATGCTATAGACCATATGACTTTCCTGAAAGGGGGTTGTTTTCTGTTAGAAGGGAACTTGTGGATGTTCATCATGCTGACACTCTCTTTGAGTCTTGGCTTTTGTAATACTTTATTCATGTTTTGTTTTATAGGCCGTGCATCTAATACTTAATCCGTGTTTTGTATTATAGGGCATGCGTCAATCTGGATGCATCCCCTTTTTTAGCCTAAAAAACATCTCTAATAAAAATATGGTCTACATTTCCTAGTTCAAACTGTTTGGACATAGATTTGAGAAATGCTGAAGAATCATTTGCAATTGCCAAGTTAAAATGACGAATCTGATGATTAAGAATCGAACTAGAAACCCAAACATCTAAATATAGAAGATTAAATAAACTACTAAATTGACAATATCACACTTTCAGAAGGAGATCTGATGGCGCTTCCCTAGCTGATAAAATTGGCACTGAAATTGTGATTTACGAGATAAACAACAACAAAGTCTTTTCTCACATTAATTAGGGTCGACTATATAGATTCTTTGCCTCCATTCAGATCTATCTTGGGTCATTCTCGAGCTACATGGATTCTTTGCTTCCAATCAGATCTGTCTCAGTTCATTCTTGAACTTAAATCCAAAAAACTAAGATCTCTTCGTATAGTCTCATTCCAATACTTCTTAGGCCTTCGTCGCTCTCTCTTAATTGGCTCAACATCCTAAAACTCGCATCTCCTAATAGGTGCATCAATTGATCTCCATTGCAAATGGCAAAGCCACCTTAAGCAGTATTCTCGCATCTTATCCTGGATCGGAGCTGCACCTGCTTTCATTCTGATTGCATCATTCCGAATCTGATCTTTACGTGTGTGTCCAGACATCTACCTTAGCATTTTCATTTATGCTACTATCATTCTCTGCACATGTCTATGGTTCACATGCCAACATTCAGATCCATAGAGCTTATCAGGTCTCACGGTTGTTTTGTACAACTTTCCTTTAATTTTCAAAAGAATTATCTTATCACAAAGAACAACAGAGGCTCCTCTCCACTTTTACCAACCTGTATTTATTCTATTAGTAACATCTCCATCAATTTCTCCATCTTGTTGCAAAATAGATCCCATTTATCTAAAAAAATCTCGCTTTTAAATTTTATCGTCACTAATCTCCACCTTGATTCCTTTATCATTGCTTCCATTAAAAGTGCACTCTATATATCCAGTCTTAACCCTACTTATATGAAATCCTTTAGTCTCCAATGCTTGTCTCCAGACCTCAAGCTTCACATTTACTCCATTTTTAGTCTCATCAATCAATAAAATATAATCAACATATAACATACACCAAGGTTTCTCATCCTGAATGTGACTAGTCAACTCGTCCATAATCAAAGTAAAAAGAAATGGACTACAAAAGAAGCAAGTAGTAAGACATAAACAATTAAAAATTAACAACTACTTGCTATGAAAAAGATTTTCAAGCTACTTTACGGGATTGCCCTAAATTTAACCCTTTACCTTTTATACATCATATTCTTATATAGTAGTTAATGACTCATATGTAATTATATTAATCTCTTGTTATTTAGAGATCATAATTATGGATTTTAATGATAGGGAAAATGAGGTTTTGATTCTTGATTTTATCTAAATTCTCAAGTTTAGTGGATAGTCCGTGTTCTTGGTATGTGTGTGACCTTACACTATGACTCTAAGGCGTGAAGAGTGCCTTAGGGTTGGGTGCTTCTGTAGGCATGCGAAAGGGCATAGTGCATCCTAACTAAGTTCCCAACACATCCACTAACTTAGTATATATTCATGGTAGTAATCCAAAGATCCGATGATTTGTTGACGATTCATGGTTGATAATGTTTAATGACTCTATGGTAGGTTTGATTGCAGTCAACTTTAATTAATACCATCTTAACTGATTTCAACTCTTCGTCTTATTCTACTGTAACCCTAGATGATTTAGATGTAGCCATAGATGATTCGGATGTAGCATCGCCAAACCTGTTTGCGGAAAGTAACCAAAACTCAAGTGGTTAGGAAGTCTCCTAAGAGACTCTTCCTTCTCGCCCTCTAATCGGAAATGCGGTCCAATAGAGGGATATGTCTACTCCAAAACTACGCCCCTAAGATGTGTGAGAGAGATTCTTCGGAAAAGTCACTTTAAAAACCAGCTCGACTAGTACAGGCTAACGAACTCATACGAAAAACTAAAACTGAGGATTCCCCGAATGGATATCCTAAAACAGAGGGTCAACGGAAGTGATCAAAAGTTGGAATCCCGACGAGGTGTAAAAACAATGTGAGCTCGCATAAAAACCGTGAAAAGGCCTAGGATCCTAGATCCGCGCTCTTGGCGACTGCTGCTCGAACTGAGCTTCCCATCTCCCGCCCAGTTGAGAGTCACCGCGCTCTTGCACAGTCATGGTAAAGGTCACCATGGCCAGCACTATTATTTGTCATCACTAATTTACCATCATCTTTCATTCTTAACTACTCATCTCTTTCTCAGTCCTATCTAATGTTGATATAATGAATCTATCCTTTATTCATAATTTTGTTAGTGATAATCTGTATTAGAAGATGGTACTCAAGGATATTTGGATTGAGGAATGATAGTCATAATATCATAGGAAACTTTTGTTAACTTGATAATAAAAGGTACTGATATTCTAAAACTAGTAATTCATTTTCTTTTACAAGGTCATGAATTTAAACTTAATTTCTCGTCCTTAACATTGAAATTAGTGACTAATTAGTAATCTACTATTTGATCTTTAATTGTATGCTAGTCCTATTTTTTTGTAAATTAACAAAATTAATGGCGCTCATTAGGTCTGAAACTTGATGGTTTACATATTCACCATTGATCAATATTTTTAATATATATATATATATATTAGTATATATACAAATTAAATATGTGTACATCTGTGTGCAAATTTATGCATATTCTCACTTGATAAGAAGATAATGAATTCATCATCGGTGTTCAGAACTTGACATGTAAGAATGTTAGTTATCAAGAAGGGAGGTAACTATATTAGAGAAAATATCCCATACACAATTTTCTACACATCAATCATGGAAAATATGGATTTCAGAATATTCTATCCAAACTGATGCCATATTTGGTGGCCTCACCCAATAGTACACATACCCCTAGTAAAATTCAAAATCCAATGCAATTGGATAGGTTCAGATCAATTTGGATACCTTGATGGATCATAATAGATAAAGATCTTAAAATTCCTTTTTACAGACAGATTGGTTCTGAATAAACCCTGGGTAGTCCGATAAAATAGTGTTTGTTTAAAACAATCTCAAAACGAAATAATGAACTTACATCATTTTTCTTCGTTTTTGAGTAGTACAAACATCAGTCCTATCAAATTTATAGTCTAATGGCTGAAATGGATTGAGTGATGGACTGAATTAATGTGTGACGAAAAAGTTCGATCCTCTGGATTGAATCGATGAATAGTAAGTTAATCAAAACTATCATGTGCACTCTTAACCCGAATAAATGTCTGATGTGCAATATATCAAAGTAACTATGATAGCAAAATTTCTCAACAAAACCTGTTGCCATGTTGTCTTAAGTATCCACTGGAGACTGCCAGTGGGCAGCATTTGAGTCAAAATTGTAGACTTAATTTGAGCAACAATATCCAAACATTCATTCATTTCTTTAAAACTGAAATCGAATCTGACTGTCTGCTACAATCTGTTGATATGATCTTTTCGTATCAAACACTCTCTTCAAGAAGATGGAGGAGCATTTATTTACTTATAAGAGTGGGCCAACTAGAACTTGCGTTGGGAGAAGAGATCGGTTGTGCTGTAAAGATTGGTCATTAATCATAGGAGAGAGTTTGACAACCCAACATCGCTTGTTAGTCTTGGATATATAAATAAAAGGGCTGGTAAAGAAAAGGAGGGTTCCTAAGATCACTAGAACTAGATGGTGGAATCTTCCACTAAAGCAATCGAGCTTTAGGGAGAAGGTTTCAGAAGACTTATCTTGGGATTGCAGCGGAAGTGTAAACGAGATGTGGGAGGCAGTGGCATCTTATATCCGAAAGGTAGCCAAAGAGATGCTAGTTGAGTCAAAAGGAGGAGCTCTAGGTCAAAAGGAGGCTTGGTGGTGGAGTGAAGGGGTGCAAGAGAAGTTACAAATTAAAAGAGCATGCTTTAGAGCTATGTCTAAGGATAGAATAGAGGAAACTATCACAAACTACAAAATAGCGAAGAAAGAAGCAAAGAAGGCTGTAAGCGAAGCTAAGTCAAAAGCTTATGAAGTTTTGTATAAAAATCTCGACTCTAAGGAGGGCCAAAAGGATATATTCAGGTTGGCCAAAGTAAGAGAAAGAAAAACCAAAGACCTTTCTCAGGTGAGATGCATTAAGGACGAGGAAGGTACGTGCTTGTTACTCAGAAGGATATAGAGACTAGATGGGAGCAGTACTTCTATAAAATTTTCATCGGGGAAGGAAATAGAGAGATCACTTTGGGTGATCTAGCTAGTAGTGAAAGTTACTTAAATCATGCAAGCTATAGACGAATACAAAGAAAGGAAATAGAGGAGGCTTTGTAGGTTATGAGACCCGAGAAATGTGTAGGACTGGATGACATCCATGTAGAAGTATGAAGAGTTTTAGGTGAGCGCGGTTTGTCTTGTCTTAGGAATTGTGAACCCCAGAGGATCCGGGTACCCGTTAATCACACATTTCGCGTTACAACAATCATTACTATCGCATTAAGTAACTGAAAGTACGGGGAAAAATTTTTCGCGAATGAAATAATTTCATCTGACATTCATATCAACATTTATAACCACAAACTCATAGAACAATGGTCACCAAAATTTCATTTCATTAACTTCCATATATTTTACATGTACAAAGTCTGACAGTATATACAGTATATCCCAAAATCTGACTGAAGAGAAAGAAATATAATACATTATAAATTGAACAAAAACCGGCATAAAATAAACCATACCGTTGGGTATACAATTTATCTTCTGGACCCATGTATAGCTACTGAACTGCAGGTTGTTTGCCTGCCAAACATGTTAGGAAAGAAGAGGAGTCAGCGGTTGCTGGTACCTCCAAAAACTTATATAAAATAACAGGCATTTATTGTAACCAAAAGCAGGCAAGTAGAGAGGCAAGAACAACTCAAATTAAAATTTATTCCTACTTGCAATTGAAAAGGGTTTCCAAATTCTAGTAAGCACCTCTTATGATTAGCTATTATCCCAACATTCCCCACATAAGCATATTTCTATCGTAAGTGATTGTATATTTTATTCTCCTAGTGCTCAGAGATCATATTTATGGATTTTTGATGATGGGAAAGGTGAGATGAGAAGATATAAAGATTTATTAAAATCTTAAGTCTAGTGGATAGTCTGTGGTCTTGGTTCTTGTGAAACCTCACACTATGACTCTAAGACTTGAGGAATGTCTTAGGGTTGGGGTGCCTCCGTAGGCATGCGGTGTTGTATAATGCATCCTAACTAAGTTCCCAACACGTCCACCAGCTTAATGAGATTTCGAATTAGATTATAGTCTTTTCCATTTATTCAACTTTAATTATAACCCCTTAAAACCTCAAGTGCAACTGTCTCAGATGTAACTCTATATGATGTAGATATAGAAATGGATGATCTGAATGTAAAATCAATCCCTTCAAACCTTAATGCAACAGCCTCAAATGTAACTCTAGATGATGTAGATATAGATATGGAGGATCTGGATGTAGAATCGTCAAGTCTGTTGGCGAAAGAAAAACTCAAGCGGTGAAGAAGCCAACAAAAGGCTCTTCCGTCTCGCCCTCTAATTGGAAGGACGGTCCAATAGAGGGATAGGTCTAGACTCCCAAACTACGCCACTGAGACGGGTGAGAGGGACTTCCCGGAAAAGTCGCTCTAGAAAAACAGCCCGACCGGTAACGGGCAACCGAGCTCGTACGTAAAACTGAAAACCAAGGATCCCCCGTCTGGGTATCCTAAAACAGAGGGTCAGCGGACCTGGTCTAAAGTCGGGATCCCAACGAGGCGTAAAAACACTGTGAGCTCACGTTAAAAAATCGAAGGGGGACTGGGATCCTAGACCCGCGCACTTGGCGGCCGCTGCCCAAACCGGGCTTCCTTTCCTCCGCCCAGTTGAGGGTCACCGCGCCCTCGCACGATCAGGTGTAAAGGTCACCATGACCGGCACAAATAATTCCCATCCCTGATTAACCATCAACTATGTAGATGTACTTGATTACATGTTCACTTTCATGTTATCTTGGGGGAGGTTGGCTTCATGAGTCTTAATAATGATCAATTTAACGTCATCCTTGCATTTGTACATTGCCATAACCTCGATTGATCAATAGTCATTGGGTTCCCATGTTAGTATGCACTATTTTCCCTCATTTCTTTGTAAGGATAGTGTTACCAAGGTTGGAGTGTTGATACTTTTAAAGAGGGATTAGATCTTGGAAGATTACCTTCTTAAATATCCTAGTCTTCATCGTTCAGGTTCAACTTGTTTTGTCAAGAAGTTTAAGATTTCTTAAGAATGATAAAATTGGTAAATTTCTAGTCATGAGAAAAGCTTATGCTCCATATTCATCTAACAATACATACAAATGAAGTTTCATAACCCTTGATCTGAAAGGGATTTCAGTTCCCACTTACCGAAGTCTATGCAAGATTAAATTTTCACTTGCCAGCAACACATAAGCCCTTAGATGTTCTAAGGTAATCAAGGATCAGGTTTCACTCAAAATAAATCAGTTTTTTTTTCGGATCTGGCTTGTATAATAGATATATTTAATTCAATTATATAAATAGATGAATCGGGTTCAGTTTGAATAGAACTTCTAAGACTACTCCAGCGTCCTGAGATATACAAAATCCTATAATCAGAGCTGAAATTCTGTTCATGTTAAATTCTGATTTTTGAAGAGTAGAGAGAAAATAGTTACAATCATCATGGAGCATCGTCCACCTTACATCAAAACGATACGGTAGACCAGTCATAACTCGACACTTCCTAATAAGAACAATGGTTACACTTCCAGATTTTGGTACTGGATTCTAAAAAAAATCTCAATAAATCGAGTTTGGGTTTTGTACAATAGATATTATCATCCTAAGCCATCTAGATCTCAAATCCCAGAACAAACCTTAAAAAAATCCTGCTCTACAACAATCCAACTTACATGTGATAATTCGAATTAAAGGTGTGTAACATCTCCCTATAAAAATCTATATGTACTTCTGAAAGCAGAGCAACCAATGGTTTATCACAATTAACAATTTGATTTTTTTTTGTTTTTGCTAAAAGATAGGTTCTATATGTCAAAGAAGCTTCTTATATTTGTAAACCCTTATTAGAAATGTTGACATAGATATTGTTTGGTCAAATAACTTATACAACCAGATTCAGATCTTATAAGCATGAATTTGAAGGAAAAATGATACAAGTACAACTAATGACAGTTACCATATTAGATTAAATTCCACACCGTCAGATATCTATACACCAAATATACATGAATACGATCATATTGTACCATTATATCTCAAAATTTCATGATCCCCAACCATGTGACTTTCCATTGCAGCTAAATGAATCACAGATTTCTCTATCAACCATGTAAACAGAATGTATATCAAATCTCATATATGGTAGAAAAAGGAGATGGTGATCTGTCCATGCATGGCAGCAAGGAGAGGGCTGAGGATTCTACATGCATGTCATCAAAAGTAGAGTTTAATGATACATGTAAGGCAGCAAAGGATGGGGAAGGAGGTACCTTAAAATCCTCAAAATTTGCAACCAAAATTTCATGCATGGCTGACTGTCCTGGAAATCCAACACCTTCGAATTAATGCAGAAGTGGCTGTCCTTGGAGCAATTGGCTTGAGGTCAGCAGCAAGTCTGGAGCTGCAGATTTATGGTCAATTGGAACAATTGCTTCCAACTGAATCTTCAGAAATTAAAGAGAAGACATGGCTCGTTGGTGGAGGAATCGAGGGAACACGGGAGATGAGTTTTTGTGAGGAAAAAGGGAAGGAAAAAAAACGAGAGAGAGTTAGGCGTTGGGGTTTAGATTATGGGAGTTTGATGCTATTTATAAGGAAGGTAATTCCCTTGTTTGTTGCCACTTGGGAAACACGTAGCCAAGTGGGAAAAGAATTGGAGAGGCGTGGAGGCTGCTGGCTTTTCCAGCAGTCTGCTACATTTTCTTTTTTTTTGTATGCCGACAATACATTGTCTGCTACTGATCAGTAGTTAATAATAATAATAAAATATGTTGTTATTTTTTATTATTTTAACTTTTTTTGTTTGGAGTACAAAAGTTGACCGTATTCGCGCGTCGAGCGACGAACTTTGAATCGCAATGTCTTGATTTGATCGTCTCAGAACGACGATCAAAATGAGTATAATATTGATATACTTCCGATCGGGTTTTGAATACCTGATATTTTCAGATACGGTTTTTGTTTTAGATTTAATTTTGTGATTTCAAAATATCAAACAATATCCGGTTGGCGAACGGTCAATTCCGTTGGTCTTGTTTTTCGAATCAGATTTTTAGGCGGTCTCGATTCGTTTCGCGGTTTCCGAATTTGCGTCGCGGCTTTTTCACGGCGCGCATTACGAAGCAACCGATTTTTGGTCGATTTCGTCCGGACGACTTTTGATTCACGATCAATAGGTCGTTTTAGGTTGTTTAGTATTGACCGACAACGTTTTTGGGTTCATTGGACCCAAAATCGGACGAGTTCGGGTTTGTTAGAATATGGATGTTACAAATATAAAAACCTCAAAGGGAGTCTCGTCCTCGAGACTCGAGTTAAGGCTATTAGGTGTCTTGTTTGAATTTCATATGTCCATAAAAACCTCAAAGGGTTTTGAACCCATAAAAACCTCAAAGAGAAAACAAGCCATATATTTATCATGCATCTAATTACAAAAGCTTGTTTTGATGATTACATCAGAATAGCTGCGGGTATCGTGTCCGCATGTCGGCTTCAGTCTCCCATGTCGCTTCCTCGACGCCGTGACGGTGCCACAAAATCTTGACCAATGAAATTTCTTTGTTGCGAAGCTTCTTCACAGCATGGTCAAGTATCTGGACTGGTTTCATAAGTCAGATCTGGCTCTACATCGAGATTTTCGTAACTGATGATGTGCCGAGGGTCGTGCACATACTTCCTCAAGTTGGATACATGGAAGACATCATGGATAGCGGAAAGATGTGGAGGAAGGGCTACTCGGTATGCCACCTTCCCCACTCTAATGTGCATGCGCGAAGTAGATCCTCAAGCGTCTGGATGGTATGCTCACTCTGCCCATCTGTCTGTGGATGATATGCAGAACTCATTTTCAGCTCTGTCTGTAGTGCTGACATGCACTGATGTCAATAGTGCGATATAAATCTCGAATTTCTGTCAGAGACCACCTCTCGTGGTATACCATGTAGTCCGATGATGTTCTGCACATATAACTTGGCCAATCTGGATGGAGTGTAAGTCGTGTTGACATGTATGAAATGGGCTGATTTGGTTAACTTATCAATAACGACTCAAATGGAATTATGGCCACCTGGTGTTTTCGGCAAACTTGTGACAAAATCCATAGAAATGCTCTCCCACTTCCACTCAGGAATGGGGAGAGACTGCAGTAATCCTGGTGGTCTCCTGTGCTCAGCCTTGACCATCTGACAGGTCATGCATCTGCTGACATGTAGTGCCACATCGCGTTTCATTCCATCCCACCAGAAATGTCGACGCAAATCACGTGGTACATCTTCGTGTTGCCTGGATGGATAGATAACCGTGAACTGTGTGCCTCATCCAGAATGTCTCTACGAAGTTGCTCGTCATTGGGTACAACGACTCGACTCGCCTTCCATAAAATAGACTCCGTCACAACAAAATTATCAACCTCGTTCTTGACAGCGCGCATGTATCTGTCTCGAATCCAAGGATCTGTCTTCTGGCCTTCGACAATGCGATCCCACAAACTACTGAATCGTGGAGGCACGGCAGTAAAAATGGATGCGCTCTCCTGAGGATGCCAATCAGTCAAAGATGCGAGCATATCCCACGTATATAGCCAGTTCGTCGTACCATCAGCATGCGCTCTCCTGCTGAGTGCATCAACCACCACTTTTCCCTTACCAGGATGGTAAGAGATCGTGCAATCATAATCCTATAGCAGCTCGAGGCATCTGTGTTGTCTCATGTTCAGCTCATTCTGATCAAAGATGTACTTCATACTCTTGTGATCTGTGAAAGTCTCAAAGTTCACTCCATAAAGATAGTGGCACCAGTATCTTCAAGGCGAAGACAGCTGCCGCCAACTCCAAGTCATGTGTGTGGTAGTTCCGCTCATGTGGTCTCAACTGCCGTGATGCGTAAGCAATCACCTGTCCTCTCTGCATCAACACTGCTCCTAGACCTTCTCCAGATGCATCTGTGTAGACTGCATAGTCCTGAGTGCCTGAAGGAAGAGCGAGAATGGGCGCTGTAGTCAACCTCTCCTTCAGTGTCTAGAAGGCCTGCTCACATGAATCGTCCCAAATGAATGGAACTCCCTTCTGCGTCAATCGTGTCAAAGGACGAACGATGCGTGAAAATCCGTTGACAAAGCGTCTGTAATAGCCCGCTAGTCCGAGGAAACTCCGAATCTGAGTAACAGTCTTGGGCTGCTCCCAAGACATGACTGCCTCAATCTTCGCAGGATCAACTGCGATGCCTGCTCCAGAAATGACATGCCCGAGAAATGAGACATGAGATAACCAAAACTCACATTTGCTCAACTTGGCATATAGCTTGTGCTCCCGTAATGTATCTAAGACGATCTGCAGATTATTAGCATGATCTCAATCATTCTGTGAGTAAATGAGCACATCATCAATGAACACCACTACAAACTTGTCCAAGTATGGACGGAAGATACGGTTCATCATATCCATGAAAGCTGCAGGTGCATTAGTGAGCCCAAACAGCATCACCACAAACTCGTAGTGTCCATAGCTAGTCCTAAAAGCAGTCTTCGGAATATCCGATTCTTGAATCCTCAGCTGATGGTAGCCTGAGCGAAGATCGATCTTCGAGGACACGAAGATCCTTGGAGCTGATCGAATAAATCATCGATACGTGGCAAAGTAAAACGGTTCTTCACCGTTCTCTTGTTCAACTGCATGTAATCGATGCATAACCTCATGGATCCGTCCTTCTTTCTTGACAAATAGAACCAAAGCACCCCAAGGTGAAGTACTCGGTCTCACGAATCCTAAGTTAAGTAACTCCTTTAACTGCACCTTCAGCTCTCTTAACTCAGCAGGTAACATACGGTAAGGAGTTATCGAGATACGGTAAGGAGTTATCAAGCTGATGAGTCACACTATGAAAATTTGGGAACGTGTGATCGAAAGAAGGTTGAGGCAAGTTTCCAACGTAAAAGAAAACCAACTCGGATTCATGCCAAGTCGCTCAACTATTGAAGCGATCCATTTGCTGAGGAGAACAATGGAGATTTATAGAGCTAAAAGGAAGAACCTCCATACAATCTTTATTGATTTGGAGAAGGCTTATGATTCTGTCCCACGAGAGATATTGTGGAGAGTTTTGGAAAAGAGACAAGTACCTGTCCTATACATTAACCTCAAAGGACATATAGGATAGGGCTTTATCTTGTGTAAGGACCTTTTATGGGAAGGCTGACTATTTTGACATCAACATGGTTTACATCAAGGTTTAGCTTTGAGTCCATTTCTTTTTACTTTGATTATAGACGAGTTGACAAGTCACATTCAGGATGAGTGACCTTGGTGTATTTTATTTGTTGATGATATTGTGTTGATTTGACGAGACTAGTGATGAACTAAATGAGAAGCTTGAGGTCTGGAGACATGCGTTGGAGACTAAAGGATTTCGCATAAGTATGGCTATATGGAGTGCACCTTTGATGGAAGCAATGGTGAAGGAATCAAGGTGAAAATTGGTGACGATAACTTTCGGAAGATATATTATTTTAGATATCTGGGAACTATTTTGCAACATGATGGGGAAATTGATGGAGATATTACTAATATAATAAATGCAGGCTGGCTAATATAATAAATGCATCTGGGATCGATTCCGTTGGTCTTGTATCGTCGAATCAGATTTTTATGGCGGTCTCGGTTTGTTTTGCGATTTCCGAATTTGTGTCGCGGCTTTTCCGTGGCACACGTTACGTTGCGATCGTCTTTTGGTCGATTGCGACCGAACAACTTTTTATTTACGATCAATTGATCGATTTAGGTTATTTAATGTTGGCTGATAACTTTATTGGGTTAAACTGATCCTAATCGGGTCGAGTTCGGGTTTAATTGGATCCGGGTGTTACAGATGGATGGAAGGTTGAGTCCTGATGGCATTGTTGGTATTGTTTAATAATTACTACCTAGCTATTCTAAATTCCTTGAATGGCTGTTTCTGTTGAGGTTATGTGCTACAATGCTATCTCAATGTGTATCCCCTTGGAGGTTGTGCTACATTCCCTGGAAGTCAGTTTACACATCCTGGAAGCAAGTTTTAACTTTGTTTTGGTGAATATCAACGCAGACGATCCAGAGAAAAGCAACCTAAAAAACAAAAAGTGTGATTCTGCATCACTATTTCCGATATATTCCCCAGGTGAGCTTATTGCTTTGAAGTCCTCATCAAAAGATAAAGAGACCTATACTGTGGAAAGTTCCGCTATACTCCCGAAGAATGTTGGAGATAGAAGAACATGTCCTCGCAAGACTACATTCTCACATAAATCTGGTTAGCTTTTTGATACATCTCCTTATTTGGAAATATATTTTTCTATAAATGGTCATGCACATTTCCATTTTTTTTGGTTTTTGGAAATGGTTCCAGATTTTTGTTACTCAATGAAGATTCCATATTTACTGATGCAATGTCTATCTAGGTCCAAGAAAGGATTGTTCTGATGCTGACAAATGTTTAAAAGATGCGTCACCAATTTCATTAGTGACAGACTTCAGATGCGATGAAAGACATTGCGCAAATGTCCCATTTCTGCATAGTGGTTTTTCAGGGAATGATTTAGCTGCATCAACATATCAATCAAGCAACAGAAGTTGTCAGATGGCATTTGATAATGCATTTGATGCTTTTACTTTTGATGACAATGATGTTAATATTGTTTACAACAACGAGAGCTTGTATTTTAGCCCAAACACTCATCATGAGAATGCTGCAGCATCAAAAAGCGACTTTGTACTGAAAAAATGTCGTAGGAAACTTGATTTTTTTTCTGGTGTTTTTCTGGAAACAAACCATGGTAGCCCAGACTCAGTAGAGGAGTATGAAGGACGTGTGAGTGCTTTGGGATCAAGATATTTAAGCAACTTGGACAGTAAGATTGCTGAGTCCATGCCCTTCTTTGAGTTGTCATTTTCTCCTGTCAAGGAATTACAAATGGATAACTTGTACGTCGGCAATTGTATGCTTGATGAAGACAGCACTGACTATCTCGGTTCTACAGAAGTTTTTCTTCAAAATTATTCACAAGACAACAAGCATGTTTCGAATACTAGGTTGCAGATCTCCACATATGGTGAAGACGACTCATTCCTTCAATGCAAGAAAGACATCTTTTTTGAGAATCCAGATGACGATTTTGACCCACATGCCTTGAATCGCAGAGTGGGCCGCTTTCAATATGAGTTGCAGAACATGGACAAAATTCAACATATTAGGTCTCTGAACAGCCCTCCGTTATACAAGGAACAACGTTGTAATGGACATAAATTGTTGCACAAAAGAAGTCATTCAGCACCACCATTTTACAAAAGAAAGACCAAGTTTTTGCTACGGTTCAATTGTTCAGATGGAGCATTTGGAAAGAGCGCCGATCTTTTGTTAGTACATGACATTGCTATCGCAGAAGGTTCAACTTCTAAAAATTTATTATTTGATATTTCTTTGTAAATACTTGTGATTGCTTTAGTATTTATAGGAAATTCTATTGCAGAGACTGCCCAGATTCCGGGGGACTTCTTGCAGGATTGTCATTCTTTTAAAGCTCATGTCAAGAAGAATTCCAATGAGTGCATGTAAACATGGATGGATGTTTGCAAAAGTTTATTTATAATTGTTTTCAAATTATGTTAAATATCTCCGCATTTTAATGTTTATTGTGGTATCATTACGTGGGTAACTGACTCTTTGGATGCGGGATCATTTACCCACCTCTATATGTTCTATTCTTCTGCCCTCCTTTTATATTTGTTTTTGGGAAGAATGTATAAATCTCGAGTAAGGGAGATTAGAGTTTGTCCGCCGTAGTGGTTTTATCTCTCCGTAGGATCGTCCATGTAAATCCGTGACTCTCATTATGTGCTCATCTTCTTATTTTGCACCGTGTTAAATATTTTATCGAGTGTCTAAAACAGTCGATGGTCAGCGTAAGGAATAGTCGAATCTTTCAACATGGATTTGAGCAAGAATCCATGTAGCCGACCCTACTTATAGTGGGAGAAGGTTTAGTACATTAGTCTAAAACAGTAAACTAAATCCTAAAACTTGATATTTTGCCGGAATTAGTGGTGCATAATTATTTGGCTACCACTCATTGATGGATTGCATTGACTTCACCTTTGAAGCTTATATGAGTAGAGACTCTTTTGAACCTCATTATTCATGGTTTTTATGCACAAATGATTTATCAGGTAATGGAATTCGTCTTTGGCAGATTCATGATATTGGGCTATTAATCTCTACCTATGTGCTATGTTAAGAAGCTCGTTTGAACCTCATTAAAAAAGAAGTTATGCTAGTGCCTTAGGTCTCTCTTTATGTTAGAAACTCATATGCCAAGTTGGGAGGTAACTCTTTCTTCTTTTTTTGAGAAAATTTACAGTATGACTGTTCAAGGTTGTTAAAGTATGGGTCACATGTTAGATGGGTAACTGGATCCCTCTAGGGTCCAATTATCACAACCACAGTATTAATCCCACATCTATTGTTAGTGAGACTTCGATCTGTCTATGAGGCTATGCAAGAAGCCCCGCACCCATAGTATCAATTGAGAGAGAGAGAATGAATAGAAGTATCAACCCTTTGAGCCAGTTCTCTCGTGGTTTCATCCTACTCTTCACGGAGTAGGGTTCCATGCAAAATCTTAGTGTTCTTCCATGTTCTTTATTTTTTATATGATACGCTTCTGCAATATCGTTTTCTTCATGGTACTGGTATTAGAGCGGGTACAATTCTAAAAGTTCTTGAAGATTCAGAGAAGGTACGATTTTGATTTGAAGATTATTATTATTCATATAATTTCGTGATTCGTTCAAGATCAAGTTCTACGGTTTCTTCTGAAACCTTAATTCTACGCCGACAACAACTATCAGAGCATATTTATTATTGTTCAGATTCAAGTTCATATTCATTTTTTTTACGCTCAAAAAGGGGGAGGCACTCAAAGGTGCTCGCCCCAGTGCATTAATAAAGGAGATAAAAAATACTTACAAGAAAAAGGGGAGCAGCAGCCGAGAAAACAAAAAGCGGATGGTATCCGAGAAGAGATACCCCCCGATACAAAAGCAACACCCTACCCAGAAGACCAATCGCGAAGGAAGCGCGAAGCCGATATACGTATATTCTCTGTGTAGAACCTCTGTCTAGCAAAGAGGGCTTCATTTCTTCCAAGCCAAATGCTCCAAAGCCGCGCAATCGGGTCCAGCAGGTCCACCCGAGATCTGCCCCTAGAGTTCACCAAGCTATCGCAGAAGGAAGCCAAGGTCGAGAAGCTGAGCCAGCCCAGGTCATCCCAAAGGCCACGAATACAACCACAGCGAAAGAAAAGATGCTCAATAGTTTCCGTGTCCGAGTCGCAAAGACCACAGATGCGGGAGACATTGGGGAACATAGAAGCACATCGGTTACGAGTTAATAGTCTGCCACGCCGAAATAGCCATAGGAATATGCCAATGCGCTCAGGGAGCTTGAGACCCCAAAAAAATCCACAATCACGCAGAAGGATTGCATCATCCCCAACAGAGGGAGGAAGAAGAGCCTTGTACGCCTTACTAGTAGAGAAGGAGCCATCTTTCCAGACCAAGTGATCACGTCCAAAAGTAGGCTTGGAAGCGTCCGCGAGTACTGCCATGAGAGAAATGAAATCCTCTAGCCGCCGGTCCGATAGGTTAGCCGCAAGTTCATATTCATGATCGTTCAAGTTCAAGATTCAAGAAAGATCTAGAGTTTCATCGAAGCCACTACTAAGAGTTCCCGATATGGAACCCTATATTATGTTATACGTCAAATCCATGTGCATGATCTAGAGATTTGGCTTCTGAAGATAATTAATTTCTGAAGAAGAATGAAGGTGATCGGTCCTCTCGCTCCAGAGATCTGGCCCCAAAGGCCTCTTCGCGCTACAACTTAACCATCTTGTTTTTTCCAGGTCAATGGCAATGTCCCTGTAACTTCCAAGGGGTGTCGTGTGTCACATCCTCCCCGAGCACTGCTCTCGAAGTGATGCCCTCCGATGCCACATCGTGATGGCCTCCTCTCTGGTCTTGCCCTCCAGGCAGCACCCCCTCTGTAGCGACCTCCTCGCGCAAGCGACGATGGCCTTAAAGCCTCCTTCCTCCATGTGACATCGATCAACATCAATGCCATCTATGGTGCATCTCCATGCTTTTGTAGTTGTAGATCCTCCGCAATCCCCTAGCGATCTGCCCCAAACGGAAAGGCAACACCTACGTCGCTCCTCTTTGCTTCATTCCAGGCATCGACAACATCTCCAACAAAGGTTCCCATGATGGGAACCCTAACTCGTGCATGAGTGAAAGGGGCCCAATATCCCTTCATTTAAATGAGACAGTTGGCCATGTTATGTATTAAAAACAAAAGAAAAGGAAGAGAGAGGAAAAGAGCAAGCTCGTTTGTGTTGCTGCAAATAACAAAAGATAGGTGGGTTGTGGCTGCTTAAAAAAGGGCCTGTAATTTTAGGACCACTTTGGGCCATGATTTTTTTCTCAAAAAATGGGTAGTATGATTTTGGGCCCTATTTGGACGGTGTTTCAAATAAAAAAGGATTTTTATTTGGAAAAGGCAAGCGCATGAAAAAGGGAGAAAAGCCGTATACAGTAGTTTTTTGGAAAAAGGGGATAGCTATAAAAAAGAGGGAAATAGCTGCGATTTTTTTGTAGATTGATTTCCCCCATATTCAGGTCTTGTCCCAACTTGGCCATTGTCATCTGTTCCAACCAGTATGGGAGAATTGGGGAGTATTATGTAGTGTTCTACATGATAGATTCAGATCAAGATATCCAGATTTTAGACTCTATCAGTTTGAAGTGCACGTGTATGCACTCACTATTAGAGAGGTCCCTATCTTCAATTTGGGCTCAGGGTTTTCATGTGATTTATAGGGACTCCAGAGTAGATATCCCATTCTCTGAGAATATTATGTAGAGTTCTACATGATAGCCTCGGATCCAAACATCCAAATTTCACACTCTACTAATTTGGCGTGCACATGTATGCAATCACTGTTTGAGAGGTCCCCATCTCGATTCAGATTTCGGGTTTTCATGTGATCCATATGGACTCCAGATTAGAGATCCCATTCTCTGAGCATTGTAGGCTCAGGGTTTTCATGTGATTTCATTGAGACTCCAGAGTAGAGATCCTGTTCTCTAAGCTAGTATGGGTAAGACCTAGTTCTGTGACGAGGAGACTCAGTTCAGACTCCATTTTTCAATGACCATGGACCAACGAGGATGTTTCCACGGCTTCTTTAGTTTGTCAGTAGTGTCTTGTATTGTGTGATAGATCGATTTCTTTCTAATTGTCCAAGCTGAGCATTGCCTGCTCCAGCTTGAGGTGGAGTGTTAGAATATACATCACATGTTAGATGAGTAATTGGATCCCTCCATGGTCCTATTACCACATCCACATGTTTAATCGCACATCTACAGTTAGTGGGACTCCGGTGTATCTGTGGGGCTATATAAGATGTCCCACACCCATTGTATCAGTTGGGAGGGAGAGAGAAAGTGAATGGAAGTACCATCCAAGGCCCTAAATGTCGGTTTCGGTCACCATTTCGGTATCGACCAAAACAGAATTTCGATGGAATTTCGGTGGAATTTCGATTGGAATTTCGATCATTTCAGTCATTTTTTATACTAGGACCCCCATATTTCGGTCATTTCGGTCGTTTCGGTCGAATTTCGATTTCGACTGGATATCGATATTCAACAGAAATTCGACCGAATTTCGTTGAAATTTGAGGCCATGGTACCATCCCTTTAAGGTGGTTCTATCGTGGTTTAATCCCGCTCCTCACAGAGTAGGGTTTCACATAAAATCCATGTGTTCTTCCTTGTTCTTTATTTCTTTATCTCTGATTGGCTTCTGCATTATAGTTTCCTACAAAGGTGGATACTTATCTACATTTAATTTCCCTACCAAAGTGGTGCAATCAAATGTGTTGCATCAATACATAAGCATGGAAGGCTGTATCCCGATATATCGTCGATATATCGGCGATATATCGGTATCGACAGGTCATCGATATATCGTCGATATGTCCGATATCGGGTATCGACAGGCAAAAAAGGCGAGCTGAATCCCGATGTTGGCGATATGGCGTCGATATATCGTCGATATATCGGTATCGACATGGTACCGATATCGATACCGATATCGATATGTCCTTCCATGTTAAGTAAACTATTGTAGAGTACAAGGTTTCAGTACAATGCATTATGCTATTAGTCTTTTTTGTTAGTCTTTTTGTTTCTGCAATTTTTCATGTTATTTGGATATTGTGGATTCTTCTTGTAATATACCCACCACCTTTCTCCAGTAAAGAATGATTAGTATTCCATTGGTGAACAAGAACTTTGATTTTCTGCCATCATGGAATCAAAGCAACAATCCTAAATAGATGTCTACCTGCATAGGTCTTTGTCCCTTTTTTCGTTAGGAATCCACCTTCTCTCTCTTATCGATGGACCATATTTTGGAACGCCTTTTTGATCTTTATGGATTCGTCAGACATTAATACCTACATGTACTTCTCTTCTATGTCGGCATTGGTTCTACTTGTAGTTGATAGCATTTGCGAGCCACCTAGCACCATGGAATTTAATATTTGTGTTGGACAATTAGAGGCTATTTCGATCACCCTTGTTAATTTTAAGCATCAGTGTTTTCTAGCCAGTTTTTATGGTCTAATCATTAGCTTTGGCAAATTTTGTGATTGATTATATCATGAGTATGTTTTTGGAAACCTCTAGAGGCATATCATATTACCGTAGTTATGGTGTTTTCTACCATTAAAGATGCTTAATTGTTGCTTCGATTCATGTGAGTCGTCTACTCATTGCGGTGGTTGTATGTAACCATAGTGTATCGGCATTATTTGCCCTCAAGTACTTGCTCATTTGGTGACTTCTACTATTTCCTTGATTGCATTGAGTCCAAAACCTTTTCTCCCCTCTCTTAGATGATGCAATTGTGCTCTAGCATTTAACATTTTTGTTGGAGTCATAAAGCACCACATCTTGATGTGTAGTGTTTTGATATGAAGAAAGCTTTGAGAAGCAGAAGCATGAAAATTACCTTGAGCTGGCTCACGAACAACATTGAACTAAAAATAGATAAACTAATCTATAAGCAGACGACCAAGGATATATGGACTAGCATGGAGATGACGTACATTTTGGTTTACTAAGTAGAATGTCATGACTCTGGTGAAGTACCACTACCATGGAGTCTTAATTCGAGTAATTGTAACAAATAGAATACTCAAAGGGCCAAGTTGAAGGTATATAAGTTTTTGATAGCCTTAGTCCTAGATATTATGTAGCTATTGTCAAATTTTAGCTTCAACATCCACTGAAGTCCGATATCATAGTTGTCTTATAAAAATTGACGATACTATTGTGCAAATCCAGCTACCTATTGTAACTATCGATACTATTATTCTTGATGCCTTTGGTTGATGTTTGTAGTTCTTATGGTCGTGGTGGTTGCTCTTACGGCTAAAGACATGATCGGGATAGTTGTCATGTTCCTCGTCGATCTACTCAGCCATGTGTACATTATAAATGCACAAACTATTCTTTCAACATATGTTGGAAAAAAGTGTATTAAGTCTGCTTGGACCTACCAAGCTTCTTCATGTGACTTACTTTATGAGTGTTGGAGTATGTGATAGAGGGATAATTGGATCTCTCTAAAATCCAATTATCGCCACTCGTGTTTAGTCCCACATTGTCTATAAGTGGGTCTCCGGTATATATGTAATTCTATATAAGGAGCCCCCATCCCGTGTATTTATTGGGAGATTCAATAGAATATCCGACCCAAAGAGGCCTTCTTCTGTAGTTTCATCCCGCTTCTTATGGAGTTGGGTTCTACACAAATCAAGATGTTTATACTTTTGGTTTCTTTTTTCTTATTCCGCTTCCGTATTTTATATTTCAAAATGGTATCAAAACAAGTCAGTTTTTGAGTTGTTTTTAAAATTAAGATTTGATTAGTATCTTTTATGAATTCTGGAAGTTCAATTCGAATCGAGGGATCGGCGATTCCATGATGCGATCTCTTTTAATCAGCAACGACTACTCCGAGCGGGTCTCCTTCGTTATGAGATGTATCGAGTGAAGATGTGTTGTATATTTTCTTTTGTTGTAAGTTACAACTTTCTCATCTCCATCTTAAGGAGTGTTGGAGTATGTAAGAGATCTAATTATCTCCATTCATGTGTAGTCCCACATCACCTATAAGTGGGACTCCGGTTTGTTTTTGTGGCTATATAAGGAGCACCACACCCCCTGTATTCATTGACAAACTCAATAGAATATTCGGCTCAAAGAGGCCATATATCATGGTTTCATCCCACTCCTTAGGGAATATGGTTCCATGTAAATCGAAATGTTTATGTTTTTGAATTATTGTTTCTGCTTCTGCATTTTGTTTTTCAACAATGAGCATTTTGGCAACATGATTGTTTTTGCTTGTGCTTCCTTTGTTCAGTTATCTCATTAGGACTCATCTGAAGAGAATGCTAATCTATTATTACAGTTCTAATTGCTATCAAGCATACTGTTGGCCTTGTTGTTACCTCATGTAGCAATACCAACTTGGTATCCATGTCATCTTCTGAGAAGTGGTTGAAAATGAGGCCTGGAATTACCTTTCACGTACTACCTCTTTGAGCATCATCAAATATGTATGCCTGGCCAATCACAACTATTGGTTTTTCTCCTAGATTGGAACTCGTTAATGTTTATTGAACTCTTGAGTTTTCTGAGTTATTTATTATTACTAGTAAGTTGTGCGAACAACTTAAGTATAAGACTATTTTTGACGACTTCCATTGTTATTTTTAAGACATCTGAGTGATGCACGTGATTGACGAGGCATGTGAGAATGACCTATTATCTGGATATTCTTATCTTATTTACTTGTGCAAACTCTTTTCTATTGATCTTACTAATCTGATTTGAATTATGAAGCTTGCTTATTTTGTAAGCATATTGTGCTACCCATTGTCCATGTTATGGTCCTCAGGGTGTATGTGTATTTGCTTAAGTTCATAATGATGTATTGTGCTTCTAGTCATTGATATTTTGCTATTTTATTGATGATGGCACCTATTTTATTTGGTTTTCTTAATAAAAGATCGACTTGAAATTTCGAGCATCATGAGGCATTTCTTTCATGAAGTCTTAAATTTTTACCATTGTTAAAATCATTTGCACTAAGGGATATTTACACCCATAACCTTGAGTAGTTTTGTAATTACCCCAGACAGTGTCGATAATTCATAATTACATGAATAACCCCGAATAAGTGCTCCGCCCTACATCTATAACCCTATGTTATTTTAGTCAGTTAACTCAACCATACCTAAAGTTAATGTAACCAATCTTAGATCCAACGATTACAATGAAAAAAGAACAAAAAAACTCATCTTCCTCCTCCCGACACCCCCAACCACCCGCTCCACCGACCACCATCCCCCTCGGCCTCCTCCTCCAGCAGCCCCCTCTTCCTCGGGCCTTGGCCTCCTCCTCCACCTCCCAGCGTTCGCTACCCCCTGCGCCGACCACCTCCCCCTCCCCTTTCCTCCTCTAGCCCCTCCCCCTCGGCCTCCACCTGACAACACCCCCTTCCTGCGCCGACCACCTCCCCTTCCTCCTCCAACCCCCTCTCCCCCAGCCTCCACCTCCCAACACCCCCCCCCCCCCCCACGCCTACCACCTCTCCTTCCTTCTCCAGCCCCCTTCCCTTAGACCTCCGACACCCAACGCCACAATCCCCCCTGACAACCATCTCCACCTCCTCCTCCCTCCATCTCTCCTCCTCTAGGCTCGTGCACATGTTGACGGATGGGGGGCCAAGGCACACTCGCTGAAGCAGCAACACCTCAGTTCCAACTTCTGTAAACTTGGGCACCATGATCTTGGTAGGGGAACCCCTTCCTCCGCCTCCTTCTGGGCGGGGTCCTCTACCTATTTGGGTCGTTCTCCCCCAGCTGCTGGAGAAGCCGAGTGAAGCATGTCCCCATGAAGTAGTCCCCAAGGGAGGCTCCCATGTGGGTCGTGCCAGGGAGGAAAGGGTTGAGGACCATTACGTTCCTGCTCCTCTTCACGCACATCCTCTCTTCGGATGCCATGGCTTGGAGGCTGTGGAGGAGCTCCAACATGGAGATGGCTTTGCTGGGTCAGCCCCGGGTGTTGGTTGCAGTGGCGTCGTCGTTGGCATCGGGGTGGTGGTTGGTGCGGTGGCGGGAGACGCCCACGCATCTCCATCTCCTCCACGAAGCCTCCATTGTAGGAGGGTTACTTGATCTCAGCTTCCGTGATGGGGCTCACCATGCGGGAGAATGGGTGGGAGGGAACGGGTAGATGCTGGAGTAGGACAATGAGAAAAAAAGAAGATAAGAGAGAGAGAACAATATGGCATGATTTGCAAATAAGGATGAGCATTAATGGTAATTTTTTCTTTTTTCAACAGAAATTGTCAAATATAACGGGCATCCCAAACGGAACATAACACAAGATTATGTCATGTAAGAGTTCATCATTATTTGGGGTTACTCATGTAAGTATGAATTATTGAGGGTGTCTGGGTAATTACGAAACTGGGTTATTGAGTGTAAATATCCCTTGTACTAACAATACATGGTATTTTACATGTCGTGTTTACATTGCTTTTTCATACCATGGGACTACCCGTTAGACTTCCTATGCCCATACCTCTTAGCATAATGGTGTTGTTTAGAGGAACTTCTACCTCTTCTTGGTGTTGTTAGGGTTCTTCATGTTCATGTGAAGACCCATAAGCATTTTTATGGGGATATTGTTCTTACTGTGGTTTATCTCATCAATTGTGTTCCTTTGTTTTTTTTAGAATGAGGCATCCTCTAAGTTTTCACATCTTGAGGTTAATGTCCTTCCTCTACTTTTATATATTTTTTATGTCCATTTTATCCACCTTTCTGGTGTTGCTGGCAGGATCTTCCAAGGGTTCTTGATAATTCATTGATTTTTTTTCTAATAACTGCAACTAAGTATTAATTTCAAAAACTAATTGCGGTTAAAATGAGGGTTTACTTTATTCATATTACAGTTTCTCTTATTTTTCTTAAATATTTCACTTCCACTTTCACTTCAACATCATGTATGGATGTAAATAAAAGAAAGCATAATAAACCTTTACTAAGCAAATGCAAGGCTGTAAAAGTCGATATTTGATACTTGGTCAGGAGATTAATTAATCTCCAGTCGAGCGACTAAACTGGTTTAGTCAAACTTTATCCAGTTTTTGTATTTTTAATTAAATTATGAATCATTTTTTATATATGTATTCGTATGCATTTACATGTGTAAAATTTCTATTCTATCATAATGAAATAAAAGAAACATTTGAATTCCAATCGAACATTAAGCATCTTAGATTAAGTGTGCTTTATAAAAAGCAGAAAAAGGGAAAAATAGTACAATCGCAAAAGAAGTCAACTAGTCAATTGGCCGATTAGTGACCGGTTAGTCCTAGTCGCACCCCCTCCCTCGACTCGACAAAACATCCTACTCTATCATTTTTTGCAAGCTTGTAAAAGCATTTATCCACTCGATTTTATGGGTAGCTTGTCTTTTCACTTATGTCAACACTAAAAAAAATCAAAACTTTTAGCAACACCTTGCTTGGTCATTGTTTCTAATTTTGTCATTTTTGGACATTATATGTGAGCTTTCAATCGTGGAAGTTGTAGAAATCTTTTTAAAGAAAAGTTCGGCCAGTGAGAAATAATGATAATTATCTTCAAAAAAAATCTTTGTGCGCGGAATTAAAATTTAAAATTATATTATTTATATTTGTTACAAAAGTTTTAGTCAATAATAGATGCAATCAAGAAGATCCTTTTAACGGAAGAAAAATAAGAATGATCAAGATTCTCCCAATTTTCATTCTGATTGACACCCCTAGTACCACAGGACACCAACAAGATGTTTTCATTATACTTGATAGACTTACAATTTGTGATTATAAGGTTATAGTTGCAGTTGTTTCTGTAACCTTTTATGTGCACATGTTTGTAATTAACCTGTTACATGGATTGCAAGAAACCCTTGTTGCAAATAAATCCTTATGGCCTCCTCATTAATCATTGAGTGTCTGGAGTTTTTTAAGGGAAGAGGGTGTAGACTCGAGGTAAGTCACACCGAGATCGATTGAATCAAAAGGAAATTATAGGGACCATGCCTTAAAAAAAGTCCTAGCATGGTGTGTTACATTGTTGATATAATGTCACTCCTACCTAAATATCGTTCGTTTACAAGATGACCAAATCATCCAAGCAACCATGAACAACCGAAGACAATCCACACAAGGATAGTGCATAGATTCCCGAAAGTCATCAACAGTCAATTGATTTAGCCATGAAATCACCATCCATCTCTATAGCTCATCAGAGCAAAGGCACTCAAAGACCACATGTTCCAACCTCTCTGTTGCTCCCTCACATCTTAAGCACGTTATATCATTACCTTGCGACCACTTAGCTCGTAAGACCTTTGTCATTAAAGTCTTTTCTGCACCCGCCATAGGAAAATCTTCACCATCATGAATTCCGCCCAAATCTAGGAATCATGCTCTTGAGATGGCCACTCCGACTCAGCAAGTTCTCAAAGTAAATCCGGAAATTCTTGCAACGGCTGATCGAAAAATCTTGAATTTAAAGGAGGGGTACCAAGACCCATTTTCCATAATCTGAATCTGAAATATACACATCCTTATTTGTAGATGAAGCAAATAACCTTGGATATTTGATCGCTAGTCCAATCGTCTTTCCAAAAGCTAAACTAGTCACTTTGCTTAGATGGGGCCTTCGTGTATATGGAACCAGAGGCACCACAAAATATATTCCCCTCCAAATACTAAAGGGATAAGGTGTATCGCACCCATCACAACTCAGATATGTAGTTACCTTGTAATGTTGCACACCATCATAACAAAAGGCATTTTCGTTACCTCGTATTATGATAGTCCAATTGTCACAAGAGCTTGGTTCAATTATAAGTAGATTGTCCCCCTACCCCCATTCAGTTTCATTGTGATTGTACCCCAATCTATCATGTGTTTATCTTTACCATCCTATTGTGCTCCGTCCCAGAAGAAATGACACCTAATGTATTCCAACCACTGCATAATGCCCATCAGGATACATCTCATCGACATAAAAAACGGTATGCCCCAAAACTGAATTGAGTGGAGTGACATGACCGGCCTTCGAGAGACACTATGACTTCCATCTAGCTAGTCTGTTCTTCAGTAACTCAATCAATGGGATTTAATGTGTACTACGAAGTCTGTTAAATTATGATGATATGGGATGGGAGTTTTGGTCTGCGATGAACCATTATTTTGCCGCATGTGCCCCCTGTTTTGGGGAACATGGACCCAAAAATATCTAACCTGCTCGACATATTCATGGTTGCCCGCATTTCCCCCTCAATAAAGAGTATTGTGTCATATGCATATTATAGAAGGTGAATGGAAATGATGCCACAATTATATTCCGAGTCGAAGTCACCATCAACTGCACCCTTGGCCATAATAGTAAGTGTATATGCAATAATCACAAATAGTAGGGGGCAAAAGGACATCCCTGTAGTATTCCTCTTTGATGTTGAAAAAACCCACCTCCATCTTGTCGTTCACCAAAACTGATTCAAATACCGTAGATCCAATTATCTAGCTCTTGCTCAAGATGGACAGTGTAAATATCCATTCAATGTTATATGCCTCAGGGAACTCAATTGTCCAAAGTGAGCCTTTTCTCTAGCTTCTCATTCAATCGATATCGATATCAGCTGTCAGCATCAAGTAGCCCGTCGGATTCTGACTCAAGATAAATGTTGATTGCTCATGGGAGATAATGTCATTAAGGATGCATATAATATAGTTGGTTAACGCCTTTTTCACAATGAGATAAATCTCGTTTAAGGAAGCATTGGGACAGATGTTTTCCATGCACGTAACTAAATTACCATCAGACAAGAGGAAGATATATGCCGTGTTTAATAGCTCAACTCCTATGTTGGCCTTTAAAAATTCCATGACAACCTTGATCGCATTATCTTTTATTTCCTCCCAAAACCGCTTGTACAAATAGTTCGGAAAGCCATATGGACATTAAGGCTTATCATTGTATGCAGTAACCTCTACCACACATTCATTACAACGGACAAGATCTTGGTGGCGTTTCTCCTACACCTATTCTAATCACTTCCCATCCCATGTCTGCTTGACTGATGGAAGTAACTTGCAATAACGGGCTGATATTCCGACCACCAATAACTATTTCCCCATTAAGTCTATGAAATGATTAGTGTTTCGTATTCTTCTTGTACCGACCATTTTGTGAAAGAATTTCGTATTTGCATCGCCCTATTTAATCTATTTTTTCTTGATCTTTGTCTATTTTCCATTTCATCTTTTCGTCCTCCCTCAATATTGTAGTATAGTCAATATATGTTCCTCAACCTTATCAATCGTCAATTACCTTTCATCCTCAATATGATTAAAGTGGTCAGCCTCCTCTTAAGCCCTAGTTCTCATTCTATGATGAGGTTTGTGGATTCCCTTTCTGAATGTCATGAATCGTTCTTGTAATGCTCATAACATCAAGCAGAAATGCTTGGTGGCTAATTTGTGTACCTGACGTTCCCTCGAGAATGCTGCCCCATATTCGCAAAGCCCTCTTTTAAACATTAGGATTTCTCATATCGAAAAAAACGAAGGGCTCCTTCGCTTAGCCACACCCGGGTCCCACTATAGGGGAGCATCATCTAAATGCACCCTAAAAAGAGCACTAATTTGAGTTGTGTAATATACATTTGACAACATCTTGCTTAATTTTAACCTTGAATGCAATTTATGTATTCTACAACAATAGTCCCTTGGACTCAGAAAGTAATAACGAAAATGGTTAACCTAATAGCAGATTTCGCAGCTGCCATTTTTGGAACTAATTAAGCAAATGATTGACCCGTCATATCACCCAATGAAACCCATGTCTCACCACTTCGGATCCTAGCTTCACTGTACTGTAGTATATGACATCCTCTGAATATGTTCTAGATGCTTGAAACCATCCTTTGGCGATTTTCTGAGACTTTCAGGTCCAACTCCAACACCACACCCCATTGATTCTCCCTTCCCCCCTCTTCTAGGCTTTGTTGCACCTGGGGTTGCCCCTTCCCCCCTAAGAGTGATGTACCGGAGGAAGGAGTGTATTAAAAAATGATGCTTCCTTGGTCGAGTGGAACATGAATGGGCATTATGTCATTTCTACAAGTTAAAAGACTAGAAGAAGTGCCCTTTAAAGGCTTCAAGATAAATATAGAATGTTTCTTTCCATTCCTCGTGAGCCATTAATTTATTCGAAAGAAGAGATCAAAGTGATTTCCTCTTTTTCTCCCAATTAGTCGATGGCCTTATGCCATTGGGATACTGTGAGACCCTTTGTATTAGTACCCAAACTTTTTCTTAAAATCTGCTCTTATCTAATATCCAAAAAATTTAAACGGACACTCCATTGCGTAGTGCTCGTCGAGACCATTCCTACCATTCCAATCTTAACTAATAAGCATTATTTTGATGGCTTTATGCCATGGACATCGTAGAACTTCTGTTTATAAATTTTTAGTGACATTGACAACCAATTTAGCATATGGAAGATGCATTATTGCTATTTGTATTTATGGATGTGGTGTCATTTGTGCAGAATCAAGCTCTTTGTTTTCAAGAAATTGGGTTTCCATATCTCTTAGTGGGCAATGAGTCGTCCCTTTGGAATTAGATAGTTGATTGTTGCAATGGTGTCAACAGTAGGTTAGATCATGTTGAGTTTTATGCACCTTTACTTCTGGATTCGAAAGACTTCATTATAATAGTGCATCTATAAAGGGAAGGGTCTAAAAAAGTTTCTTTTAGCTTCTTGAAGATGTATTCTTGTTAATTATACGTGTAGATGTGATAATTACTCCTACAGACTCCATGGTCATGGTATCATAGGACTTTATCCTTCCATATCTATAATAAGGTATTGATAAGTACTAAGGGTTCTCCTATTTGTTATATTTTTTTTGTTAGTTACATGTGGATATTACCTCCAAAGTATAGATAAAAAATGCAATCGTACCTGTGTATGAAATGCTCATAATTTGTTCTTGCAGATCCATTTTTTATGCCAATTAACAAAGGAAAAATAGCTTGAAGAATCCTTGGAATTTTACCGAACTTATAATCTTTTAATTTAGAAGTTAAAGGTTTTGCGGTATTATGCGTTGAAATGGATCTCGACTCATGCCCTACGCTATCGTGGACTCTTACATATGGGTAGTGGACTTGGGTGGTTCGCGATGATATATGGGTTGGAATTTGCTTTAGGAATCAGAATTACAATCTTATAAGTGAAGCCAAGTGGACATGTTGGGAACCTAGTTAGGATGCATTGTACCCCACCTCATACCTATGGAGGCACCTTAACCGTAAGGCATTATTCTTGCCTTAGAGTTATAGTGTAAGGTCTCACTCGGACCAAGACCATGGACTGTCCACGAGGCTTGGGTGATCTGTATTAAATAATAATGATTAGAATTTAATTCTTTATGAGGAAGGTTTACTCAGTTGTTTCTTTTGCTCACTTTTTAATTATATTTTGCTTGTTGTAAAATTTATATCGTATTGGGCAACTTTGCTCATAACGTACCTATGTGTTGGTTCCATAAGTTTTGAGTAGAAACCGCATCAGTGAGTGACCATTGTTGCTTATAGCTATTTGTTTTGCAGCTACACAGTTTTCATGTGGTACAATACTTGTCGTAGCTTTTACTGCCTTACTTTACTTGTAGTTTTGTTGAGAGACATGGGGTGTATATTGTATGTCTGGACATACTCTTTGATGCATACATGTAATGATTTTGTGGACATGGGTGAGATTGTAATGAAATGAAAGGAATGACATGTTATGAATGGAAAGAATTTTAAATTCCAGTATCTTGTGCTACTTTCTCCTGCTTATTTGTATATCACGTGATTTCGAATGTATGTGCATGGAATCGGTTTGTCGAGTACCCAGAACCTAGGAAGACGATTGTCATAGATACTCCAAAAAAGTTGACACATAGAAGACATCGGTGCTAAAACCTTTGATTGATACCTCTTCCGATTTCTCTTTTTAGGGAAGTTCCTCTGCAAGAGGTCTAATGATAATAAAAAGCGATCAATCCTTGATCGAGAAGCTCTGTTTCACCAAGTATACTTACAATTGTTAGCATCAAGAATCTCCGACTACATCAAGTTCTGAGCCCTAATCATGGTCACCTCTCTCCATAGGTTGGTCATCAACCCACAACCTGACGTTAAAGTCACCACCAACCAATCATATCACCATGGATTCACCTCAGATCGTCCTATAGTTCTGCTCTAGCTGATCAACTTGTTGGAATGCAGGCAACAACAAGGCCTTTCCCCCATTAAGTAGGGTCAACTAAAAATGTTGAAGCCTTCTCCTACTTTAATTTGGGTAGGCTACATAAATTCTTGCTCAAATCCATGTTGAAAGATCTGCCAATTTTTTACGCTGGTTGTCGACCTAATGCAACCTCCACAAGGAGGGATTCGAACAGTGGTCTTTTAGGTGGTAGGCACACTACACTACCACCAAACCATTGAAGTGGGCAAACCTCCCTTTAAATAGGATTGATAACATATATCAGCCCTCTTTCTTCTGTATACAATCCCAAACATCAACATTCCATCCCATCAAGAGACCCCAACACTGCCAATGGAGTTAATGGCAAAGAAGTGTATGAAGGATGGTCCTCTCGTCAAGTTCCCTAAATGCTCACTCTATTCGTTGATCTTTTTTTCTTGAGGCCCCAAACATTCGAAGTAATTGTCTACATCGAGAAACCTAGTGGACCATCTGGTTGGGGTGAAATGAGAAGATATTCAACAATCAGATATTTTATTTTGAAAATGTAGTGGCCCACTGTAATGCATTGTACGACCTCTGGCTATCTTGTTAGTTTTCGACTTTGTACTTTATATTTTATTATAATGAAACTCACTTGACGGTGACTCCTAATAGGGGGGTTCACCCATACTTATTCTAAAAAAATCGAGAAACGTAATATTTCCCCATTCAGGAGGCGATGTTGAAAGATTTTGCCATTTGAAGGAAGAGTGCATGATCTTCCTCAAGCATTCTCACTCAGAATCATGTATGTGCCCTTGTTGAGTGAACTCGATGCATCCAAAGGTTTCTTTTCCTTCCCTTTGCGACGGGTTGCCGATCCCAGTTTGGACCGCCAAGTGTGTCTTCTATACCTTTCCGTTAATGTCATCTGAAGACTTCACCCCAACATAAAAAATGAGAAAGGGATTCCTAAATGTTTTCAAGCTTTCTTCTTATCTGATACCTTGATTCAGACATTGAAGAAATTAAACGTAAAGCGTAACGACGCTTTGAGGTCTCATCGAAGGGTTCGATCGAATGACCATTGTCTTGCTTCGTGCATTGTTTGTAGTAAATGAGCTAAATCATTAGTTAAACTATGAGCCCAATGAGCTATTCCTCTACCCCACACGACTTGAATTCCATACCTGGCTGCTCTTCAGTCCAGGAAGATCTAAATAATCTTCGTCAGATTGATGCTATTGGCTCTGCTGGTGGTCTTTGTGTAGCCTGGATGGAATCGTCCTTTCGATTTATTGAGGAGCTAAAAGGGGCTCATGTGATTACGGTTCTTTTGGAGTGCTCCAGATCGATGAGTTGGTTTGCGTTCTCCTGTGTTTATGGTCCTCATACAAACGTTCTTTGGGAGGAATTGTTGTTGGAATTGTGTGCGGCGAGGCCGGTGTTCCCTGGGGTTGCATTGCTGGTTGGAGGAGATTTCAATGTCATATTGTACTCTACGAACCGGCCTCTTCTACGTGGTGGTCAAGACCCGGGCTCGGTTGGCTTGGCTGACCTCATTGGGGACCTGGAGCTGGAGGTTATCGATGCTTTGAACGTGAAATATACATGGAGAAGATCTGGTTCACTCTCGGATTGATCGATTTCTGTCCTCTGCGGAGATTCTCGATATTTTTCCTTTGTGCGTTGCCTCGTTGAGGCTCCGCTCCTGATCGGATCACACCCCTGTGATCTGGGACTCAGGTTGTGGTACTCCGCCGAAAGGTTTTTTCCGTCTCGAGCGATCCTGGTTGCTTGAGGACTCCTTTAGAAACTTCGTTTATGCCCACTGGTCGTCTACTGCGGTTGCTGGTACTGCGGCGGTGCGCTTTGTTGAGAAGCTTCGGTCGCTGCGTCAGAGTTTATGCTTATTCAAAAGGGAGACTAGGGAGTCGAGAAGGGCTAATAAGCTCTCGGTGGAACATGAGATTAATTGTTTGGACTTGATGGAGGACGTTCAGAGGCTGGAGGCCGACGAGATTGAATGCAGATCGGCTACCCAGAGAGCTATCATGGTAGACGATTCGAAGATGGTTTTGGAGTGGAAACAAAGATCGAGATTTTGCTGGCTCAAGGTGGGAGATGCTGATACGGTTTTCTTCTACAAGATTGCTAATGGTAGGCGTCAGGTGAACTTGATTAGTGCTTTGATGTTTGATGGAAACCGTGTGGTCGGTGAGCGAGAGATGGGCAGGGGTTGTCAAGGCGCACTTCTTTGATTTCTCTGCGAGGGTGGTGTCTCTGCTGTGGAGGTGGTCTGACCTTTGTTCTCCCCATCTCTCGGAGGCTCATGCGGCCGGCTTGATCACTTCTGTCTCTATGGAGGAACTTAAGGCGGTTGTATGGTGCTTAAATGCGAACGGTGCGCCTGGCCCTGACAGATTCCCTATTTTTTTCTACAGGGATTTTTGGGATCTGCTTTGTGATGAGTTGTTGAAGGTTGTTAAGGAATTTTCAGGGGCAATGTGGGGTTCGAACGGTTGAACAAGGCGCTTATTTTTCCTCCGTAAGAGGGAGGGGGTGACCTCGATATGGGATTTCAGACCTATTGCTCTCTCTAATGGGGTTTACCTCATTGTTGCTAAGGTCTTCGCTGCCCGCCCTGAGCAGGGTTCTGTAACATGTGGTTTGTCCTCTGTAATCTGCGTTCATCTCAGGCAGGCAAATTGTTGATGCCTGGTTTTGGCTTCGGAGATTATTTCTGACCGGAAACGTAATGGTATGCATGCTTTTCTATGGAAGGTTGATTTTGCCAAGGCGTACGACACTCTGGATTGGAAATTCCTTTGGTGTGCCCTCTCTAGAAAAGGATTCCCGGATGTTTGGATTTCTTGGATGAAGCGGTTGTCACTATGACGTCCCTTTCTATTTCAATCAATGCTCACCCTGAGGGGGGCTTCTTTCAGCCTCAGTGGGGGGTGAGACAAGGTTGCCCTCTTGCGCCTCTGCTTTTCGTTTTGGCTGCTGACGCTCTTGCTTGTATGATTGACCACGCCTAACGGTCTGACCTCTTTGTGGGATACAAATGCGGGTACTTGGTTATCCCCCTGCTGCAGTATGCTGATGACACCATCCTTTTTGCTGAGGGGGGTGCCTCGAAAGCTGGGGTGATGGCCCTTCTGCTTGAGATCTTTGGTGAGCTATCGGGTTTGGGACTGAACCTGGGGAAGTCTACCATCGTCACTTTTGGCATGTCAAATGATGATGCTAGTGCTTACAGCCTTGCGTTGGCCCCAGAATGCGGCAAGTTGCCCTTTATGTACCTTGGCTTATCGCTATCTTCGGGTAGGGCTAGATTGTCGGACTGCCTTCCGATCATGGAAAAGATGGAAAGAAAGCTGTCCAGATGGAAGGGATCACTTCTATCGCGGGGCGGCCGACTGGTTCTTGTGAAGGCAGTTTTGTGCAGCTTTTCGATGTTCTTCTCCTCCTCCCGCATCCTGTCGATGGGCGTCAGAATTCGTTTGGAAAATCTTGTGGCGGGCTTGGGGTTAGGCGGTTGGAGGCATGCAATGAAGCTCTTTTGCTCAAATGGGCAGACCAACTGTGGGGTAAGGATTAGAGTCTGTGCTACAAGGTGGTTCGGAACATCTATGGTGTGTCAATGGCGGCGCCTGCGCTCTGGAGAAGGACGACACACATGTCCCCCTTTTGGCAAGGGATTATGAAGATTCTTCCACGTTTTGGTGAGTTGTTCAAGCCGGTGATTGGGGATGGAACTTCTTTTCGCTTCTGACAGGATGACTGGACAAGTGGTGGTTTCCTTGCTGCGCGTTTCCATAGACTTGTTGCTTTGGCTTCCAACGACAACGCTTCTTTCGTTGAGGTTTGGGTGAATGGTAACTGGATGCCGTCGTTTCGGGCCCTTTTCTAGGATAAACGCCGGTAGGAGTTTCTTCGCCTGTTGGATTTGCTGGGTCTAGTTGGCCGGCCCTCCTCGGGCCTTGACCATTGGATTTAGAAGGATGGTCCTTTTTCTGTTCGAAAGGCTTATGGGGTGATCTCTCGGCCGCCACCCGCGCTTTCGGATGAGGTTATTAGGGATTGTAACTTTGTTTGGTCACTGCGCCTGCCGGAAAGGATTGGCTTCTTTTTGTGTCTCTTTTGGAGGAAGCGGTTAATGACGAGGGACCACTGTGCTAGGCTTTTCTCGTCGGTGTCGGACTGCTGCCCACTTTGCGGCGTTGCAGCCGAATCTCTGGAGCATCTTTTCTTCTTTTGCACTGTTTCATCTCTGATCTGGGACGCAGTGGACTTGAGTTGGATTTTTGCCCCTTCGTTTGCAAGCTTATGGGATTCTATGCGTGGGGCGGGGTCTAGGCCAAGGAAGGAGCTGGTGACTCCCGTGGCTGTCGTTTGGGCAATTTGGTTGGTCTGGAACGATGTCCTCTTCTCGGGCCAACGCTTTTACATTGAAAATGTCTATTCCCACTCCCGTGCGTTGTAGGATGTAACTGTTTCCTTATTTTTGCTTATAATAAAATTGGGGTGGGCACCTATGCGTGATACCCTCCTTCTCCGAGACTAAAAAAAAGCTTTGTCAGAATGCTAAGCGATTGACTTCGTTAGCAATGAAACACCCCATTCCGAAGGAGATTCACTCACGAAGAGGTATCGAGCCCTCTTGCCTTGAGCGATGAGAGGCTTTTTGATAGTCCTAGTTTTCAGCTCCGTCACTGACCTGCCCCAAGAAGACGACTGTTGCTTTCTCAAGTCCTATTTTCCCTAGAAAAAGAGTCACGGCATATTTGAAGAAAGGAAGTGATTCGATCATGATTTTCGAATAAAGACCTCCCTTATAGCTTAGTTGGTCTCACTCCGATGATTCTCCTTGCTACAAATGATCGAGATATGTGGTGCTTCAGTGCAAGTTAAAGATATTGATATCGTGTCGATAACTCGGGAAAGGGATAATTCAGGGATATATCGGTATATTTCCACAATATCAGTGGGGAAATCTCAGAATTAGCTCAAAAAATGATTTTTTCGTAAATGAAGATCGTCATTAAAATTGTCTCTGTTGATTTATAAAGAACGAATGCGGTAGAAAACACATGTTGAATTCGATAAATATGCTTTATAAGTTTATATGCAGAATAATTGCATTAAATCAAGAAACTTATTAGTTAAAATATGTGCTTATGTGAATCACGAGCTGAAGGACTCGAAAGTACTTGTTCACAGAAGAGGAAAGGCCTACAATTAAAGGGAAGAGAAGAATAAATAGTATAAAATAAATAAAAACAAAAGATCAACGCCTCGATGAAGCCTCGATTCTGTGAGGCATACACCTCAATTGGAATAATCGAGGTATATGCCTTAGTGCCTCGAGGCAGGTTTTTAAAAACAATGGTCACATCTACCTAGTTATGCCATTAAGCAGGAGAATGTGTGCTAACTCCGGGTGCCCTTATATAGTCAAAGTAGCTACTTTGAGCATGTCGCCTCTTGTATCCAGTGAATATGTATTGATTGTTTTGTGTAATACAATGCAACTTTATTACTCCGTTGTGAAGCGGGAAGATGGAATTAGTGTTCGAAGGACAATTGGATCTATTTGAGATCCAATTATACTACTGTCAATTATACTACTCTTCCATCCAATATAATAATATTTTTATAATTTTATTTCACTATACATGTTTTGTTAGTATTTATTGTTATATGTATGAAATAAGAGATTGTAAAATATATTGGAAATATGCCTAAATTGAGGGTGTCTTACCATATATCCCGCCTCATTTGAAGTTTCTCCTATATATATACGCACACTAGAAGAAAAATGATTTCTGGCCACGAAATGTGGCTACGGAAACTTGTGGCCACGATAATTCCGTGGCCATAGTTTCTCATAGCTACAATCCGTGGCCAAAGTCTTCATACAAGAGTTGTGGCCACGACAAGTTCTGTGGTCCCTTGTAGTGGCCATAGCATATTCGTGGCTAGAGAACTCTCGCGACGAGACTTGTAGCTACGGCTACTGGCCGCGATGTGATGTAGCCAGAGCCCAATTCTGTGGCCACAAACCCCATATCTGTGGGCATAGTTCTGTAGTTACAACTTGTTTTCCTTGTAGTGGCAGTTTATACATTTACAAAACTGTTACAGAGTTTTTACTAAATTAACAGTGGCCTTCATAATTTCAGAAAAGCCCCACCTCATTTGAAAGGTCCCATATATATATATATAGAGAGAGAGAGGTACTTTTCAATGAACTTTGATCCGTTAGAAAACTAATGAGCACGGAATACACCTCGTTTGATCTCCATCAGATGGTGGAGATTAAAACAACTTTTATTAGTATTTATGGTTTGTGAATCCATCTATTTTCCTATTTTACTATTCCATTCCTTTTTATCCCTAATGTTATAATTAGAAATTGATTAAGCTAATAAATCACGATTTCTTATAGCCATCTAAATTAAGAAATCTAATGGTTCTTTTTAGAGGTCTACATGGATTGGATTTTATCTCAATCCATGTCCAATTCAAACTTAAGGGATTATAAATTTCCCTAATCCAATTCAGTCCGTCCATTATTCAAATACAAACCAATCCAATCCACCGGATTACGGATTGGATATGCTTAGATCAAATTTTTTTATATTTATATATTCTCCCACTTATCAATTATGCAGAGAGTTATGTTATTATGTTATGTACTGTTTCTTAATTTCTGTTTATCTCCTGGACTCTTATGTACTTTACCCATGAGGCCTCTCTCTATATAAGAGAGCCTAGGGTTCCTTGGAATAATAGATTACTCAGTTTTCTCCAACATGGTATCAGAGCCAAGGGTCTAACCCTAATCCTCGGCTCATCTCTTCCGTCGCCGACCCTAACCCCCCCCCCCCACCCCATCTTCCGTCGCCGCCGGGGCCCCTCCTCCACCTACCTTCCTCGTCGCCGTCGGGTCCCCTCGTCGCCGCCAGAGCCTCCCCTTGCCGCTGGGGCTCTCCACTTGCCACCGGGGCTCCTCTCCTTGCCGTCGGGGCCTCCTCCGCCGGACCGTACCCTAGGTAGGGGACCCTCACTGTCGGGTTTCCTTCCTTCCACGTCGACGCCACCACTTTCGTCGGCCGTTCTATCTCCATGGATTTGAGTGCGTAACGTCTACATATGCACTCAAATCCAATCAAGTCTTTGTAGACAACTGTTTCTGGTCTACAATCCTCAGTTCTTCATCTACGGCAACATGTCAGAAAACAAGGTTGATATGCCCTCCATAGGCGCCTTCAAAGGTCCTGTGCCAATAGTCAAGATGGATGGGACAAACTATGAGTTCAGGGCGATGCAGTGCATGAGTCTCATGAAGTCAAACGGTAAGAAGCATATACTTATTGAGGATGAGCCGGAATAGAAGACTGGGATCTATGCCTCTTAGGAGGCTGATGATTCTTATGCCAAGGTTTGGCTATCAAGCACACTGTCGATGGAGATTGCTAATGATGTCCTCCATCAGCCCACTACCAAGGCAATGTGGGATATTCTGGCTGCTACGTATTCCCAAGTGTGGACGAGACCAAGATGTTGCAACTCCAGCATGATATATTTACGATGAAGCAGAATGGCCGGCCACTTCACTCATTATACACGTCCCTGAGAGGGATGTTCGAGAAATTATACAGTACAATACCACTCACGGCGACTCCAAAGCAGGAGAAGACATTTCGGAATGCTACCATGGTGGGCGTACTACTTGCAGCGCTCTATCTTGAGTATGAGGTAGCCCGCTCTCAGATATTGGCTGATGCAGTCATTTCTCCTATGGAGGACGTTTATCGGAGGCTCAGTCGCATATCAGTTTCTTCCAGCACATCTACTCTGTTGGACATGCGAGCCCACGACGAGCCATTATGCAATAAATGTTATTGCATATATTATTCCCTGATCTGAAATGAAGAAGAATTAATTTGCATAATAGGTCCCTTAGTACAATTAGGGTTATGTACCATGGCCATCTTAATGATCATACAACTGTTGATTTAACTATTGAATCATAGAGGCTGGTGCTTGGATGAATATCTAAAGGGTTAGATTGAGGACTAATCAAGCACCGTCTATTGATTATTAAGAGATGATCTCCAGCTTGAGTAGGAGATGGCAATCCTTTTCTCAATTAGGCTGATATCTGACCAACCTCTTGATGTAGGTCCTCTGCATAGGAATAGAGATTCAGAGGTGTCAGATTAGTTAGGTCAAAGAGTTGACTTAACGAGATCGAGATAACCAAAGTCCTATATCGTATGTTGTCATGATATAGGCATGCATCCTCTGACCGGAGACAGATGTTTTACTATATGTCTGAGTGTGTACATTTGGCAGACCAATAGGCTGATGACCTAACCAAGATCTATTTTTCGGCGCGCTGGTGTGCATATAAGGGCATATGAGTAATACGATCTCTCAAAGGGATCATACATGTTCACTACTGAACCGGAAGACATGAGCTCACTCATGAGATATTGGGAAGAATCAAATTCCGTGCACGGTCGTCTCGCTTTGGAAGCTTGACCGAATTTGTAGGTTTGATATATACTTTTGGAAAGTGTATGATCAAGACCTAGGTATGATATATGCTTTTGGAAAGCATATGATCGATACCAACTCCCAATGATTGAATGAGAAACTTACTGATAAAACCATGAAGTAGACAGTATAAAGTTGATCCAATACTTCTCGTTTAATCTGAGTCTTCCAGTATGCAGGATGTATAGGTATTGGGAATACCTGAGGGTGATGTGATCATAAACGATTGTATAACCATGACGCTTCCATTCCTAGGGAGTGATGAAACGAGTCTAGATTTTAGTGACCCCTCTCAGTAGAGAAGTGATCTGATCTTGGTCCAAATGTTGCACATTAATCTGAATGTGATTCAGATGCAATGAGAAGATTAGATTTGCGGTCTTGATTTAATCAAGCATCTGTGGGAGGTCCGCGGTCTGGAGTTGAGATATGATCTCAATATCCAAGTCACTATACGTGGAACAATACAATCGTCCTGTCCTTATCTCCAAGTATTCGCGGAGAAAGCGCATTATCCTTGAAAGAGTTCATGGATAATTTCATTGCTGATATATGTATCCGAGCTTGCTCGAGAAAATTGATATTTAAATGTGATTTAATTATCATGAGTGATATGAATATGATTCATATTATAAGGAGAGTTATTTAAGATAATTAAATGTGATTTAATTATCAAAGATGTGAATAATGTGAATGTGATTCATATTATTTGGGCACATGAGAATAGAGATCCAAGATGATTAAATGTGATTTAATTATCATGGTTATGAATAATGTGGATAGCAATATCCATATTAATCATATATATTATAAATATGATTTATAATATATAAGAGAGAGTTATTTGTAATTTACATTTGTTAATTAAATGTTGATGTGAATTGGATTCACATTGGACATTAAATAGAAAATGTAATTTACATTTTATTTTGGGTTGTGAATGTGATACACAAATTTCCAATGGCAAGATTGCAATATTCACAAAATAATTATGAATTATTTTGTAGAATATTTTACAACAGTTGTTGTTGTCAATATTGGAGATATATGCAATCTTGGAGATTGCATTGGAATCTCCCTTTCCTAATAGGAGAAGGGACGACCACCAATTCCTACAAGGAAAGGGTGGTCGTCCACCCCTCCTATATGGAAGGAGAGATTCTCCTTTCCATTATCTCTAATATTTGTTGTTTTTGTGATTAAATTGTGTTGATTTATCAACATATATTTAATCTAAATTAAATTAATTGTTGTTGGTTTTTACCAACACAAATCTTAGCCATTAAAAGAAACACAATCAATGAGAGCCATTGGATTTGTGTTGTCCCATGGATTGAGATCCATGGTTCCCAAAATGTTATAAAAGGAGAGGCACCCCTTTGCTCTTCTTTACACACAAGAGAACATTAGTCTCTCTCTCTCTCTTTCTCTCTCTACACGTCTACTCTCTCTCCCTCTCATGTAGTCGTCCGCCATGGATGCCTTGGAGAGGTTCTCCATCATCGCAGCATCGTCCTTATGTTGCCCGATCGTCTGCTCGTGGATCTTCGTCTCCTTCGGTGCGCCTCGCTCGTGAAGAAGACGTCAGATCTCGTGTGTCGAGATCAAGAGATCCGCCGCTTGGATCATCAACATGGATTGCGAGAAGCACGTGTTTTATCAACACGCTCGCAAGCGTCTCCTCTGTCGGATCGGATTTGAGACAGGAGTTCTCTTCGTTTAGAGACTCGATCGCAACCACGCTTCAAGAGGTAATCATATTACTTGTTTGTGGTTTAGATGAAACGATCCGAGAAGTGTTCTTGGATAATGTGGTTTCGTCGCATGAAAATTTTTTAAATTCCGTTGCATAGAACAACTAGTCAGACTAGTCGTTCTTCGTCGTATTCGATACGATGCTCACGCTTCCGTGATGCGCTTGAGGATCTAACCATATCCTTCAAGTGGTATCAGAGCGTTAGGTCGGTGGTTTTGAATACGATCCATTAACTGAGGACGACTTGGGTTCATTAGGGTTTGCGAAAGTTTTCTTGCATTTCATTTTCGCATCTCTGTTTTGAGATTATTTTTGACACTGTTTAAATTGTTTAAACACGAAAATAATAATTGTATTTCGTTCCCCATTAAATGAGGAAACCTAGGATTTGAGTTTACGTGATTTCGATTCCCTTTGCTCAAGTTAGCCTCATTTTAGTGAACATGTATCCACAGTTTCAGAGACTGCGAATCTCAACGTAATTAAAGAGTTAATTACGGATTTGAAACGCCTTGAAATACGTGCAAACCACTTAGGATCTGTTGTAAATCAAATTAGCAAACTTTAGGAACTTACTTTGCTTAATTTGGATTTAAATTGATTGAGATATGGTATTTTTAGTAAGCGAGGGTCACTGCTGGAAATACTTTCCTAATCAAGAACCTAGTGATTGTCATTTAATCAATTAGTGAAATTAAATTGTTTAATTTCCTGGAATAATTATGTATAAATATTTGTGAAATATTTGATGATAATTATTTCCTTAAATGACATTGCCTTAACCAATATTTGACTAGATGTGATCTAGATCACTAATTGATTACATGATCTACATGATCTACAATCCAACAAACATGTTGCTTGAATAGGATATGGGATTTGTTTAGGAAATCTCGTTATAATGTTAATCAAAATTATTTTAATTGGTATAATTTTGGTTGAAGAACCGATGATCATCTCAAGTACAAAGTGATCTATTTTGCATTATCCTTTCCCGAGGTGGATATGGTGTCTAGTTGGAGAGCATTGGGGTAGCGGGCGGCAACGTATTTGGTCCGTCCCACTCTCGTCGGTACTGGCCATGACAGCGGGTAGGGTTAGTATAATGCTTAAGAAATCATGATATTTTTCTAATTATTAAAATTCAAAATAATACGTATTTGAGATAATACCATGATTCAAGTAAAAATAAAGAATGTTTGTTGGATATTAATTGGATCATTAATTTAATATGATTAGATTAATTGGAATCCAATTAAAATTAAAACGCTCTACTATGAATAAAGATGTTATTTCCCTTGGAAGAATTAATCATAATGAATATGATTCATAATGATTAATTAGAATTTGAATATGATATGGGGGATCACATAAGTGACATCCATGGTCTCCCGTCAAGGCGGAGGGTTTCGTCACCAAGGATTGTATGTAGGAGACGCATGTCCGAAGTGACAACTCATGTATGTATGCGCATCTGGATCGGGTTCTTTGCTTCTCCAAAGAGTAAGATCGTATACGTAGTGACCCTAATATCGGATCCTCATATTATTGGGCCGATATTGGATTGCCTACAGCAAGCGGTTGGTTCAATTAATGACGGGTCAACATCGCCTTAGGGGTGGTGGACCCGGGTGTTAAAGGCCGAATTCGGAGATACAAGTTGGACTTGCAAGGTGGAATGTGTTCCCGCTTCTTTTTATCCGAGTTGCAGATTCTCATATGATTGGGATGTAACAAAGATAAGGAAGGAGATCCCAGATCTTGCTGAGATATGATGGTAAGTATAACTCTTACATTGAAAGTGATTAAGGGAATGAACTTTCAGTGTTGACAAGGCAAGACAACTTTGATATAAAAATTCCTAAATCAAAGTAAATATGTATATATATAAATATATACACTTATGCAGATTTCTTATTTCAGATAATCCTTCATTAAACCCAGTCAATGTTATACTCAATGATAACCAGTAAAATATCATGGATTGGACTCATGATCCAGATATTGTACTTGCAATTGGACACATAATGTATGTGGTTGCAATGTGCAAATTTCCGCACAATAATGAGGAATGACAATTAAATAGACAATATATCTACAACCCTAGGGTTTGTATGACTCTATAGTCTTGATCTCTCATTGAATGTACTTTGGAAGTGACATGTCGATGATGATCGCAATTGTCAAATAATACTTATAAAATCAATGAAGATATTCTGGCATACATGTGTTCTTGACATTTATCATGAATGACATGGTTCACTGCATCATGCAGAATGGTAGCTTCAAAAGAGATGATATATTCAAAATGTTTGAATATCTACCTGAACCAATGTTTTAAGAGTTTAGATGGATGTGGACAATGATGAGTGTCATCGTTCTACTATCTATACTCTAATCATTCATGAAGCTTCGTAATATTCATATTGTATGAATTTAATGAAGCATGTATAAATGTTGAAATGCTCTTACATTGAATTCTTTTGAATTTAACATAAGAGATCCTTAGTCGTAAGCAATGGTTGTTATAGATAAAGGGAGCGCAGTGGAAGCATGGGTTGGACCCATTGAGAAGTATAGTCAAAGAGTTGGTCGTACTTCTGTGACTTCCATATAACATCCAAAGAGTTGGATGAATGCCAATACTGCAATAAGTTGATGTATTGATAGTATGACTATCAAATCTATCTAGAATCCTTAAAGAAGGAATCGGATAGTACATCAGAATAATCTACATATAATCATTGAAATTGACTTACTTATTTGGTAAGATAAAGTCTAATAATTGTATCCCAATCTTCTAATGACACTTGCAATTGGTTGCATATGTATTAGAATATTAGAAATTTGATCTTAAGGTTTAATGGTCATCCACATGGATATTGATGCAAACTCTGTTAGATTGATAGACTTCTTAATTTCAGTTGGAGAGCCCTTAGTCTTAGAGAATGTCTTTATGACCTAGATATTAGAATACACTCATTGTCTATTTCTAAATGTTGGAAATAAACATGAATTCTGTAATAAATCTATAATAAGGAGTTATGATGGAGATATTTCAGATAGTAATCTAAAATCTATTGAACTCCACTAAATTAGAAAATTAATGAATGGTTCATTAACATTTCTAATGCTGAAATGAAACCTTCAAAGATCAATATGAGGATAAAGATCATTTGATAGTGATCTGGCATCAAGCCTTGGACATTTGTCTGTTGATTTGATCAATAGACTAGTGAGAGATGAAACTTTAGATTGTCTAAAGGTTCAAATCTTACATACTTGTGAAGATTATATTCAAAGAAAAATGTCCAATACACCCTTCTTTGGGAAAGGTGTAAGATGTTAAGGTATTCGGGATCTCATACATATTGATATATGTGGATCATCTATATCATAGTAAACATTATGGATATGTGATATCTATTGATGATTATGTATGATATGAGATTTTTTCTCTTCACCTAAAGAAACCTTTGAAATGTTCAAAGATTTCATTTTTTTTGGTTTACAACCATAGTTTGAAGGAAGGTAAAATGGATTTGATCTAATCTAGGTAGCATGTACCTGTTAGATGAATTCAAAGGATACCTTTTGGAGATATGAATATCATTTCTATCTCAATCCTCCTGACACACCTTAACTCAATAGAGTTATAGGGAGATACAATTGGATCATGTGTGACATGATCTTATCAATGATGAATTTTAGCATAATTATCCCTTAGTTTTCAGGTATATATATGTAGTAGAGACTACAATGTATATCATTAATAAGATTCCATGCATATAAAATGGAATCTAGCACTAGAGAGTGCTACTTCATTAGGAAAATAATGGATGGTATTGGATACCTACTTTATGACCTTGAGATTTTTAAAATATCTCAACTTTGAGAATGTGATTCTTAGAGGTTGAGACTCTTGAGAATCAAGATGAAAATGAAGTGTAGGAACTCATTTAATCTTGAGAAGATAATGAGACTCATGAAATTGGAAACTAAATGACAATTAAAGATGAAACACTAATACCTCTTTAAATGAGTTTGAGGAGGGATTCCATGTGTCAGAGAAATCTGACAATGATCGGACTTCATGTGATGAAGCTCCTAAGGATCATGACATGGAAAGATGGATGTTAGCAATAAAGTCTAAAGTAGACTTCATATACAAGTGTTGTATATGGATCTTCGAGGATCCACCTATATGGGTGAGACTCATAACAGTGTAAATGGATCTTCAAGAGAAAGAAATCAAAATTGCATTCCTCTCTAAGGATATTCACATGAAGTAGCCCCAAGGCTTCATGGTTGAGGAAAGCAAGATGTACAAGCTAAGGAATCTATCTATAAACTTAAATAAGCTTCTTGAAGTTGGACCATAAGATTTGATGAGATTATAAATGTTATGATTTCAGATAGAATCTTGATGAGCCATGTGAAGCTTAGTGGGAGTGCCTTTGTGTTCATCGTGCTAAATGTAGATGATATCTTAATCATTTCAAATGATATAAGGATAATAATAAGTGTTTTCTAATCTGGTTGTTCCATATTTGAGATATGATCTCAATGATACCTCTTGGATCTTAGTTCTGAAGGTGTTCAGAAGCATAGAGAAGAGGGTATTGGGACTGTCACATTAATGGTACACCTTAGACATATTCCATTTTCTGAAAAAAAATCCAAGAAAGGCTTCCATCCCTTAAGATATGGTACTGACCTATCTAAAGGGATTACACCTCAAAGAGTTGAGGAAGTAAATGCTAGAACTGCTTGCACTTGTGCATCCGTTACGAGAAGCTGAGTGCATGCTAGATGTGTTCAAAAGCCAGATATCTGCCATGTAGTGGGAGTAGTAAACTGTTACTAATCCTACTATGGAGAGAAAACACTTGATTGCAGCAATAACAAAATCTTCATAGATGACAAGTTTTTTGAGATAGTGATCTCAAAGTCTTATCTTCAAAAGTTTAAGACTTTATAGATAGTGATCTAAAAGGTCTTAACTGTAGATAGCTTAGGAGATAGAGATCTCCAGGAAAAGGGGTATTCTGATAAAGATTATGAAAACACTGGTTATGATAACTGTTAAGCAGTAGTGTCAAGGACACTATAACTAACAAGATTGAGTATTGGTTGCATAAGATGCAGCATTCGCATTAGATGCGAGCACTGTTACAGGGGATATGTAAGTGTCGTAAAAGGACTTGGCGTAGTCTCGCTGGAACAGAGTGACTGATCAGCTTACCTAGCTATTTTCTAAATAGCCTATGATTGTCACATAAGTGAGGGTTTAAATGATTAGCCCGTTAATGACTCTTTGGGCTAGTGGGAGATTATTGGACATGCGAGCCCGCAACGAGCCATCATGCAATAAATGTTATTGCGTATATCATTCCCTGATCTGAAATGAAGAATAATTAATTTGCATAATAGGTCCCTTAGTACAATTAGGGTTATGTACCATGGCTCTCTTAATGATCATACAGCTGTTGATTCAACTATTGAATCATAAAGGCTGGTGCTTGGATGAATATTTAAAGGGTTAGATTGAGGACTCATCAAGCACCGTCAAATGATTATTAAGAGATGATCTCCGGCCTGAGTTGGAGATGGCAATCATTTTCTCAATTAGGTTGATATCTGACCGACCTCTTGATGCAGGTCCTCTGCATAGGAATAGAGATTCAGTGGTGTCAGATTAATTAGGTCAAAGAGTTGACTTAACGAGATCGAGATAACCAAAGTCCTATATCGTATGCTGTCATGATATAGGCACGTATCCTCTGACCGGAGACAGATGTGTTACTATATGTCTGAGTATGTACATTTGGCAGACCAATAGGTTGATGACCTAACCAAGATCTATACACCGGCGTGCTGGTGTGCATATAAGGGCATATGAATAATACGATCTCTCAAAGGGATCATACAGGTTCACTACTGAACTGAAAGACATGAGCTCACTCATGAGATATTGGGAATAATCAAATTCCGTGCACGGTTGTCTCGCTTTGGAAGCTTGACTAAATTTGTAGATTTGATATATACTTTTGGAAAGTGTATCATCAAGACCTAGGTATGATATATGCTTTTGGAAAATATATGATCGATACCAACTCCCAATGATCGAATGAGAAACTTACTGATAAAACCATGAAGTAGACAGTATAAAGTTGATCCAATACTTCTGGTTTAATCTGAGTCTTCCAGTATGCAGGATGTACTGGTATTAAGAATACCTGAGGGTGATGTGCTCATAAACGATTGTATAACCATGACGCTTCCATTCCTAGGGACTGATGAAACGGGTCTGGATTTTAATGACTCCTCTCAGTAGAGAAGTGATCTGATCTTGGTCCAAATGTTGGACATTGATCTGAATGTGATTCAGATGCAATGAGAAGATTATATTTGCGGTATTGATTTAATCAAGCATCTATGGGAGGTCCGCGATCTGGATTTGAGATATGATCTCAATATCCAAGTCACTACGTGGAACAATACAATCGCCCTGTCCTTATCTCTAAGTTTTCGCGGAGAAAGCGTATTATCCTTGAAAGAGTTCATGGATAATTTCATTGTTGATATGTGTATCCGAGCATTGAGAAAATTGATATTTAAATGTGATTTAATTATCATGAGTGATATGAATATGATTCATATTATAAGGAGAGTTATCTAAGATAATTGAATGTGATTTATTTATCAAAGATGTGAATAATGTGAATGTGATTCATATTATTTGGGCACATGAGAATAGAGATCCAAGATAATTAAATGTGATTTAATTATCATGGTTATGAATAATGTGGATAGCAATATCCATATTAGTCATATATATTATAAATATGATTTATAATATATAAGATAGAGTTATTTGTAATTTACATTTGTTAATTAAATGTTGATGTGAATTGGATTCACATTGGACATTAAATTGAAAATGTAATTTACATTTTATTTTGGGTTGTGAATGTGATTCACAAATTTCTAATGGCAAGATTGCAATATTTACAAAATAATTATGAATTATTTTGTAGAATATTTTACAACAATTGTTGTTGTCAATATTGGAGATATATGCAATCTTGGGGGTTGCATTGGAATCTCCCTTCCTAATAGGAGAAGGGACGTCCACCAATTCCTATAAGGAAAGCGTGATCGTCCACCCCTCCTATATGGAAGGAGAGATTCTCCTTTCCATTATCTCCAATATTTGTTGATTTAATTTTGTGATTAAATATTGTTGATTTATCAACATATATTTAATCTAAATTAAATTAATTGTTGTTGGTTTTTGCCAACACAAATCTTAGCCATTAAAAGAAAAATAATCAATGAGAGTCATTGGATTTGTGTTGTCCCATGGATTGAGATTCATGGATCCAAAATGTTATAAAAGGAGAGGCACCCTTTGCTCTTCTTTACACACAAGAGAACATTAGTCTCTCTCTCTACATGTCTACTCTCTCTCTCCCTCTCATGTGGCCATCCACCATGGATGCCCGGGAGAGGTTCTCCATCACTGCAGTATCGTTGTTATGTTGCCCGATCGTCTGCTAGTGGATCTTCGTCTCCTTCGGTGCGCCTCGCTCGTGAAGAAGACATCGGATCTCGTGTGTCGAGATTAGGAGATCCGCCGCTTGGATCATCAACATGGATTGCGAGAAGCACGCGTTTCATCAACACGCTCGCAAGCGTCTCCTCTGTCGGATTGAACTTGAGACAGGAGGTCTCTTCGTTTAGAGATTCGATCGCAACCACGTTTTAAGAGGTAATCCTATTACTTGTTTGTGGTTTAGATGAAACGATCCGAGAAGTGTTCTTGGATCATGTGGTTTCGTCACATGAAAATTTTTTAAATTTTGATGCATAGAACGACTTCGTCGTATTCGATACGATGCTCACGCTTCCGTGATGCGCTTGAGGATCTAACCATATCCTTCATACTCCACCTCCATCGGCGATGGTAATATCACGTGGGAGAGGTGGTCACTTTTCTGGTCATGAACGTGGACCCCGTGGATGAGGAGGTCGCTTTCGCCAGCCATGTTCGTTCTACCATCGCACATGCCACTCGGAGAATACATGCTACTCTAAGCATGGGTTTCCAGCATCAACGCGTGTAGCCGAGAATGTACTGCCCCAGTCAGCATCCACTGCAGATAACCGATTCGAAAAGCTTGTGGCACGCCTACGTGATATTATGCCACAATCATCTACTGGTTCTCCAGGTGGACCTTCAGATGTTGTTGCTACAGTTTCTGCCAGTTCGTCTGCCGCTGCTAGTACCTCAGGTAGTACTACTATCTTTACATCTTGTCATGATCAATCTGACTGGATTATAGATTCTGGCGCCACCCATCATCTCTACCGGGATAGAGAGAGACTTGAGTCCTACAGGGACATCCCACATGGCCGCTCAGTGCTGATAGCAGATGGTACTCATTCCCCCCTTGTTGGACAGGGGGAGGTTTCTTTATCACCTTCTATGCGTCTACAGAACGTTCTACATGTCCTGAGTTCTCCATGAATTTGTTATCTATTATTCAGATTATGAATGATTTGCACCGTCGTGCGCTATCTGACCCATCATCTCTTATTTTTCAGGATATACTAATAGGCAGGGTGATTGGTTGTGGCTCTGAGTAGAATGGTTTCTATTGGCTGGTCCGGAACTCTTATTGTGTCTCTTCTCATTCCGTTGGACCAGTATTTTCGTACATATGGCATCTTTGTTTTGGCCATCTCCCGCTCCTGAAAATACGACATCTCTTGCCTCAGATCTCTCCCAGTTCTTCATTTCGCTGTGAAGCGTGTTAGTTGGGAAAGCATCATCGGTATAGCTTTCCTAGTCGTCTGAGTCGGAGCAGTAGCTCCCCGTTTGAGTTGTTTCACATTGATATTTGGGGTCCGAGTCGTGTACCTGATCATCAGGGACACATGTTTTATCTAGTTGTGGTGGATGACTTTTCTCGTGTATCTTGGGTCGTTCTTCTAAAGAATAAATCTGAAGCAGGGGATGTTATTAAAAATTTGATTAATGAAGTATAGAATGTTTTTTTCTTCTATTGTCAAATATGTTCGTACAGATAATACATTGGAATTCTGCTCCTGGTCTCTCTCTCAGTTTCTCTCGTCTAAGGGTATTATTCACCAAACCACTTGTGCTTACACATCTCAACAGAATGGAGTGGCAGAAAGAAAGCATCGTCATCTTCTTGACATCACTCGAACCCTCCTTATTCAGAGTTGGGCTCCTATCACTTTCTAGGGGGATGCTGTCCTTACAGCCTGCTACCTGGTCAATCGTATGCCATCATCTGTCCATGGTGAGAAAATTCATCTTTCTATCATTTTCCCTGATAAGGAATTATTCTCACTTACTCCTCGTGTCTTTGGTACTGTTGTGTTTGTTCATCTCCTATCTCCTGGACTTGACAAACTCTCTCCTAGAGCTGTCAAGTGTATCTTGTAGGCTACTCTCGGACTCAGAAGGGCTATCGTTGTTATGACCTCATAAACAAGAAATATTTTGTCAGTGCAGATGTCACATTTTTTGAATCCGTTAACAGGCTGGTCTCGTTCACTACCAACGATGATGTCTATGTTCCTCCTCCTAGCTTGAGTACACCTGAGTCCACTCCAGCTCCAGTTGCTACGCCACCACCTCCACCACCGCCATCTCCACAACCTCCTATTCCACCTTTACCAAAATTCTATACGCATCGGTCAGGTCCTGCTCAGTCTATACGTCAGGCATCCATCACGCCTCAGATATGTTCAGATGGCATCACTATTGACGGGTCAGATATGGCACATGTGCAGGATTCTTCATTGCAGGAGGAGACTATACCATCCAGTACAATGGACGACGACCTTGATATTCCCATTGCTATTCGGAAGCAGAAACGGACTTGTGCGCCTTATCCTTTTGCTTCCCAGGTTTCCTTTCATCGCGTCACAGGTGACTTTCAGAGATTTGTTGCGGCTTTGTCTTCTGTGGACATACCACGGACCTATCAAGAAGCTATGACGAACGATTGCTGGCGTCTGGCTATGGAAGAAGAGATGCGTGCTCTACAATCTCGTGGCACGTGGAGCTTGGTTAATGCTCCCCGGATGCGTCTATTGTTAGCTGCAAGTGGGTATTCACAGTTAAATACGATGCTGATGGCAGTCTAGATCGATACAAGGCACGACTGGTCGTGAGAGGTTTCACACAAACTTATGGCGTGGACTATATGGATACATTTTCTCCAGTGGCTCGTCACTCTACTCTTCGCATTCTTTTATCAGTTGCTGTGGTACGTGATTGGACTATATCTCAACTTGATGTCAAGAATGCCTTCTTGTATGGGGATTTGCAGGAGGAAGTCTACATGCAGCAACCACCAGGGTTTACTGCTGAGGGGGAGAAGCATATGGTGTGTAGACTTCACAAGGCGATTTATGGCCTTAAGCAGAGCCCAAGGGCGTGGTTTCAGAAGCTTTCCCTCATGATTGAACGACAGAGGTTCAAAAGATCAAATGCAGATCACTGGTTGTTCATTCAGAAGTCTTCTACAGGTACGGTGGTCATCATGGTCTGTGTTGATGATATTCTTGTTACAGGAGATGATGCACAGGGAATAGAGAGGGCAAAAGCATTCTTGGGCCGTCAGTTTGTCACAAAGGATCTTGGTACCTTAAGATACTTTATGGGGTTGGAATTTGACAGGAATGCAAAGGGTCTGGTGATGACCCAAAGGAAGTACATTAAAGATTTTTTGATTGAAACATGCATGGTTGGGTGTAGACCATCGAGTACTCCTATGGATCCAAGCATGAAGCTGTATGACGATGACACTGCAGAAGTAGACAAGAGGAGATATAGAGAGATGGCGGGTAAGCTCCTTTATATCACCATAACTCGACCTGATATTGCTTTTGCATTAAGCTGTGTGAGTCAATTTATGGAGCAACCAAGACAAGTTCATATGGATGCCATATACATGATACTGAGGTATCTAAAGTCTTCTCCAGGCTCAGGATTGCTATTTCGAAAGGGCACAGATTTATCTATTTCTGCACGTGCAGACGCAGATTATGCAGGGTGTCCTAAGGATCGAAAGTCTACTTCAGGATTCGCCGTTTTTGTTGGGAGCTCTCTGGTTTCTTGGAAAAGCAAGAAACAAACTGTTGTGGGAAGGTCCAGTGCTGAATCTGAATATAGGGCCATGGTGCAAGCAAGTACGGAGATAACGTGGGTTCGAGCTGTACTAGAAGATCTACATATAGCGGTACCTTTACCCATGCAGCATCAGTGTGACAATCATGCAGCATTGTTTATTGCCAACAATCCAGCATTCCATGAAAGAACTATTAAGCATATCGAAGTAGACTGCCGCTACACGAGAGACATGATCCAGAGAGGCTTGATATCTACATCTCACGTTAACCCAGGGGACCAGACTACTGACATATTCACCAAGCCGTTGCTCAGAGGACCCTTTCAGAGATGTTCTTCCAAGCTGAGCATGATAGATGTTTATGCTCCACCTTGAGGGGGAGTGTAGAGACTTATGTTATTATGTTATGTGCCGTTTCTTAATTTTTGTTTATTTCCTGGACTCTTATGTACTTTACCCATGAGGCCTCTCTCTATATAAGAGAGCCTAGGGTTCCTTGGAATAATAGATTATTCAGTTTTCTCCAACAAGTTATGCTCATGTTAGTAGCACTTGGCATTTGGATTGCATTTTTGATATTGAATCGATATAAAAAAGAGTTAATACCTGAATGGATTTAGCACAATTAAAATTTTAGCTACAATAATCATAATTACTCTATAAAAACTTAGAAAATTATTATTATATTATTTGTAAACGATTGAAAAGAATATAACCAAAAGGTAGCACACAATCATCGTAGTTTATGTATGCAAGTTCATGTATTCAAGGCTTTCTAATAGGAGTGTTCAGAATATCCAAGTTGGATTACAAGTTGGATTGGAAACTACAAGTTTGTAATTCAACTTATAGTTTCAAGTTGACTTAAATACGCGTTCTGAAGCATAACTCCTTCCCCCTCAAAATAATTTAACATCTAAAATTGCCCAGAAATTTTCTAGGTTGGGAGCATTAACCAACTTGTCCATGTGACCTTCTTTCGGTTAGCTCAACTCCAACTTGTTCGTATCTTTATTTCATTGATTTCCAAATTTCTTCCGTCTATTTTGACCATTACGTTTTACCATTTCTGTAAAAAAAATCTTTGACCCTACACATTAATTTTACTCACATCTTCTCCCATACCCCAATGACAATGCTTTGCTGCAGTGCTTCACCGAGTTCTTGCTAAGCCTCTGCCCTTCCGTCATCCGTCGAGGCGACAACCGGCACAGAGCAGCTCTGTCAAACTCTTCCACTCTTTCAAAGAACCCCATCTGGTAGAGACCTTTCCGCTTCTTTTTCATATTCCCTTCTCCTTCTTCTCATGTCCTTCCCCCTCAAGAGATTTCACTAAGGTGGAGAATGTTAGGATTAGAAAGTCATATTATGATGAGTAATCCTAATGACAAAGTCTCATAATCATAATAGTAGTTGAGTTGTATTCTATTTATAGTCCTATTATAGTAGGGTTATGTGATTATAATTGGGTTATATATAGAGCGGATGAGACGCATTGTCTCAACATCACCATAAGAACAATGTAACCCCAAGAGAAAATGGGGAGACAGAGAGAAGAGAGGAAGAGAGAGAGGGAACGAAGAGAGTTGTGCTCGTTCTTCCTTTAGTGATCTTTCTTTTCCGTTGATCGCAAGAGGTGACCGACCACCGTTATATCTGATTGTTCTTTTCTTTACATGCTTTTGTAGTAGTGGGTGATTACGCATCTGCTTCCATATCCGTGGAGGTACGTATCCCCAACAACCGGTATCTGAGAGAAGACGATACCGGCGGATTGTGTTCCTAACAACGAGTATCAGAGTCAGGTTCAACGTTGTTGAAGAGGTATGATGCGATGGATCAAAGAGAGACTCGATGTCGACGAGATGAAGTGATGAAACAGATGTGCGATCCTCAGAAGTTGTGATGTGATTGTTTCTTGAAGAAATCGACCAGAGGCATTGAAGAATTCTGTCAGCAGTGGTTGGAAGGAGATCGTGCAAGGTGGCATGTTGAGAGCGCACAACGATGGGTGCGTCACCTAGAGGCTGTGAGTTCTGCTAACGAGACTTGCAGACGACGAGGATGATCTAGTGCAGACCCAAGATGATGAAGAGATCATGATGGAATTCATCTCAAGGAGGAGAATGTTAGGATTAGAGTCATATTAGGATTATGAATCCTAATGAGGGAGACTCATAATCCTAATAGTAGTTGAGTTGTATTCTATTTATATTCCTATTGAGAATAGGACTATAGGATTGTAATTGGACTATATAAAGAGGGGGTGGGAGGCATTGCCTCCATACTACCACTAGAACATTGTAAACCCTGGAGAGAGGGAGATAGAGAAAGAGAAGAAAGAGATGAGAGAACGAGGGAACGGAGAGAGGTGTACTTGTTCTAATTTTTGGTGATCTTTCCTTTCTGGTGGTCGCGAGAGGTGACTAACCACCGTTATATCTTATTGCTTTTTTATTCACATGTTTCTGTGGTGATGGTTTGTTCCCAACAACAGTTGCTGTGACACAGAAGCGGTATCAACTCTGCTCTGATACCAGTTGTTGAGAACATTGACCACCTTATATGGATATGGATGTAGATGCATAATCAATCACCAATATTGAAACACACGATGGAAAGAACAAACATATATAACAGTGGTCAGTCACCTCTCACGACCACCGAACATGTACAACTCTCTCTGTTCTCTTACTCTCTCATCTATTTCTTCTCTCTCTCTCCCCTTTTTCTAGGAGTTACATTATTCTTGTTATGATTTTGAGGCAATGCCTCCATCCCCTCAAAATATAGTACAATTATAACTCCATAGTCATATTCTCTTTAGGACTATAAATAAAATACAACTCAACTACTATATGATTAGGAGTCCATTCCATTAGGATTCCTAACCCTAATATGACTCTAATCCTAACAATCTCCTCCTTGAGTTGAATTTCATCGCTGTCTCTTCATCATCTTGGGTTTGCATTGGACCATCCTCGTCATATGCAAGTCTTGTTAGTAGAAACTCTCCTCTTCTAGGTAACTCACCTGTTGCTGGGTGCTTTCAACATGCAACCATGCACGATCTCCCACAAACTGCCTCTAGCAGTATTCTTCGACACCTCAGATCAACTTATCCAAGAACAACCATATCATGGCTTTTGAGGATTGCGCATCTGCTACATTGCATCGTCTTGTCGAAGTCGAAGCTCGCTCTAATTCGTCGCATCGTGTCCCATCAACAATGCTGAACCCGGCTTTGATACTAGTTGTTGGGATATGAACCACCGGATGCAGATGCAGATACACAATCGACACCATCACGGAAGCACGTGAAGAAAAGAACAAGTAGATATAGCGATGGTCGATCACCTCCCAAGACCACCAGAGAAGAAAGATCGTTATAAGAAGAACGAGTACAACTCTCTCCGATCCCTCGTTCTCTCTCTCTCTTTCTTCTCTCCCTCTCCCCCTTTATCTCTAGGGGTTATATTATTCTTCGTGGTGGTATTGTGGCGGCAATGCCTCCACCGTCTCTATATATAGCCCAATTACAACCCCATAGTTATATTCTCTTTAGGACTATAAATAGAATAAAACTCAGCTATTATTTGGATCAGGAGTCAACCCCATTAGGATTCATAATCTTAATATGACTATAAATATGACGCATCTGTCGTTGGGTGCCCTCAACGTGTTACCTTGCACGATCTCCTGCAAGCTGTCGCTTGCAGTATTGTTCAACGCCTAAGATCGACTTATCCAATAGAGTGACCATCGTTATATCTACAACTCAACTACTTTCCTTCTTCTCCTGTCCTTCTTCCCCCTCTTTATGAGATTTCCCTAGGGTGGAGCATTAGGCTGAGCTAGCACGAACCTGACAATGACCTGCCCCATAAATGTCCGAACTCAACCTGGACCTAATGTACATTTGGGCCGGACTCAAGCTAGTATATTACAAAATTTTCAAGCTCGATCGGGCTCAACCTGAACCCATTGTGGCCCAGCTTAGCCCGAACCGACCTCGCACACGTTTCTGCAAGCAACATTCCCAAACCTACAAGCCCCCCATTCCCAACTTTGAATCGATCACAACCCCTCCCTTAAGACTCTACGTGCACTGCATTACAATATATCTTTATTGATAAGATTTATGCTTAAAAATACATATGACATACGTGTATATAATATCAATCATGATGATGAAATAATTACTTGCGTTATTTAGGACCCCAAATGTTCTCTTATATAGGAAAAAAACCTATGGGGTAAATTACAGAAAGTGGTATAAAGAAATAAGAAAATATAATACTACTAAAAATAGTTAATATCTCAGCACTCCCTCTCAAGCTGGAGCGTAGATATCGATAAGACTCGGCATGGAACAACATTTCTGATCCCGCTTCGCACGGTCCTCGTAGGCCCGAGAGGTCTAATGCTAAGTGGAAAGCAGGTAGGATTGACCTGCATGACGAAATAGCCCCTCTTAGCCTGCGACATGCTGATAGAGTTGGGCGGATAGGTTCCACTGGGACTAGCTCGACCATCATCTAAGACTTTCGAGTCGATCGCATTCGAGGTTAGCTTTCAGCCGCGGTTTCTTTTGCAAGATGCCAAGGTCCTCTTGCTAGAGCTTTTGTAAATACATCTGTTGTCTGGTCTCCTAAGCTGACATGATTGGTAGTGAAGATACCCTTTTGTATCATGTCACGAGTGTAGTAATAATCTACTTCTATGTGCTTTGTCCTCTCATGAAACGTTGTATTATTTGCAATGAAGAGTGCAACTTGATTATCACATTGGAGGTGCTTAGGAAGAGGTACTTCTATAGTCATGTCAATAAGAACAAATCTGACCCACATCATCTCAATATTGGCTTGTGCTATGACCCTGTATTCCGATTCAGCACTCGACCTGGCAACCACAATCTGCTTCTTAATCTTCCATGAAACAAGAGAATCCCTATGAACACAACAAAGCCAGATGTAGACTTTCTATCTTTTGGACACCCTGTTTGGGCTGCTCTATAAACGGACTCACTTTGCTCACGACAAAGGATATGTCGGGCCTGGTAATAGTCACATATAGTAGCTTGCCAACGAGCTCCCTATACCTCCTCTTGTTGACCTCCTCAATGTCATCATCATAGAGCTTCATACTCGGGTCAATAGGAGTAGTGGAAGGTCTGCAATCTGCCATGCCTATCTTTAAAAGAAGGTATGTATTGTGCTTCCTCTGTTTCATCACAAGACCTCGCTGATTCCCAGCGAACATCAGTCCAAGGAAGTAACGTAAATGTCCAAGGTCCTTGGTCACCAACTGCTGACCTAGGAAGTCCTTGCACCTGAATGCCCTGCTCGTCATCCCATATAATAATAATGTCATCAACATAAACAAAAATAACCATAGTACCTCTCTGGGTCCTCTACACAAACAAGGAGTGATCAGCAGTTGATCGCATAAACCCCTCAACTCTATTAAGTCTGAGAGCTTATGAAACCATTCTCTTAGACTCTGCTTAAGGTCATAGATAGCCTTATGAAACCTACACACCTTCTGACACTCCTCAGCAGCAAATCTAGTTGGCTACTGCATGTAGACTTTCTCCTGTAGATCACCAAAGAGGAAGACATTCTTCACATCTAGCTGGTAAAAGGGCCAATCTCATGTCACAACAACAGAAAGGAGAATACGCAGAGTAGAATGTCTGGCAACTGGAGAGAAAATATCCTGATAGTCCACCTCATATGTCTGGGTGAACCCACGAGCCACAAGTCTCGTCTTATAGTGATCCACAGTGCTATCTGTATGGTGTTTCACAGTGAACACCTATTTGTATCCAACAACGGACGCATCGGCTGGAGCAGAAACAAGACTCCATGTACCACGTGACCGTAGCACGACCATCTCCTCTTCCATGGCCAAACTTTACTGATTGCCCTGAAGATCCTCCTGATATGACGATGGTATCTCCACGGCTGATAGTGCTATGGTAAATCTCATGAAATCCTCTGACAACGTACTCAAGGAAACTTAGGCTACAAGAGGATAAGTAGAACAATTACGTTGCTGCTTACGAAGAGCAATCGACACATCAAGATCATCTGCCAAATTCGTAACATGTGAGTTCCCCTCCTGAGAGGGCACCTCCTGCTCATTCTGTCTGGAATCCTGTTGCCCAAACAACTCAGTAGTGCTATCAATAGAAACTATGTGCTCATTACATACCTGAGGTATTCTGGATGACGGGCAAGTCCTATGAACAAGGGGGACAGAGTGAGACCTGCGAGTAAAAACACGAGGCAAAAATTGTGTCACAGTAGGAGGATCCACAGGAGTAGGTGTAGGTGGTGGTGGTATGAATGTAGGCGGAGGAGGCATGTAGATCTCAGCATCGGAGTCAGACGAAGTCAGTCTATCACATGCAGGAGAAAAATACATGACAGACTCAAAGAAAGTGACATCAAGAAGGTGGCAGAGCACAACTCTGGATAAGAGGCGTACGAGTGACATCAAGAAGGTGGCGGTCTTTCTTTCCGCGACACCATTCTGTTGGGAGGTGTAAGTACAAGATGTTTGATGAAGAATGCCATGGGATGAAAGAAATTGAGATAATGTTCGGGTGCAGAATTCAACGGCATTATCAGTTCGCACAATTTTGATAGAAACAGAAAAACATTTTGCACTTCTTTAATAAAGTTCATAATAGTGGTGCCCGCTTCAGATTTATTCATTAATAGATACCCACGACAAACGACTAAAATCATCCACAACAACTAAATAGAACATGTGCCTCTAATGATCGGGAACACGACTTAGACCCCAAATATCTATGTGAAAAAACTCAAAAGGAGAGCTACTGCTCTGACTCTGACGACTAGGGAAGACAGACCGATGATGCTTCCCTAACTGACAAGCTTCACAATTGAACGACGAGCGGGGTGAGATTTGGGGAAGGACTTGACGCAGTTTCTAAAACGGAAGATGATCGAAGCGCAGATACCATAGATAAGGAGAGTCGGGTCTAGTGGAATGCGATGTTGCTCTAGCATATGGTTTATGGACCAGTCGATACAACCCGCCTTGCTCACGGCCATGTCCAATCACGTTGCCCGTGAGAATGTCCTGAAACACAAGAGATGATGGGTCAAATATCGCTCGATAATGTAGATCCTTAGTAATATGACTAATTGACAGTAAATTCATTGAGAAATTAGGAGCGTGAAGCACATTCTGCAACTGTACAAAAGGTGTTAAGGCAATTTGTCCCTGTCCTGTGATGGGAGAATGAATCCCATCTGCTATGACAATTGTCCTTCCTAGAGAAACTTGCTTGTAGGATGTGAGTTGGTGTCTATCTCCACACAAATGATGTGTGGCACCTGAATCTACAATCCATTCTGAGGTACATGAACCCTGGTAGAAAGCAGAAGTATGGGCATTACCTGAGGAACCAGCTTTTGTAGTAGCAACAACGTCCAAGCTGCTCTCTGAAACAGGTGGAGGAGTATTGGCGGGAGGCATGATAGCACGCAGACGAGACACTAGATCATCATATCGTGGGTCAGACGCTGGTGAAGCAACATGATGCTGGATCTGTTCTGTTGCATGAGTAAATGCTAGGAAACCATGCTTGGAGTAGCATGTGTCTTCTGTATGACTAGTCCGATGATAGTAAGTGCACTGTGATCCACGACCAACCCTACCACGTGGTCCTCGTCCGTGAAAGTGAGATGAATTGCCTCTTCCTCAAGAGGTTTCCATAGCAGAAGAATTTAGCACAGTAGTAGGGCTTGATGTGTTAATTCGGCTCAATCTCCGAAAGGCCTCCTCCATGGGAGGAATGGTAGCATCTGCCAGGATCTGAGAAGAAGCCGCCTCATACTGTGAGTCAAGAGACGCTAGAAAGACTCCCACCATCTTGGCATTCCAATATGTCTTCAATTGTTCCGGAGTAGCTGTGAGAGCATGAAACTATGAAGCCTCTCAAACATTCCCCTTAATACAATGTAGTGAGCATGTAGGGGTTGACCATTTTGCTTTATCGTGAAAATGTCATGCTGGAGTTGTAGGATCTTCGTCTCATTCTTGGCTTGGGAGTACGTGGAAGCAAGAATATCCCACACGACTTTGGCTGTAGGTTGGTGTAAGACGTCATTAGCAATGTCTGGAATCAGAGTACCAGACAACCGGACTTGAGCATATGCATCATCAGCCTCCCATGAGGCTTACAACCATGTTTTCTCCTCTGGCTCATCCTCGGTAAGAATATGTTTCTTACCCATCGACTTCATGAGGCTCATGAACTGCATGGCCCATAACTGATAGTTGGATCCATACATCTTCACAATAGGCACATGACCTCTGAAGGTGCCTGTAGTGGGGATCTTGATCTTGCTTTCTGACATTTTGACTGGAGAAAACTAGGGTTGTAGATAAGATAAGCTTTTGTCTACACTGACATGAATAGATTTAGTTGGATGTGTAGACCTTTATGCAACCAAACCCATCAATCCTGGAAGCGAGAGAAAATCCCCTTAGAAAGACATGGCCTAACCCTAGGTCGAAGCCTAGGTCAAGGCCGAACCCTGCAAACCACGGCCGAAGCCTATGTCACAGAGGAGGGGTCGTGTGTGAAGGCGGCGCGCATAGAGGGGACACGCGTATGGTTGGCATGCGTGGGAGAAGTGCACGGAGGGAGGCGACGCACAGAGGGAGGCGGCACACAGAGGGAGGCGGCACGCGTGGAGGGCGGCGCGCGAGTAAGGTTTTAAAAACGAAAGGCGGAACGAGGCGTTTTCCCTGTAAGCGAGGCGAGGTGTAGCCTCGAGGCGGTCGAGGCGTAAGCCTCAGTTTGTATAGAAAAATACTTACAAAAAGTATAATAAATACATTTATGATGAAATTATCTTAATTGACGTACATATAATATATAACATTATAATATATAATGAAATTATGAAGATAAGAACGTGAAAGAAAGGATAATTCCATAAACCTATCTACTAAATTTGTACCCAATCAAAAATAGAATCATTACCTATAATTGTCATTAAAATATCAAAGACAACATATTTTTCACTAAAAAATATTGTGGTGCAAAAAAATATTGTGATTAGATGTATTTGTTACATGACTAATATATAAAATATGACAACATTGACATGCCTTGAATCTAATCTTGTTTTTTCTAGTTGGTATATTATGTTTCTCATTATTTCACCTCACTTAACACTAGCTTTTCTTTAAACTTTATTGATTGTATATTTAAAAGTGTAATATTAAGGATTTCTTGGAAAATCAGACAAGTTTAATGCTTAATATGAATATGAACAAACTTAAAATTTCAAGCGTTCATCTTGTAAATATATATCCTAGACAACTATACATTTATAAGCATCTAAAACTACCAATAAGACAATTTAAATCCTTAAAAAATGCTATAAAATCCAGAAAACGCCTAACAGACCGCCTCGCCCCGCCTCAGCCGCCTCACCGCCTCGACCTTTTGAGACGTACGCCTCATCCATTCCATCTGAGGTGTACGCCTCGAGGCTAAAAAGCCCCGCCTCGTTGAGAGGCTTGAGGGTGGAGGGTTAGGTTTAGGGTTCGGTATGAGAGCTCCGGTGTAGGACCGCCGCTCTACATGTTGGAAAAAATCAGAGTTGTATCTATTCCTTGAGCCCTAGACTCTCTTATATAGGGAGAGGTCTATGGGCAAATTATATAAGGTAGACAAACGAAAAGAACAATAAATAAAAGATACAAAAAAATAAAATAAACTTCTACAATAACTAATATCTCAACAATATGAATATTGGTATTGCTGTTAGAACATGTTTGAGGAGGACAAGTCTTCCACCCTTTGAAAGAGTCGCAGCTTTCCATCCTGCCATCTTCCTTTATGGCTTGTCAATCAATGGGTGCCATTCTATATTTCTGAGTCTGCCTGCAACCATGGGAAGGCCCTAATAAGTTATTGGGAGAAACTCAGCCGCACAATGAAGACAATAGACAACCTCCTGCACCTTTCAAGGGGAGAACCCAAATGGCACGAAATATGACTTCTCCCGGCTAATACGGAGTCCAGGAATATCTCCACAGATGTCCACAACCCAAGACACTCTCCTCACCTGATCCATACCACCCTCCACAAATAGAATCATATCATTTGCATTATGCAACTAAGGGATAGACATATCCGAGAAACATCCGCAGTGTACTTGTTTCCAAGAGCAGTAATGGGATTTCCATTCATATATGGTCTTGCTGTTCTTTGTTCTTATTGGTTTTGACATCTATTGATTATTTCATTTTACCTGCTATCCTCTAACGAATTACTCATATAGGAACCATGAAGATGAGATGTTGCTGGCTTACAAAGGGAAAGCACAGCATATTGAGAAGAACTTGGAGAATCAATGCTATTACCACTCTGATGCAGAAGGTCTTAAACCTCAGATTAACGACATTCAAGGTGCTAAGAACTAGTTATAAGACAAACTATATGCACTATTTCTGGATTTTCTTTGACAGTATTTGTTATAGTTTCAAATCCTGTCACAGATGGAAGTGCTTTAAGAAGTAATACAATTAAATGGCGGAATGGCAATTCACAGTCTCTTGTTGATATGGTTGGAAGTGTATGTTTATAGTGGATTCAGGACACAGGCATTAGTTCTGTATATGCTGCCTTTGTTGGCCTCAAATGATGTTTTCTCCTTTTTTTTCTTCTCAGACGATCAACAAGGGACACAAGTTCTCTCGTGAATATAGTGATGTACTCGACATCTCTTCTGGTTTTCTGAATCTTGCTGGTGGCTTTTTGCAACCTGAATCCATTAGCCGGGATTCCCTCAAGGATGCAAAGGTATTATTGCAGCTGGATAGGAAGTTCATACCTATCATGGCTAATGGTACCCTTGCTATTGTAGATCAGGTTAGCACGTTTTTGCAAAATCTTTTCCTTTACTTGTTGGTTCTGTCTGCTCATAATGTTGAAACCACGTGTTTGGTAAAAATTCCTATCAATGTGGAATGCTCAAAATTATGTTGGACTATGTTCTTTCTAGTGATTAAATGCTTGGACGTCGAATCAATTAACCCTCTCAAAAGGCCTTCCTTTTTCTTTTATAGCTCACCACCTTGGCTTAGTTTTTCAAATAGATTGACGATGCGAGGTTGGAGCCCTAATATATAGTTGGGAGGCTGTAGTCCAAGGCGAAAGGAGGGAGAAGGAGGTGATTCACGTAAACAAGTCAATGCTCTTTCGACAGTGCGAAGCCTAGCCCACGAACTCTATGAGTATCCTCCGGTGAATGCTAAACTAGTGTAGGTAGGATCCATCAATCAAGCACAAAGGATTAAGGAAGCTTAAAGGCGAATGCTAAGGCCACAAAAGATAGTCAACCTCCCTTTCAGATAGTGGGAGGTATTACTTTGACAATAATTAGTTGTTAGGCAATCTGGCATCCATGAGTGTGCAAAAATGTGAGGCTTAATTAAATGATTCTCAACGTTACTATAAGTTTAGATTGAAATGCAAAAAATCCCTTGCTTTGGTGAAACTAAACTATAACTTTCCAAAAGTATCGAATAAATGCCACTCTTTTCTGTTTGCTTTAACAGAGGTGCGGGGGTGTTGACCATTTATATTTTTTAATTTAATGGTAGTTACTTATAACCTCTAACTCTAATGTTTGCTGCTTTCTTGATGCTAAACATGGCAATGACATGGCGTTCTCATACCTGCACCAAAGTTTGTCTTATCTGCAGAAATTGATTTGTGAAAGACATCCTTTGACCTTGTTCCTTATTGTTGAGAGGCTATTTATTTTTTCCTATTTCATGTATTTTTTTTTCGTATCTGTTATGTAAATTTTCCCAACACGAGTTCTCTCTATATAAGAGAATTCCAGTCCCCATCATAATGTAATTCATTATTCTTTCTCCTCATGGTATCAGAGCGATGGTCCTGGACTAGAGTTCTTGTACCCTGTGCCCTAACTACACTCCCCTCGCTCATGCATCACAACGAGGCTTCATCGATGCTGCCATGTGCCATTCTGAGAGCGTCGTCAGGCACACTTCTAGCACTGTCAGGCCCCCCAACATTGTCAAACATCCCATCTGGTGCCTCTAGGCATTGCTCCAGCATCGTCGGGAGCCCTTCCAATGTTGTTATGTGGTCCAACGCCCATTGTTGGAGCCCCATAGCGCCACTGGCATAATCTAGGGTTCTGTCTAAGGCTCTCTGTCTTCTCCTCGGAGTTGATTTGGATCCTTTCGGGTCGCAATTTTTGACCAGAGAAAGGTGATTTCAGACCTATAAATCATCTTTTCATCCTAGCGTGGATCCATAGTTAAAGGGGATGGATGTTGTATGAGTTTACATATACAACCAATCCCTTATTTGTTCATGTAGACACATTCATATCGGTCGCCCTAATTAAGTTTTGTTTCGGTCTTCTTATCATCATATTAGACAAATGGTGATATTTTACTTCATCTGGTGCCTTCATGGGTACGATACCCATCGCGAAGATGGATGTGTCCAATTACGAGTTGTGGTCCATGCGGTTTTTGACCCTGATGCAGTGCAACAATAATGTGCACATTTTGACGCAGCCAAAACCGACGGATAAGACTGGTAGAATGCTTCATGGAAGGTGTATGTCCTAAGTTTAATTTATTAGATGAATTACTAGCCTCTTTTCCCTATTCAGAAGGTTGTCATCATGGGGCGGGTTTGCCCCCCATCAGGTCGGTCCAATGCTTCCTTCATTGCCGTCATTTTTTCCCATCATTATCGCTTCCCAGAAAGCCTCCTGAGTGGAGGTATGAGAGGCTCAGTTGAAGGGTATTGCTGACACGACCAAGGAAGTGGGCCTTCTTTTGGCACCATGCTCCAAAAAAAGCCTACTTTACATGTATTCGCGTATTTGGCCCTCCGAGACTCATCACAGAGATAGATAATATTTTTATGAATTTACCCATGGTCAAGGTCATGTGGGATATCATCGCTGCCAATTTATTTATTGGTCGCTTCATGGCATATTCGAGAAACTTCATAGATTCATGTCAGTGACTACATCTACTGAGCAACATATGGCTTACATTAATGCCATGATAGTTGGAGTTTTTCTGGTTGCCCTTGACCTTGAGTATGAGGAAGCATGCATCCGGCTTCTCACGGATGTAGATATTCCTCCTATGAAGGGGGATTATAGTCGTTTCGACAGGATCGTGATCCCATTGACTGCTACTACACATACCTCCTCAGTGATGGATGCGTTTTGTGGTAGGAGGTACTTCTCAGTTCAGATGGCATGGTGCCCGTTGCAGAGGTGAACAGCTGTGCAGTCCATGCATTTATTGCCACCATCTTGGTCATTTTGAGGAGACATGTTGTACGAGAAGCAAGGATATCCGGTGTCTGCTCGTATGGTCGAGCAAGTTGAGCCTAATGGTACTTATGCTCCAACTACATATTAGAGACTAGAGGATATTGTCTTTCGTCTAAGGGTGATAACAACTTTTGTTGCATGCACTACTAGTGTACCTACAAGTTCGTCTGATATTGCAGCTATTGCTAGAGCCTCTTCTAGCTCCTCATGTATTGCTTATGCCCTTACCAGTTATCTCATAGTAGATATAACGGAGTGGATCATGGATTCTGATGCATCTTATCATTTATGTGAGGACAATACTCAATTTACTTCTTACATATTTGTTCCTTCGGGCAAACCAGTCATCATAGCATATGGGAATCATCCCTGTTAGAGGACATGGGGAGTTATGTTTGACTCTATTTATGCTTTTCCAGAACGTGCTACATGCACCATATTTTTCAATGAATTTATTATCTTTAGTCAAATTACTAAGGACTTGCGTTATCGTGCCAATTTTAACCCTCTCTTATCTTGTATTTCAGGGCATACTCATAGCAAGGTGATTGGATGTGGTCATGAGCAAGGGGTCTCTACAGGTTGGTCCAATCTCCATACTCTAGTGCTTCTTCCATACTTACTGGATCAATCTCTCTTCCTCTTCAAAAAATGTGGCATGTCCTCCCACAAATATCCTCTTGGTCCACCTTCCAGTGTGAGACTTGCCAGCTTGGGAAGCATCTCCCGTCTTCTTTTCCTCATCAGAGTTGTAGTAGCAGTAGTCTATTTGAGTTAGTTCATTTGAACTTTTTGGGACCTGGTTGTGAACATGACCATTACACATTGTTGGAGAAAATAAGAGTGTTGTTTATTTCTGAGAACCCTAGGCTCTCTTATATAGTAGAGAGGCCTTTGGGTAAATTACATAAAGTGGAAAACAGAACTAAAAAATAAGAAAGAGATACATATGGAATATGGGAAAACATAAATATCTCCACACTCCCCCTCAAGATGGAGCTTAGATATCGATTATGCTCAGCTTGGATGAACACTTCTGAAATTATCCTCTGGGCAATGGCTTGGTGAAGATGTCCGTTGTTTGCTCTCCAGAGCTGACATGGGAAGTAGAAATCATGCCCTTCTGAATCATATCTCTGATGTAGTGACAATCTACCTCAATATGTTTTATTCTCTCATGGAACGTAGGATTGTTTGCAATGAACAGAGCAGCCTGGTTATCACAGTGTAACTCCATGGGTAGAGGAATCTCTATATGTAGATCACCTAGTACTGCTCGGACCCACATCATTTCTGTACTTGCTTGAGCCATAGCCTTCTATTCGGATTCGGCACTTGATCTTGCTACAACTGTTTATTTCTTGCTTTTCCAAGAAACGAGAGAACTGCCAACGAATATCGCAAATCCCGAAGTCGATTTCCTATCCTTAGGACAACCTGCATAGTCTGCGTCAGCATATGCGGATACAGAGAGTGTTTCTCTTTTCTTGAACAGTAATCCTGAGCCTGGAGATGATTTTAGATATCTCAATATCATATATATAGCATCCATATGTACCTGTCGAGGTTGCTCCATGAATTAACTCACTCGACTCACTTCAAATGCAATATCTGGTCTGGTAACATAAAGGAGTTTTCCAACCATCTCTCTGTATCTTCTCTTATCGACTTCATCTGTATCATCATCATATAGCTTCCTGTTAGGATCCATAGGAGTAGTAGAAGGTCGACATCCAATCATGCCCATCTTTGCAAGCATATCTGTAACATACTTTCTTTGGGTCATCACAAGACCCTGTGCATTTCTAGCAAATTCCAACCCCAAGAAATACCTTAGGGTGTTTAGATCCTTAGTCACAAATTGGTTGCCCAGAAATTCTTTCGCCATCTTGATTCCCTGCTCATAATCTCCTGTAACAACTATATCATCAACATACACCATGATAGCAACTGTACCTCTAGGCATCTTCTGCACAAATAAAGAATGGTCTGCATTTGACCTCTTGAATCCCTGTCGTTCAATCAGATCTGAAAGCTTTTGGAACCAAGCTCTAGGACTCTGTTTAAGTTCATATATTGCCTTATGGAGTCTACAAACCTGTTGACACTCCCCCTCAGCAGCAAACCCCGGAGGTTGCTGCATATAGACCTCTTCTTGTAGATCTCTGTTATAAAATATGAAGAATGTGGAAGCGATTGATAAACAGAGCATAAACAAGAAAGATAGAACATGGAACACCATGATTTTACGTGGAACCCTACTCCGTGAGGAGTGGGATGAAACCACGGGAGAAGCCCTCAAAGGGGCATGCTATGCATTGCTTTTTCTCAATGAGTACAGGAGGTCTGGGGCTCCTTATATAGCCTCTTCAAAGCCTCCAAGTCCCACCATTGGACGATGTGGGACTAAACAACTGGATGGGGTTAATGGATCTTCTCCAGGATCCATTTACCCTGCTACAACTCAATGGGCGCACATAACAATACTCCAACACTCCCCCTCAAGCTGGAGCATGCAATGCTCAACTTGGACAAACAAAAAGAAACTCAACTCAACGCTACAAGACGCTACGGACAATATCAACCCAACGCGCACATTGCTGCAGTTGAGGACGTTGCTTCTCATGTCGTGCAGGTGAGGAGGACGAACGGGCTGGAGTGTGAGTCTACTGAATCTCCTCATCGGAGAGCATGCGCTCTGAACTGCGCCTGTCAGAGTTGCTGCAACTGTATATGAGTCTCCTCGTCGGAGTACTCTGGCCCGCCACAATAATGTAGACAACTGCTCCATCTCTGAAAAATGGCCTAACTGAAAAGGTCGTGGCTGTGAAATCCTCGTCGGAGTCCACGGTCGCTGGAGAATGGAGTCTGAAATAAGTCTCCTCGTCGGAGAACTGGGTCTCTCCCATCTGGCTCAGAGAATGGTGCTCTACTCTGGTGTACCTATGATACCACATGAAAACCCTTGTCCTCAATGGAATAGGGAATGGTCCTCTGCTCTGGAGTCCCTATGGCTCACATGAAAACTATGGCCTGACAACACGAGGAATGATGGGGACCTCTGACAATGATGGCAACATATGCTCACCTGAATATGACCGCAAACATATGCGTGTCTGAAACTGGAGACTCGGAACAATGATCGTCGAGTCTGAAACCAAACTGTAGAGTCTGATCATCTGGCTGGTCTGGAGACCGATTATCTGAATCTGGATTCTGGATCTAGACCTGTGACTCTACATATATACTCCACCTTTCTCCCATACTTATCGGAAAACATGGACGTCGACCAAGTTGGGAGAAGACAACAATGATGGGGGTAAAGAAATCATCAAATAGCCGTCTTTTTTTCGGCTTTTCAAGCATCATCATTTTTTTTCTTTGGCTATTTTCAATTTTTGTTTAATAGCCGCAAATTTTTTTAAGCCGTTCATCTCTTTTTTTACGGCTTTTGCAACATTTTTTTCTCGAAATGCGTGCGACTCTTTTATATATATATTGCACGCGCCCTTTTTTTCCTAAAACTTGAATCTCGGCCCAAATGTGGACCCAATCTCTCTCCCTCTAAATTTTTTTTTCATATCTCATGGCCTCTCTCCCTTCTTTTTTTTATACAAAATCTGCAAACTCCATTTTTTACAGCCCACGGTTAGGCTCTAAAGAATACTCATCTCTATTTATTTATTTTTGTTAACACAACACAGCACTTTTTTTTAAAGGCGCACGGGGCTTGTTAGGGTTCCCATCGGTTGCGAACCCCCTTTCCAAACGCCGCCCCCGCGTGAGGAGATCTGGTGCTGCCGGAGATCTGGTGCCAGCGCGCCATGTGAGGAGGGCGGAGGGCTCCGCCTGGAGCGCCGCCTGCGCCTGTGTGCGCTTCGGGGCCCGGGTTGCGCCGCCTTGGTCTTCACCGCATGTGGCAGGAGGTTGCTGGGTTCGCACACGAAGTGGAGATGACTGTCTGCCATTTGGGTGTTCGACCTGTAGGTTACGCCTGGACCGAAGGCCAGGCCTGCTGTATCTGGTGTCAGAGCTCGCCATGGCCTGCAGTTACGCCGCCTTTGAGAGCTTCTGGACTCGCGCACGCCTGGCGAGAAGATGGCGATGAGATGCGGTTGTTGCATGTTGTGCGTGAATTGGATCGGCCTGCGCTAGTTGGGGGCTACCTGTGGCTTCGTCTTGCAGCCCCGCCTGGAGATTCGCGGCAATGACTGCTGCGAGAGATGCGTCGCCATGGAGATGCGACTATGGCTGATGTGTCGCCATGGAGATGGACTTGGAGGCGGGACTTGGAGGCTGGATCTGTGCTGCCATGGGTCGAGGAACCCTAGGGTTCCCTATTGGAACCCTGCTGCCTCGAAGGAATATCAATGCAACATCGATTCTTTGAACGGAATAATGATCTTCGGAAATAAAACACAAATCGAATCTCGAATACAATATGAACAACATGAAATCCCGAGAATCGAACCCGCTCTGATACTATGTTATAAAATATGAAGAATGCGGAAGCGATTGATAAACAGAGCATAAACAAGAAAGATAGAACATGGAACACCATGATTTTACGTGGAACCCTACTCCGTGAGGAGTGGGATGAAACCACGGGAGAAGCCCTCAAAGGGGCATGCTATACATTGCTTTTTCTCAATGAGTACAGGAGGTCTGGGGCTCCTTATATAGCCTCTCCAGAGCCTCCAAGTCCCACCACTGGACGATGTGGGACTAAACAACTGGATGGGGTAAATGGATCTTCTCCAGAATCCATTTACCCTGCTACAACTCAATGGGTGCACATAACAATACTCCAACAATCTCCATACAAAAATGCATTTTTCACGTCAAGCTGGAATAAAGGCCAATCACGTGCTACAACAACTGAAAGAAGGACTCGTAAAGGGGAATGTCGAGCAACCGAAGAAAACGTGTCCAAGTAATCAACTCCATAGGTTTGAGTAAAACCACGTGCCACGAGCCTTGCTTTGTAACGATCAAGGCTCTCATCTGCATGGTATTTAACAGTAAACACCCACATGCAGCTAACAACAGACGCTCCGGGAGGAGGAGAAACAAGGGTTCATGTTCCACGGGACTGCAACGCGGCCATTTCTTCTTCCATAGCAAGGCGCCATTCGCTATCTTGCAATGCATCTTGGTAAGTCCGTGGAGCTTCTACAACAGATAGAGAAACTGCAAATCTCTGGAAATTGCCTGTAAGACGATGAAAGGAAACCTGAGAGGCAAATGGGTAGGATGCACAAGTATGCCTCTACTTCCAAATAGCGATAGGCACGTCCAAGTTTTCATGAACGTCATCCTGCTGCTATCCCTGTATCAATAGATCTTCAGACTCATCGTTAGAAATCATGTTATCAGAACAAACCTGGGGCATGTTGGATGACGGACAATGACCATGAGCAGAAGAGGGCCGATGAGTATAGTATTTTGGTAAAGGGGGAACAACGGTCGCTGGATGTGGTGAAGGTATGACAGGAGGTGGTGTAGAAGGTAACTGACTCATAGGAGGAGGTGACATGTAGACCTCAATATCAGAATGGGAAGTAGTCATTCTGTCACCTGTAGGAGAGAAAAACATCACCGATTCAAAGAATGTGACATCGACGCTAACAAAGTATTTTCGACGTAACGGATCAAAGCAACAATATCCCTTATGTATCCTGGAGTATCCCACAAACACACATTTGACAGCCCTGGGAGAGAGCTTATCAAGACCTGGTACCAACGGATGGACAAACACAACACAAACAAAGACACGAGGTGTAAGTGAGAACAACTCCTTCTCAGGAAAAGGCTATAGAGAAAGGAGTTTTCTCACCCAAGACAGATGAGGGCATGCGATTTACTAGGTAGCAAGCAGTGAGAACCGCATCACCCCCAAACGAGTGTGGAGCATGGCTCTGAATAAGTAGGGTTCTAGTGATATCCAATAGATGACGATGTTTCCACTCTGCAACACCATTTTGTTGTAAAGTGTAAGCACAAGAAGTTTGAGGAACTATACCACGAGGTGAAAAGAACAAGGAAAGAGCTCTAGTACAGAACTCTAATGCATTGTCAGAACGCACAATTTTCACAGAAGAAGAGAAAATATTTTGAACTTTGTTATAAAATAAACATGCGGAAGCGAAAACATGGAAAATGATAAAGAACGAGAAAGAACACAACGGGATTTACGTGGAACCCTACTCCATGAGGAGCGGGATGAAACCACGGGAGAAGCCCTCAAAGGGGCATGCTATGCATTGCTTTTTCTCAATGAGTACAGGAGGTCTGGGGCTCCTTATATAGCCTCTCCAGAGCCTCCAAGTCCCACCATTAGACGATGTGGGACTAAACACTGGATGGGGGTAAATGGATCTTCTCTAGGATCCATTTACCCTGCTACACTTCATGACGCTTTCAACCAAGTACTCCAACAAACTTCATTGACAAACATTTGAATCACATCTCCTGCTTCAGATTTATTCTTCAATAAAAACACCCAAGACAAGCGAGAAAAATCATCTACGACAACAAGATAGAACTCGTGTCCCTGGTGGTCAGGAACACGACTGGGACCCCAAATATCAATATGGACTAACTCAAACAAGGAGCTACTGCTCCGACTCTGACGACTCGGGAAAGTAGACCGATGATGCTTTCCCAACTGACACGCTTCACACTGAAGGATGACCTCGGAGAAATCTGGGGCAAAACACGACACATCTTCTGAAGAGGTAGATGATCAAAATGGAGATGCTAGGTATGTGGAGAGTATGATCCTGTAGAGTGGAGAGATGCGTTGATATAGGGAGTACGGACCAGACGATAGAGACCATTCTGCTTACGGCTACAACCAATCACTTTTCCTGAGGGTATGTCCTGAAAAATAAGAGACGATGATTCAAAAATAGCTCGACAGTTCAAATCCTTTGTAATCTGGCTAATGGACAATAAATTCATAGAGAAATCGGGAGCATATAACACATTCTGTTGTCGCATGGAAGGCGTCAAATTAATCTCCTCCTGTCCTGTAATCGGGGAATGTGTCCCATTGGCTATCACCACAGTCCGTCCTGAGGAGACCTGTCTATATGCAGTAAGTTGCTCTTTGTCCCCACAAAGATGTTGTGTTGCTCTAGAATCCATAATCCGGTCTGTAATCATAGATCCATCACAAGAGGTGAGAGCATAAGAATTACATGAGGTACAGGCTGTAGCAGGTGAACTGGCAGAGGCAGAGACATCCACATCTGACTGGCCTACACGAGTTGTATCAGGAGGCATGATATTCCTCAGTCTGGCAACAAGATCATCGACTCGCTGGTCCAACGAGGAAGGTGCAGGGGACTCAATACCCGAGCCGATGCTGGAAAACCATTCTTAGAATAGCATGTATCCTCGGAGTGGCCAGGGCGATGACAATAATTGCATGGTTGACGAATCCGACCCCCACGACCCCGGGGGCCACGGCCACGAAAAGTAGAGGAGCCACCTCTTCCTGTGGAGACGGCCATCGCTGAAGGTGTCTGGCTAGTAGTTGAGCTTGGGACAGTGATTCGACTCAGTCGACGAAAAGCTTCCTCCATCGGAGGAATAGTAGCGTCAGCAAGTATCTGAGACATGGCAGCATCGTACTCTAGATCAAGTGCAGCAAGGAATATACCTACCATGGTAGCATTCCTGTATTATGTCTTCTGCTGCTCAGGAGTGGTCGTCAACGGCATGAAGCTATGGAGCTTCTCAAACATTCCTCGTAGGGATGTGTACAATGAGTGAAGGGGACGTCCATTCTGTTTGACTGTAAAAATATCATGTTGCAGTTGAAGTATCTTGGTCTCATTCCGCGCTTGCGAATATGTTGCCGCTAGAACATCCCACATAGCCTTGGTTGTGGATTGATGCAGTACATCGTTGGCGATCTCTATCATCAACGTCCCAGATAGTCAGACTTTGGCATACGCATCGTCCGCCTCCCACGAGGCATTCACCCCAGTCTTCTCCACCGGCTCCTCTTCGGTAAGGATATGCTTCTTACCAATTGACTTCATCAGGCTCATGAACTGCATAACCCAGAGCTCATAATTTGTCCCATCCATTTTCACAGTAGGCGTTGGACCTCTGAATGCGCCAGTAGCGGGTACATCGACCTTGTTTTCAGACATATTGCCGGAAGAAGACTGCTACGGGTGCAGGAAACCAAAGTTTGTATGTCTACACAGACATATATGGGTTTGGGTGCACATGTTGACTCATGCACACCAACCCATCGATCAACTAACGAAGTTGATAAGCACGGAGCGTGAGAGGCATGTTAACCCAGTCGCACGCTCACTCTCACGCCCTAGAAGGTTCAATCAGCAGCTTGTTGGGGTGCCGCGCACGAAAAACAAGCCACGTGTGAGCTGCTGTGCGCGCGAGACAACGCACGAGGAGGCGCGCGAGAGGGTTGTGCGCGAGGCTTGTTGTGCACGCGAGGCCTGCTGTGCGCGTGAGGCCTGCTGTGCGTGCGAGACCTGTTGTGCGCGCGAGGAGATGCGCGAGGAAGCGCTCGAGGCCGCGATGCGTTGGGCGGTGCCACTGCCAACCCTTCTCTTCTATCTCGCGCGCTGCCACCGCCACTAACCATCTCTTTCTGGGGCACCATCGTTCGTCGTCACCAACCCTCTTTTATGTGGCTCGTCATTCTACACTGCAGATCGTTCTCTCATTTTTTGTGATATGGGGTTGGTCTTTGTCTCAATTTGACGTGAAGAATGCTTTTCTCTATGGTGATTTGCAGGAGGAAGTTTATATGCAACAGTCATATGGGTTCGTTGCTGGGGGGGTGTCATAGGTCTCAGACTTCATAAGGCGATCTATGACCTTCAATAGAGTCCAAGAGCATGGTTTCAGAAGCTCTTGAACTTGATAGAGTAGCATGGATTTGTGAGATCGACTGCAAATCATTCAGTATTTGCTCGGAGGATTCGGAGAGATATAGGTGTTATATCGGTATATGTTGATGATATCATTGTTACATGGGATTGTGTACAAGGTTTCTGCACAGCTAAGGATTTACTTGGACGGTGGTTTGTCACCAAGGACCTTGGCGACTTACGTTACTTTCTGGTATTTGAGTTTGCCAGGAACCAGCAGGGTCTTGTTATGACTAGACCTGGCCAAAGTGCAGGCCGGTCGGGGTTCTAAAACCTCCTATCCAAATCCTTGGTCGAGACGGCTCATGGGCCGAATGTAATGTATTTTTTCTTAATTTTTAATCTAATTGATATAATTAAGTTTTTTTAGCATAATCTAATCTATATAAATATAAGTAACAATAACATGTGTTACTTGACACGCGAACTATAAAATATGATGTAATATTGATAATGTAAAACACAAACATGAAGTATATTAAATATATTTATAATGTAATTTTTTAACTTATATTTTTATGTGTGGGTCGAGCTAGATTTTGTAGCACATGTCCATGGCCTTCCCAGTTGACGAGCGGGCCAAAAAGCAGTCCGGCCCACCCATGAAATCTCTTGGCCCAAGCTTGGCCCATGAGCGAGCTGGGTAGGCGGGGCCTCGTCCCATTGGCCAGGTCTAGTTATGAGTCTTACGACCCAGAGGAAGTATGTTATTGATCTTCTCTCTAAGACATGCATGGCGGATTGCTGGCATGTCAATAATTATATGGTCCCTAGCATGAAGTTATATGATGATGATATAGAGAGATAGACAAGAGGTGGTACAAGGAGCTCGTTGGAAGCTCCTATATTCCTAGACTAACCATCTCTTTTGTTGTAAGTAGTGACAGCCAGTTTATATGATAATGAAGTACATGAAGTCCCCTCTCGATACTGGACTCTTCTTTAGCCAAGGGAGACGTGCACTCCTCATCGTTACAACATGTGGGATACAAATTATGTTGGATGTCCCAAGGACATGAAATCTATCTTAGGTTTTACAGGGTTCATAAGGAACGCTTTGATGTCATGGAAGAGCAAGAAGAACATTGTGGTTATTAGATCTAGTGCAGAGTCAGAGTACAAAGCCATGGCACGGGGGAGTATTGTGATGATGTGGGCAGACGTACCTCTTTCCACACATCTACTATGTGATGAGCAGGCTGCTCTTTTCATTGCCAATAACCGTGCATTCCATGAGAGGACGGATCGTATTGAGGTTGACTATCACTACACTTGTGACATGATTTAGAAGGGATTTATCTCTACCTCCCATGTCAACTCAGGGGAACATGCAACAGATGTGTTCACCAAGACCCTAGCCAGAGGGCCATTCCAAAGGTGTTGTTCCATGCTGAGCATGATTCATATCTTTGCTCTATCTTGAGGGAGAGTGTTGAGAGAGTATTTATCTTTGCTTATTCCATGTATTCTTTTCGTATCTGTTATGTAATTTGCCCAACAGGAGTTCTCATCTCTATATAAGAGAACTCTAGGGTCCATCATAATGTAATTCATTATTCTTTCTCCACACTTATCAAGGTTGGTGTGAATTCTCTAGGAGAGCATGGTTTTATTGGCCACCTGTTGGTTGTTTGAAGTTGCAGTGGTTATTGCATCTCACTGCTTGCATAGGGTGTGAGTGGATTTTTGTCACACGCCAATGTTGATAGCCCCAATTCTTAAAAGGAGATAGAGGATTTACGGATGAAAAGGTCGGATACATATCTGAATGTTGGCGTTATCATATCCTTATCCTCTTTTTAATGTGTATTGTAGAAAACAGATTTCTTACAAAGCAGACTTGGAGCCTGCCTGCGACAAGGGCGACAGGCTTTTATTATTCTCGCTGAAGCTCTGGTTGAGAACAAGTTCAATGCAATGCAGGTTCCTAGATATTATGTTTACTAGGATGTTACCCGCACTTTGCGGCGGAACGGAATGGAACCGATTTTATGTGAAATAAACTATTATGTTCTAATATGTCTTTTAAATAATATATAAAAATAACTATTAAAAAAATAAAATGATAGGAAAGTTAATTAATTTCAAAATTCTTAAAACTTTTTTTACTTTTTTTGTAATTTTTCATATATACAATATTTTCACCCAACGTAGATACTCCAAAACTTAAAAATGTATCAATCCAATGTTATCACACAGCTACGAGAAAGTTGCTAATATTTATTTTAAAAACTCTTCCTCTTCAGGTGATATACTCATGAAATGAATAAATAAATAAGAATAAGAAATCATAAAGCTTGGCCAAATAAGTAAACAACCAAACCAAAAGAAGTTGAGGTTTAGAACGTAGTATATTAATAAAATAAATTGAAAATCATATGAAATTGTTGACGCATAGGCTATTCTGTATCTCTTTGTTATTTTATTTTCTTGTTATTCTCTTTATGTAATTTACCCATAGGCTACTCTCCTATATAAGAGAGCCTAGGGCTATGGAATAGATCATCTCATTCACGTTTCCCAACATGGTATCAGAGCGACGGTCCTAGACCGGAGTTCTTGAAACCCTAACCCTAAACCCCACCCGCCGGCCCTCTTCTCTCTCTCTCTCTCTCGATCGGCGCGCCATCCAACGCCGTCGCCTCTGCTGTGCGTGCTTGTGCGCATCACCAGCGCTTCCCTGGCGTGCTGCAGCCCTCACGATCTGCAGCCCTAGCGCCTGTGCGCTACAGCCCTTGCATCTGCGCGCGATCCTTGGTGCATCCCTTGCATCTGCGCGCGGTCCTTGGTGCCTGTGCGCTACAGCCTTAGCGCCTGCGCCCTTCCTGTGTGCATCTGTGCACTGGTGCGCTAGAACCGTGCGCATCTGTGCGCATCTGTGCGCACTGGTGCGCTAGATCCGCGCGCATTGGTGCGTATTGCAGTAGCACATCTGCGTGCATTGGTGCGTGTTGAAGCAACGCACTGTGCGCTCTTTTCGCCACAGTTGCACACGCGGGTAGCGGCTTCTTGTTGCCCTTGCGTGTGACCTTTGTGCTCGCGTATCCAGACCATATCCAGACCGTAGCGCGCACATAATCATGGGGGTAGTTGCTTGACGTCTACACAAGCAACTAATCCCGTCTATGTCATTGTAGACAAAGATTATCTTCTCTTAGTCACTCCAGTCTTCCATCTCCAGTATGTCAGAAAGCAAGGCAGATACTCCATCTATGGGCGCATTTCGTGGTCCAGCGCCCATCGTCAAGATGGATGGTACGAACTATGAACTGTGGGCAATGCAGTTCATGAGTATGATGAAGTCCACGGGCAAGAAGCATATTCTCACAGAGCCCGAGCCTGCAGAGAAGACTGGAGTTCATGCCTCATGGGAGGCAGACGACGCATATGCCAAGGTGTGGCTATCTGGCACATTGGCTATTGAAATCGCCAATGACATTCTACATCAACCCACAGCCAAAGACATGTGGGATATCCTCGCAGCGACCTATTCTCAGGCAAAGAATGAGACGAAGATCCTGCAACTACAACATGATATATTCACGATAAAGCAGAATGGTCGTCCGTTACATTCTCTCTATACATCTTTGAGAGGAATGTTTGAGAAGCTTTATAGCTTCATGCCTCTTACCGCCACACCAGAGCAGCAGAAAACATACAGGAATGCAACGATGGTGGGTGTGTTTCTCGCTGCACTTGATCCAGAGTATGAGGCCGCACGTTCACAGATCTTGGCGGACTCGACTATTCCTCCCATGGAGGAGGCTTTTCACAGATTGAGTAGGATAACTGTACCTTCAGCAGCTGCTAGTCAGAATCCCTCAGCCATGGCAGCCAACAGGGGCCGTGGTTCTCATTACCAGGGTCGTGGACGTATTCCCCGTGGAAGGGGTGGTCGCACTAGGCCTACATGCTCATATTGTCACCGCATCGGACATACTGAGGACACATGCTACTCAAAGCATGGATTTCCTGCATCTGCACGAGTCGCTGAGCAGATAGAGCCTCCTTCTGCTGCTTCACTGGATCAGCGTTTTGATGATCTGGTTGCCCGCCTCAGGGGCATTATCCCACCATCTGGCCCAGCACCGATGACAGAGAGTCATACTGATGTTGCTGCTTCTGCTTCTGCGTCTGCCTCTACGAGTACTTCAGGTAGTACACTTGCACTTCATAGTAGTAGATCGGATACATTGCCATGGATCATGGACTCAGACGCTACACATCATCTATGTGGCGACCAGAGTCTACTTTCAGGATATACTCAGATCCCTCCAGGACGGACAGTAGTGATTGCCAATGGCACACATTCCCCCATCACGGGTCAGGGGGAGATTAGATTGACATCCTCTATGCAGCTCAAGAATGTTTTACATGCACCGCATTTTTCTATGAATCTTTTGTCAATCAGTCAGATTACGAAGGACCTCCAATGTCGAGCTATTTTTGATCCATCTTCTTTGATTTTTCAGGACATCCGTACGGGCAACGTGATTGGTCATGGCTATGAGCAAGGAGGCCTCTATCGTCTGAACCAGACCCCATTTGCCGGAATCACATCTTCTCCCGCTGGACAAGTATCTTCTCTCCTGTGGCATCTGCGTTTTGGTCATCTACCGCTTCAGAAGTTGCGTCTTGTCTTACCTTATAGTTTTTTCTCACACACCTATCCAGTGTGAGGCGTGTCAGTTGGGAAAACATCACAGGTCATCATTTCCCAGTAGTCAAGGTCGGAGTAGTAACTCCAAATTTGAGTTGTTTCATGTTGATGTCTGGGGTCCAAGTCGTGTTCCCGATCATCAGGGGCACAGGTTTTATATTGTTTTTGTGGATGATTTCTCAAGAGCATCATGGTTTTTTCTAATGAAAAATAAGTCTGAAGCTGGAAATATTATTATTCAATTTCTAAATGAGATTCAGAATGTCTTTTCCACAACTGTCAAAATTATGAGAAGTGACAATGCCTTAGAGTTATGCACCAATAATCTAGCCAACTACTACTCCTCTAAAGGAATTGTTCACCAAACATCCTGTGCCCATACGTCTCAACAAAATGGGGTTGCAGAAAGAAAACACCGTCACCTACTTGATGTCACAAGGTCACTTCTCATTCAGAGTCATGTTCCGTATTCATACTGGGGTGATGCAGTCCTTACTGCATGTTATCTTATAAATCGTATGCCCTCGTCTGTCTTGAATGAACAGATTCCTTTCTCACTGATTTATCCTGACAAGGATCTGTTCACTCTTACCCCTCGTGTGTTTGGGTCAGTCGCGTTTGTCCATCAGTTGTCGCCCGGTTCTGACAAGCTCTCTCCTAGAGCTGTCAAGTGTGTCTTTGTGGGGTACTCCAGAACTCAAAAGGGGTACAAGTGTTTTGACCCTGTGCGTCGGCGGTATATGATCAGTGCAGATGTTACATTCTTTGAATCCATCATGTATTTCTCAGATTCTGGGAAGATGCAGCCGCCACCTATATCCCCTGACATTGTATTCATGGCACCACCAACATCACAACCGCCACCAACATCTGAACCACCACCACCACCGCCACCGCCATCAATAGTACCTCCGTTACCATTCCATTACACCCGGAGGCCGAATCAAGCTCATTGTCCTGACCAGTCAACTAGCTCGCCTATGGTATGTAATGAGAATATTAATGTTGATGGATCTGACGACATTTCTCAGCAGGGTGCATTACAGGAGCATGGTGATACCACAGAGGACCTAGATATTCCAATCGCTCTACGGAAGCCGAAGAGAAGCTGTGTCCAGTATCCAGTATCAGCAGTGGTGTCGTTTGAGAGGCTATCTGGACCATTCAGGACGTTTGCATTGGCACTTTCAGCTACAGCTATTCCACGGAACCATCATGATGCTATGCAGGATGCTAGATGGCGACTAGCAATGGAAGAGGAGATGGAGGCACTTCAGTCTAGAGGAACCTGGAGTTTGGTTCCTATACCTCCAGATGTTAGCCCGGTGAGTTGCAAATGGGTGTTTACAGTTAAGCACAATGCAGATGGTTCCATTGACAGGTACAAGGCACGCCTTGTTGCTCGGGGCTTCACGCAGACATATGGGGTAGATTACCTAGACACCTTCTCCCCTGTGGCGCGTCATTCCACTTTACGGATCCTGCTATCTGTTGCGGTTGCTAAAGACTGGCCACTCTATCAACTGGACGTAAAGAATGCATTTTTGTATGGAGACTTGCAGGAGGAAGTCTATATGCAACAGCCACCTGGTTTTGCTGTTGAGGGGGAGTGTTCCAAGGTTTGCAGATTGCATAAGGCCATCTATGGTCTTAAGCAGAGCCCCAGAGCATGGTTTCAGAAGCTTTCAGACCTCTTTGAGAAACAAGGATATAAACGCTCCAATGCTGATCATTCCTTGTTCGTGCAGAAGACGGCGAGAGGTATCATTGTAATCATGGTTTATGTTGATGATATTTTGATTACAGGTGATGATGACCAAGGCATTAAGCAAGCAAAAGAAAGGTTGGGGACCGAGTTTGTCACCAAGGACTTGGGAGTCCTTAGATATTTCCTGGGGCTGGAATTTGCTAGAAATCCATATGGATTAGTCATGACACAGAGGAAGTATGTCACAGATCTACTGAGTGAGACAGGTATGCTAGGGTGTCGACCTGCTACGACACCAATGGACCCTAGCATGAAGCTGTATGATGATGACACAGAAGAGGTGGATCAGAGAAGGTACAGAGAACTGGTGGGCAAATTACTGTATGTCACTATCACTAGACCTGATATACAGTTTGCAGTGAGTCGTGTGAGCCAGTTCATGGAGCAACCACGCCAGGTCCATATGGATGCCATACACATGATTCTGAGATATCTAAAATCATCTCCAGGTGCAGGCTTGATATTTAAGAAAGGAAAGGAGATTTCTGTTACAGGATGTGCGGATGCAGATTATGCAGGATGCCCCAAGGACAGGAAGTCAACATCAGGGTTTGCAGTCTATGTTGGAGATGCTCTAGTTTCGTGGAAGAGCAAGAAGCAGACAGTAGTAGCTAGATCCAGTGCTGAATCAGAATATAGGGCTATGGCCCAGGCGAGCACAGAAATGATGTGGGTAAAATCCTTACTTGCAGACCTATGTATTGACATACCTCTTCCTATGAGGTTGGAATGTGACAATCAGGCCGCCTTGTTCATTGCAAATAACCCAGCTTTTCATGAGAGGACCAAGCATATTGAGGTCGACTGTCACTACATACGTGACATGATTCAGAAGGGGTTCATTGCTACATCTCACGTCACATCAGAGAATCAGACTGCTGATATTTTCACCAAGGCATTATTTAAAGGCCCATTCCAGAAGTGTGCGTCCAAGCTGAGCATGATTGATATCTATGCTCCATCTTGAGGGGGAGTGTTGACGCATAGGCTATTCTGTATCTCTTTGTTATTTTATTTTCTTGTTATTCTCTTTATGTAATTTACCCATAGGCTACTCTCCTATATAAGAGAGCCTAGGGCTATGGAATAGATCATCTCATTCACGTTTCCCAACAGAAATGTACTACAAAAATGTAATAAACAAGAAAAGAAGAAATAAATCAATTTGACAATATTTTAAAACAAACTAAAATGATCAAAAATGTCTTCTTATTACGTTATAAGCATATTCTTTATGACTCGATCTTGATATTATTGCATACTCAATAGCTTAATCTAAAAAAAATTCAGTGCAATCATCATTTCCTTTGGATATATTAATCAAATGAAATCATAAGCATCATCTATAAATAAAAAATAAAGGGTAATTATAAAGACTTATTTAAAATAAAGTTTTAATGTTGAATGGTGAAATAATTAAATATCTAGAACATTACATTTTTCAAAGAATTTGTATAATAACTAAATATCAATAGAAAATTTAATTATACAATGTAAGAGATATAATAAGAAACAAAGATGAAAAGTATGTAGGTAATATAAAGAAAAACAAAAGTTCAAATTGATGAAAAGTACGTAAGCAATATAAAGAAAGCTAAGGATCAGAAATTAATCAGAAAATTAGATGATACCAATAAAAATGACTATTTAAAAAGTTTTTTTCGAAATATCTAAAAATATAGCATTTAAATTTAAAATGTAAATTTCATTAAAATTAATAACTGGATAAAAAACATGAAGATAATGATTATGAAAATAACGTTTAAATTTCATTATAACATTCCACGTATAGTGATTATAAAAAGGTAATAAGAGAAAATTAAGTTACTAACTTCTATTGGGCATTATGTATTTAAATTGAAGGCTCAGATAACTGTTAAATACTATTGTGTGTTCTTCATATACAAAGAAAGCAATCTTAGGCCAACATGAGTGCACCATTATAGTAGATGTATGATATATGTGATGAATGGACCGAAAAAAAGTAATGAGAACATTTTAAATGAATATGTCTTTTTTAATCTGCCTCGCCATCCATAAGATCAGATAGAACTAAACAATGTACATTCTTATACCGTTAAAAAAGGTTGTATTTGTTTCCTAAAAACTCAAATGATGATCAATTCATCAATGTTGCTATCAACTAAAAATATCATCACACCCTTAATAGTTAAATACTTCAATATTATTGAAATAGATAACTTTATTTAAATTAATGATTTATCAATAAAAATATTTAATTTATTATTTAAATACAAACAATATTTAATTAATCATAGAAAGTTAATTATTAATACAAAATATGAAGCTTAAGTGCTACCAAAACTGTTAATTATCAACATGCGGGGTATGTTTCATGAAAATCATGGCATGTACATGTCTTTTTTTTACATTTTAATCATTCTTGCTTGTTAACCCCCTTTGGATAGCTTTGCACGACTTGTGATGGTTTCTTAAATCATTTCTTTTATATATTGTAATGATTTATCAGTAGTTAAACCATCTTCTGTCATAACTTATAATAGTTTATCTTTATCTAAATCATTTCCTTGTATATAGATGATATCAATTAATCAATAACATATATTAAAGATGTCCTTTGCTGACTTGTAACTAACTTTTTCGTGTGAAAGATTTTGTTATTTTCTCTGTTCTTATTTCAATATTTCGTCGGATTTGATTGTTATCGAATTACCTCTACTGCTATGTCGGAGCTCAATAATTAATACATATTGGCAGCTCCATTCTACGAAGGCATCCATTCAGTGGATTTGGAAAGTATGGTGGTTTCTGCTGTCTTTATTTTTAGGCATCGCAATCCGTGAAGGTTCCCTGACGTAGCCCGAGGTGGAAACCGATGCCCATGTCTACCCAGTGAAGGCTTTTTGAATTTTCAAGAGTTGTAACTAATCATACTCTTTTTTCCTAACTTGGAGACACATGCCCAATAACTAATTAAAGAAGAGCACCAAACCAATAACTAATTAAAGAAGATCAACAAACGGGGGAAAGGAGGGCAGACTTGAAGTAGACGATGCCATGTGTCAGCAAGTTGGGTAAAAATCCAACTTTAAATAAGGTATATATATTTTCTCAAAGTTCAGAGAAAGGGGCAGCCTTTCCTCATGCAGGAGGAAGGGGTAGCCAAAATACAAGGATACGTCTAGGAGAAAAGGGAAACAAGAATCGTAGAGAAACCTGTTCAATAAAACCCTGAAAAACCCCAATACGCAATATTATTTGTAACGGTTCTACCTTTGAGTTGAAAATTTTATAGGAAGTCAAAGCATTGAGTTTGGTTAAGATCTAATGTTTCTGTGGAAGTTTCATAATTTTCAGTCAAAATTTTGCTTGGCCGAATATTAAACTATAGCATGATGTATCATATACTGTGAAATAACATGCACTAATTCTTTTGACTTGGGGACAAGGTGTTATTCCTGTGGCTATGGACAGCACGTTATGAGATGTTATAAACAATGAGTTTGGCTTGTGTTTCCCGAAAACAAAACGAGTTTATGCATCTCTCTCAGTATATGTAACATGTACTTTTTAAAGGTGGTATCGACCAATAACATGCCTTTTAATTGCTGACAGCATGCTGCTGATGAACGAATACGTTTGGAAGAACTGAGACGAAAGGTTTCTGCGCTAATTGACTTCATACTTATATTTATATTCGTAGTGCTAGACATCCTAATTTTATTTACAGGTATTATCTGGTGAAGGCAATTCGGTTACTTACCTGGAGTCAGAGCAAGAGCTGGTATGAAGTATATGTCAATGCTCCTATGAGCTAGGATAGCTTCGTTTTCTGTTTTAGTACTGGGATTTTATCTTTTGGATTTATCAAACTATATGCCAGGAGCTTCCGGAAATTGCATGCCAGTTGCTGCATAATTACATTGAGCAAGTCAAAAAATGGGGATGGCAATGCAGTATTGACACTCAGTACTCGGAATCTTTTTCTAGGTGTTTTCTGATTGTTTATAATTATCATATATTTTTTGCAAAGCCTATTTGACCATAATGTCTTTGAGACTGTCTATCAGCAGAGAACGTTCTTTTGTTGCATTATCCCTTCAGATAATTTCTTATTGTATTGGCCAAGTTAACTCATGCCTTGTGGTTGCTGTATAGGAATTTACATGCCTTAAATAGGAGGCGATGCTGCATCATGCTTACTGCGGTAATTGTGCCCCTTCTGTTTATTGCAGTGTGATTTTGGCTTTTTATACATTGAAAGTGAACTATGGTGACTTACAAATTGTCATCGTGTGACTGGGAGATATAGGTTTGAGTTGTAGAAATATCCTGTGTGAGTACAAAGATTTTAGGGTGGATATCTCCTTGATACCTCACCCATTTTTTCCTTCACAAAAAAATTTGTCCGGATAAGGAACAGGATGGAACCATGCGAGAACATCTCAAAGGGCTGATAGTTTATTACTTTTCTCACTGGATACAGAGGGTGAGGAGCTTCTTATATAGCCCTCACCGAGTCTCCACATCTCCCAACTGGTAGATGTGGGACTAAGACTTGGATGTGGTAATTGGATCCTAGAGGGATCCATTTACCCATCTCCCACATAAGCGACGCATAACCAAATACTCCAACATATATGTTTTGAAGTAATATTACGGTCAGAATCACCACTCATGTTGATTATATATTAGCAAAAGCTATGATAATCACTTCTTCAACAAGAATGAGGTGACATCCAATAACTACTTAACAAAACTTATATTTCAAAATAAAGAAAGAACAAAAAAAATTTGAGATATTTACATCTCATTATCTTTATTTTATAGTTTATTATTTCTTTTGTCTACTTTATGTAATTTTTCCTTAGAGATTTTCTCTCACGTAAGAGAGTTCTAGGGCTACAATGGAATACAACTTTTCATTTCACGCATTTTTACATAGTATTAGAGCGACAATCCTAGATTGGAGCATGTGCCCTAGAAACCCAACCCTGTCTAAACCCTAACACGTTCAAGCACCGCACCTCCAGCCTTACCTCGCGCCATCGTCGGCCCCTTACCCCATAGCCGGTAGACCAAACCGACGGTCCAGTCGTCGCTATGCAGCCGTACAATGGTAGTGGCGATCGTTCCCCCCCCCCTTTCCCTGGGTTGGGAGCCATCGTTTGCGTCACAATCGATGGGCTCCATGTCGATGATCTGGCCTCCGTCCATGCCGCCTCCATCCCCACTCCCATAGCTCGTATCGCCTCTTGCAGGTTGTTGCTTATTAGTTTTGTGTCTAGGTATCTTGGGTGTGATTTGATCATCTAAAATCATATTAGTTATCCAAAGGAGGCTCCAAAGGATGGGAGAGGTTGTGGTATGAGTCTATACCCACAACTATCCCCTCATATGTCAGTGTAGACACAGGTAGTACATTTTACAGACCTAGTATTGGATATTGTTGTCATCATGTCATACAACAAAGCAGATGTTTTATCCATGAGTGCCTTCAAAGGTCCAACACCCATCGTCAAGAGGGGTGGATCGAACTATGAACTATGAGCCATGTAGTTCATGAGTCTGATGAGTGTAATGGCAAGAAACACATCCTCACAAAGGAGGAGCCAAGAGACAAGACTGTGGTTAATACCTCATGGGAGGCAAATGATGCATATGTGTGTGTGTGTGGCTATCTGAGACTGTGTCTATGGAGATAGCTAACGACATATTGCATCAGTTGGGACATTCTCGCCGCCACGTACTCGCCGGTGAAAAATGAGTCGGAGATATTGCAACTTCAACAAATTATCTTCACGTCGAAGCAGAACGGTCATCCTCTCCATATCCTTTACACTTCTAAAAGATATTTTTGAGAAGCTCCATGGTTTCATTCCCTTAGACTGCCACACCAGAGCAACTTAAGGCATAGAGATACTCGGTGATGACTGGAGTTTTTCTAATAGCCCTCGATCTTGAGTATGACAATGGTCGAGCACATATTCTTACAAATGCTACCATACCTCCTCTGGAGGAGGCGTACCGTTGATTAAGCAGGCTCTTTATATCTTCTGGTGGTATTCAACAGTTACAGACCTCTTCAGCTATGGTTGCCTCTTGTGGTAGGGGGAGCTCTACGTTTGTACCATGGTCGAGGTAACCGTGGCAGGGGAGGGGGTAGTCGACCCCATCAGCCATGCTCCTATTGCCATAGGTCAGGCCACTCTGAGGAAACATGCTATTCTAAGCATGATTTTCCCGATTCAGCACGGGTTGCAGGGCTGACTCAACCAGTTGGGAGTCCACCTACATTTGATCAAAGATTTGATGAACTTGTAGCGCAGCTCAGGGAGATTATGCCTGCTCTTGGGTCAACCAGTTCTCCTTTAGGATCCTCAGAGGTAGCTGCTTCAACATCAGCGTCTACATCAGATATAGCATATGCTCTTACTAGTTGTTACAGGGTAGATTTGGGATAATGGATTATCGATTGAGGAGCATCCCATCATCTTTGTGGTGTTCGAGGACAATTTATCACTTAGTCCGACTCAGTTAGGATTGATAGTAATAGCAGATGGGACACACTCTCCCATCACTGTCAGGGTTAGGTGCAGTTAACTCCTGCAATGCAACTTCAGAATGTTCTTTACGCTTCTGAATTTAATAATAATTTATTATCCATTAGCCAAATCACCAAGGATTTACATCGCCCTGCCATATTTAACCCTTCTGCCTTGTGTTTCTGGACATTCTTACGAGCAGGGTGATTGGATCTGGCAGTAAGCAAGGAGGTCTCTATAGACTGGTACAATCCCCATATGATGGTGCTTCTTCTCTTTGCACTGGATTCGTTTCTCCCTATTTATGGCATCTTCGATATGGTCATCTTCCTCTGCAAAAGTTGTGTCATGATGTTCTTCCTTAGATTTCTCCTTGCTCTACTTTTCGATGTGAGGCCTTCCGGCTTGGGAAGCATCATCGGTCTACATTCCAGTTCTGCCAGGATTGGAGTAGTCAATCTTTTTGAGTTAATTCATTTTGATATTGGGGTCCAATCGTGTTCCATACCATCAGTGGCATAGGTTTTATCTTGTTATTATCGATGAGTTTTCAAGATTGTCATGGGTCTTTCTTTTTAAGAACAAGTCTGATGACGGTCATGTTATTCAGTCTTTTATTAATGAAACAAGGAATGTTTTCTCACCTGCCACACCTACCTTCTTTCTGTAAGTTTACCAGTACTGACCTCGTGCTTTTATGCCTCCATCACTCAGCACACCCCTGGTATGTTCTGTGCATTTGAGTCCAATTAATGGCACTAGTGATTTGCATGTACAACTTGAGGTGCAGGATGTTTTAGATCCAATCTCAACTACTAAGGAAGCTGAAGACCTTGATGTACCTATTGCCCTAGGGAAGAAGAGGTGTGCATGCACTATGTATCCTCTTGCTTCCCATGTTTCTCTGGTATGACTCTCAGAGGATTTTCAGAGGTATGTTGTGGGTCTGTTGGCCGTGGAGTTACCATGGTCCTATGCAAAGGCATTGCGGAGTAGTCAGTGGCGTTTGGCTGAGGAGGAGATTGCAGCGTTGCAGTCTCGTGACACGTGGAGTGTTATACAGGCTCCTCCTAGTACATATGTTGTTGGCAACAAATGGGTGTTTACAGTGAAACACACGCAGATGTATTATGGACAGGTACAAGTCCAGGCTTGTTGCTTGTGGGTTCACCTAAACCTATGGGGTGGATTATCTGGATACCTTTTCTCTAGTTGCATGTCATTGCATGCTACGGATTCTTTTTACTGTTGTTGTGGTACATGACTGACCGCTTTTCCAATTAGATGTCAAGAATGAATTTTTGTATGGGGACTTGCAGGAGGAAGTTTACATGCAGCAACCAACATGGGTTGTTATTATTGAGGGGGAGTCCAATATGGTGTGCAGACTTCACAAGCGCATATATGACCTTAAGCAGAGTCCGGTTTGGTTTCAGAAGCTCTCAGAGTTGATTGGACAATAGGGGTTTGTCAGATCTACTGCAGATCATTCTCTTTTTGTTAGGAGAACCTAGAGAGGTCCGTTGCTATTCTAGTCTACGTTGATGACATTATTATTATAGGCAACGATGAACATGGCATTCGGGCAGCTAAGGATTTCCTTGGACAACAATTTGTGATCAAGGACCTTGGCAAGCTACGTTACATTCTTGTCCTAGAGTTTACAAGAAATCAGCATGGTATGGTAATGACGCAAAGGAAGTGCGTTGCTGACCTTCTATCTGAGACAAGCATGGCGGGATATAGACCTTCTACTACTCCAATAGATTCCAATGCTAAGGTTCTGGTGATGATGACTCTGAAGAGGTAGATAAGAGATGATACAGAGAGCTAGTAGGGAAGTTGTTGTATATCACTATCACTAGGCCCGATATATCATTGGCTATTAGCAGAGTCTGCCAGTTTATGGAGCAACCAAGGCAGGTTCATATGGATGCAGTTAACATGATCTTGAGATATCTAAAGTCTTCTCCAGTTGCAGGACTTCTGTTCAGAAGAGACACATCTCTCACAGTTACTGGATGTGCGGATGCAAATCATGCTGGATGTCCCAAGGACAAGAAGTCCACTTCAGACTTCACTGTGTTTGTAGGTAGCTCGTTGGTTTCATGGAAGAGTAAGAAACAAACAGTTGTGGCTAGATCTAGCACTGGATCAGAGTATAGGACCATGGCCCAAGGAAGCACAGAAATGATGTGGGTCAAGTCTGTCTTGACTGACCTACCTCAAATGTGATAACCGAGCCGCTCTATTCATTGCTAATAATCCAGCCTTCCATGAAAGAACAAAGCACATCAAAGTAGACTGTCATTACACTCGTAATTTAATCCAGAAGGGATTTATTTCCACCTCCCATGTTGCTTCGGGCGATCAGATTGCAGATATGTTTACCAAAGCTCTTGCGAGGGGCTCCTTTCACCGTTGTTGTTCCAAGCTGAGCATGTTAGACATATATGCGCCAGCTTGAGAGGGAGTATTGAGATATTTATATTTCATTATCTTTATTTTGTAGTTTCTTATTTCTTCTGTCTACTTTATGTAATTTCCTCTTAGAGCTTTTCTCCTATATAAGAGAGCTCTAGGTATATGATGGAATACAACTTTTCATTTCACGTTTTTCCACAAAAAATATAAATTTCTTTAGCTAAAACGTGAATTTAATTTTTAAAGCTTGTTTCCAACTACTTTATTTGAGATTTAGTCCTAAAATTTGGAAACTAACCAAAGAAACTTCTTCAAACAGTATAAAGATCTCTAAGAGCGATAACATCGGTGGAGAAATAGGTGAAAATTCAATTATATAGGCAAAATTTAATGAAATCAAAGGGAAGATTATCTTATTTTTGTCGTTTTTTCGTTGGCATTTAGCCAAAATCAGGCCACGTTTCTATTTCATTGAACTGAAGAAATGGAAATTTCTGAGAAATTCGATTGTATTTTGTTGAAATTTGAGACCATGATTATGAGGAATAGGACCTATTTGCGGCCAACAACTATTGCATCAGTTGGAGCATCAACTAACATCTGTGTGCCTTTAGAAATCAAAGTCTACATCTCTGCATGCATATTCTCTCGCCACTGTGCATCATGAGAGGCCTCTTGAAATGTTTTTTGGATAGTATTGGTAGAAAGGGAAGTAGTATGTATTATAGAGACAGATGCTCAAGTATGATATGTACTGAAATAGGGTTTGTGGTTTTGTGGTTGGCCAGGAACATTGCAGTTTTAGATGTCTTAAAAAATCAGTCATATCTTGAAAAGATGGTGTACTTCGAACAAAGTTTCCTTGCCAAATATGAGCAAGGATTGTGTAAAACACAAGGCTGTCGGAAAAAGTTGAACACAATTAGGCAGATACCATCTTGCATCATTTGATCTACATGTATATTACATTGATATCAACCATCTAAATAAAGATGATATGTACAAAATCCCATAAATTCTGTCTTGCAACTTCTACCATAGTATGTGCTTTAGCTATTGCTCATTTGTTTTTGTAATATTTGAGGAATTCTTTAACAGGTTCCTTGTATACTTGGGATCAGTTTGACTGAGAAGGATCTGGTAGAATTCCTTGACCAGGTAAGAAAAGTCTGTTGATTTCCAACTGGCTGATGCTGATTAGAAATTTTATGATATAAAAGATACAATATCTTTTTTTTTATGTTTGTTATATTCCACTTTGTAGCCATTAAGTAGGGTTAACATTAATATTAAATATAATAACAAAATCTACCTGCTACATACGAGGGAATGCAATTTGCGGATAACAATCTTTCTCCTGAACATTGTTTGGGGTTTTTTTTTGCAATGGCTCTTGTTATAAAATATGAATAATGCGGAAGCGATTGATAAACAGAGCATAAACAAGAAAGATAAACATGGAACACCATGATTTTACGTGGAACCTTACTCCGTGAGGAGCGGGATGAAACCACGGGAGAAGCCCTCAAAGGGGTGTGTTTTCTATTGCTTTTCTCAATGGATACAGGAGGTCCTGGGCTCCTTATATAGCCTTCCCAGAGCTTCCAAGTCCCACCACTGGATGATGTGGGACTAAACACTGGATGGGGTAAATGGATCTTCTCCAGGATCCATTTACCCTGCTACAACTCAATGGCCGCACAACCAAATACTCTAACACTCCCCCTCAAGCTGGAGCATGCAATGCTCAGCTTGGACAAACAGAAAGAAACTCAACTTAACGCTACAAGACACTACGGACGATATCAACCCAACGCGCACATTGCTGCAGTTGAGGACGTTGCTTATCATGTCGTGCAGGTGAGGAGGACGAACGGGCTGGAGTTTGAGTCTGCTGAATCTCCTCGTCGGAGAGCATATGCTCTGAACTGCGCCTGTCAAAGTCACTGCAACTGAAATGAGTCTCCTCGTCGGAGTACTCTGGCCCGCTACAATAATGTGGACAACTGCCTCATCTCTGAAAAGGGCCGAACTGAAAAGGCCGTGGCTGTACAATCCTCGTCGTAGTCCACGATCGCTGAGAATGGAGTATGAAATAAGTCTCCTCTTCGGAGAACTGGGTCTCTCCCATCTAGCTCAGAGAATGGAGCACTGCTCTGGTGTACCTATGATACCACATGAAAACCCTTGCCCTCAATGGCATAGGGAATGGTCCTCTGCTCTGAAGTCCCTATGGCTCACATGAAGACTCTGGCCGAACAACAACAAGAATGATAGGGACCTCGAACTGATGATGGCAACATATGCACATCTGAAAATGACCGCACACTCGTGCATGTCTGAAACTGGAGACTCGGAATAATGATCGTCGAGTTTGAACAACCATAGAGTCTGGAATCTGAATGGTCTGGAAATCTGCATGTGAATCTGGAATATCTGAATAGACCTGTGACTCTACATATACTCCACCTTTCTCCCATACTTATCGGAAAATGAACATCGACAAAGTTGGGAGAAGACAAGATAAACAGGGGGTAAAGCAAACATGAAATTTGCGACTTTTCTTTTTTTTATAAGCTGTCACAATTTTTTCCCCGCCGTTTCGATCAATTTTTTTACGGCTTTTCTTGCAAATTTTTTTCGGCTAATTTCCAATTTGTTTTTTTCCTAATAGCCGCTCGAAATCATTTTTTTTCCAAAGCCGCCAATCTCCCTCTTTTTTTCTTCGGCTTTCCCTTTTTTTTAAAGCTGGATCCTTTTTTTCAGCCCACGGTTGGGCTCAAGAATACTCATCCCAATTTTTTTTACAAAGCACAGCCCACGTGCTATTTTTTTTATATATCGCACGGGGCTTGTTAGGGTTCCATCCATTGGGAACCCCCTTTCGAAACGCCGCCCCCCCCCCCATGGGGTTTCCTGGATCGCCGCCGCCCTTCTCTCATCATCAGCCTCCCAGGAGGTTAGGGCGACGCCGCCCTTCTCTGCCGGTTCTATATCGCACGGGGCTTGGAGATTCTGGCATCGCCTAAATATGCGATACATGCCTGGATTTGTTGGAGATCTGGAGATCGTGGAGCGCCGCCTGTCTGGGCTTCCGCCTGCGCGAAGGAGGAAGGGCGTGCGGCTCGAAAAGGGATGCCATCGCGCGCTTGGGAGTGGATCTGGGCTCGGCGCTGGACATTGGAGAGGCTCTGTGGGCTCGCGGCCTGAAGTTGTCGCCTGGAGCGCAAGGGATACACTGCACTGCCTGGGGGCTAGGGTTACGCCGAACCCGTAGCCCTAGGAGAGCAGCACGCTGGAGATTAGATGCAGCCATCGCCGCCTAATGGAATCTGGAGAGGCTTGGCTGAGACAGCGATCTGGAGTATTGCCTGGGCACGCCTTGGATGTTGCAGGGAACAACGCCTATTGTAGGCCAACGCCTGTTGCCTCGGCTCATCTTCATGTTGACGTAGAATAGGGTTTTAACAAAACCCTAGATGAACTACATCTTTCTTTGAACTCAGAATAGATCACCAAGAACAGAAATAAGGAATAAACTTCATACCAAATCAGCACTGATTGCAGATGGGGTTTTCATGAACCCAAAAATTGAATCTTGAATATAACACCGATCATCAAGAACATTGAACACTATCTCGAATCTCGAAATAAAAAATGAAGATAAAATTCCTCGAGAATCGGACTTGTTCTGATACCATGTTATAAAATATGAAGAATGCGGAAGCGATTGATAAACAGAGCATAAACAAGAAAGATAAACATGGAACACCATGATTTTACGTGGAACCCTACTCCGTGAGGAGCGGGATGAAACCACGGGAGAAGCCCTCAAAGGGGCGTGTTTTCTATTGCTTTTCTCAATGGATACAGGAGGTCTGGGGCTCCTTATATAGCCTTCCCAGAGCCTCCAAGTCCCATCACTGGATGATGTGGGACTAAACACTGGATGGGGTAAATGGATCTTCTCCAGGATCCATTTACCCTGCTACAACTCAATGGGTGCACAACCAAATACTCTAACAGCTCTGGCAATTGCCAAATATCTGAATCAATGCAAGGGATCCGTGTGGCATTATAGCCCACTTAGTGTCAGAAAAGTCTTGGTCTTTGTTAATCAGCGATGCTGGTTGTTTGCCTAAGATTTTGTATTTGTGGTAGATATACAATGTAGGATAAGTTTAAATGTGGTATTCGCTATGTTGACAGATTGTGTTATATGCTGAGTGGGTGTCTGGGAATTTTAATGTGACAATGTATTTTTAAAGATGTTAACAGATCTGCCATTTTTGGTGATAACCCTTTATTTTAATCGACGAGAGGTCAATCCTGGGTTATCCTCTCTAATTCATTGAAACACACATATGGTTCTTTTTAAACTTTACAGTTATGTATATCTCAGACAATAACCCTGATGCGGCTGCAAATATTAATTGATTTAGGTAACAGTTTAAAATTAACGTACAAAAGCTTGCCAATGTGGATTTTTCCATTCACCTGTAGCAAGTAGTTTGTTTCCACACTTTAGCCATGGTATCAATTGTTTCTTTTCTTCAAAATGTCCAGCTTGCTGCGACCGATGGATCCGCAGCAGTTCCACCTTCTGTTAACAGGATTCTCAATTTTAAAGCTTGCAGAGGTAGGCAGAACTTTCTTCAGTTTCGTCAGGATAATCTCTTCGAAAAATGATAGCTTTGAATTTTTTTACATGAAAAAATTATATGTGAATTTTATTATGTACAAAGGTGCGATCATGTTTGGAGACACCTTGCTTCCATCAGAATGCTCGCTCCTGGTCGAAGAGCTGAACAAAACTTCACTCTGCTTCCAGGTCTGTATTAATTGTCATCAAGAATATGAAGCATTTTTGTTGGATGAAGACAGAGTCAATGAGCAAAGCAATCAAAGAAACATTGGTAGCTGGAATGATTGAGAATGGTGCTCTAGTCTTTTGCCACATTAAATAACTTTCTGTTTAATACAACCTTAGCAGTAAAAATTAAATTGGGAGCCCGATTGTAGAATCCATTCTCTACTAATGTTCAAATTACAAGTCCCTCAACTGGGTTATATTACTAGGTGATAGATATTCATTCATAAGATGCTCATAAAAAGAAAATGTTGACTTGTTTTATTTTTTCAAATTATTGCAGTGTGCACATGGGCGACCTACTACGGTGCCTCTTGTCAACATGGTGGAGCTGCACAAGCAGCTGTCCAATCTCCAACTGCAAACTGAGGAACAACCAGATTGCTGGCATGGTTTGAGACGGCATAGATCTAGTCTTGAAAGAGCACAGCAGCGTTTGGGAGCTGCTAAAAGGTTTCACCGTCAGTAAATTTTAAAGGATTTTCTTCTTGCGGCGTTCTTTTCTCCCGTGCACCAATGGATATACTTCTAGTAAAGGTTTCTTAACTTCGGAATACTGGGTTATAAATTCTTGATGTGTTTCCTGTCTTTATCTGGTGTCTACTTTCTAGTGATTGACTTTATTTAAATTTCCTCTTTCCATTATTATTATTTTTCTACCAAAGAGCATAAGAAAAATCGAGGGGTGTCTCTTACTAATTGATTTGGAGATTGTTTTATTTGACTACTAAGACTCATTGTTTTAAAACAATGAGGTGTTCGAGGCTTATTCTTCTAGATGAGCCGATACACTCGCACTATGAGGCTTAAGCCTCACAGAAGTATGTTGAGGCTTAAGCCTCATAACAGCAAGGCAAAGTTGAGGTGTAAAGCCTCAGTTGCTGTGCATTTCTTAGTTATTAGTAGCTTGAAGTAGATATAAAGCTTTATAATGCTTTAACAATATAGGGAACACGGTAATTGATATAATATTGTTTTCTTCATAAAAAAATATAATATTGCAAACAAAACTATACATTATTTCTTTAAGCCAAAAAGGGGGAAATGCTTAGGTGCCCACATCATCTAATTAATTATTTAATTAAAAAAGGGTCCTTACAAAAGCCAAGACTCGAGGAGAGTTTTTGCATGGTGAATTACATTTTCAATGTAAAAGCGCTCAACACGGAAAAATATCACCACTACGGCTACTAGAGCACCTAGATAAAGATCGTCGGAAGGAATTTCTACTCGTTTGGATGGAAACATGAGTTGAAAAGCAACCCCCAAAATAAGGTCTGGCTACCAAAATCCAACCACTCTACACCCATCGCTTACCAAGCCTTCTTAGCATTCTAGACCAGAAAAAGATGCTCACTTGACTCCAAGTCTGCACCACATAATGCACATGAGCTGTTATCGCTACTAAAAAGTCTTGTTGATCTGTCTCTGGCGACAAGTTTGCTATGCCTTTAAAGCCACAAGAAAACCTTGATGCAAGATGGGATTTTCATTTCTCACATTGTTCTGTAATCCCTACTCAGCTCCTTTGGAGACTGATCAGGCCAGCTTATCAACATCCTTTACGTGTTCCTTATCGAGAAATCACCACCTCTCTAAACCCAGCGGTCTCACCCTGCCATTTGACCACCTAGGGGGTTGCTCTCTTCCATAAGTCCAACAAAATCTTTGGAAGTGTTTTTGAAAAATCTGAAATAGTTGGCTCCCAAATGCTATTCATCTAGAAGAGCATCCTTTCCTATTGTTATTGCATATAGAAATTGTTATCGAGTAGCCAAGACCCCCCATCATCGGGTTATTTGTCCAAAATGCGAAGTTGCAGCCATCCCTTAACATCAGGAGAAATATTGGGGCAAATCAGGCAAGATGGTACGCATTCCTTTTCAGAGAGCAGATGTATAATGCTGGGGACGATGGGTAACAACACTCTGAGCATGTACTTCATAGATTCCATGGATCAATCTACATCAAATATCATTGTTGTCGCCCTGGATTCTTGTTCCAAAAAAATCTCTAGAGCCACCACTAGACCCCTCGCTTCCTCCAATCCCTCTCCATCCTTTCCTTCTTGCGAGCTTCCTCTCTTTTTTTCGACAACTGCCAACAGGTAGCCAATCTGGCATAAGAAGGCAACCACTACAAAGTGGTAACCCAATATACCAAATCAGTAATGAACTACACGAACTTCCCAATTCCCTGTCACTAGCTTAAGCCTCCTTGTCGAACAATCCTAACAGAACCACATTCGATTTGTCCTGTTTGATTTTCAGTGCAGTTAGTTCCAAAAAATCTCTAGAACTACCGCTAGACCCCTCTCTTCCTCCAGTCCCTCTCCAATGAAAAATATAGGATTATCTACATAGTGAACATGAATGGAATTATCTCCTAAAAAGTAGCATATCGAGAGTCCATGGGTCTCCACTTACTCCATCACGTGTGGTAGTACATAATGTATCCAACACAAAAAGAAGATGGCTAGAGGAACAAAAAGAAGACATTCTAGAGGAGTCACTCTTTGTGGCTGAAAGAAACTACCTTCAGGTCGCCCATCCACCAGAATTAAGTAGGAAGTGATCACACATCTTTTCATTCCAGATATCCAAATATCAAAAACCCCTCTCCTGGCCAGAACAAGCCACAAGAAGTACCAATCCACGCTATCATATGCTTTAGAGAAATACGCCTTCCATAGCACATCGTGCACCCGTTTACGCCGGTATGTAACAATCTCATGTTCCATGGCCAGACTTTGATCAATTTGTCTAAATGGGATGAAGGTTGGATGGAGTGGAGGGATCAAACTTTGCAGGACTTTACTTAGATTGCTCACTATGGCATTCTCAATCATCAAGAAAATGCCATTCGAGAGAGCAACGTGGAGTGAAAGTCTTTTGCTCGTTCTGAAATCTTTTTCAGTGGGAGAAAAATGAGCGCTCTATTAAGTTTGTCAAAACTAGCATTCCCCCTGACAAACTCCTCTGAAACAGACATAACATCATCCCCAATAACATCCCTGTTGGGAAAATTGAACAAGATGTTTATTCCATGAGCCCTAGGCTCTCTTGTATAGGAGAGTAGTCTATGGGTAAATTACATAAAGCATACAACTGAAAATAAAAATAACAGAGAGACACACAGAAAACTAACATATACGTTAACACTCCCCCTCAAGATGGAGCATAGATATCAATCATGCTCAGCTTGGACGCACACTTCTGGAATGGGCCTCGTAGTAATGCCTTGGTGAATATATCAGCAGTTTGATTTTCTGAGGTGACATGAGATGTAGCAATGAACCCCTTCTGAATCATGTCACGTACGAAGTGACAGTCAACCTCAATATGCTTGGTCTGCTCATGGAATGTTGGATTGTTTGCAATGAACAAGGCTGCCTGATTATCACATTCTAAGTCCATAGGAAGTGGTACATCTAGACATAGGTATGTAAGTACAGCCTTTACCCACATCATCTCTGTGCTAGCCTGGGCCATAGCCCTATATTCGGATTCAGCACTAGATCTGGCTACCACAGTCTGTTTCTTGCTCTTCCTTGAGATTAGGGAATCTCCAACGTAGATTGCAAACAAGGCCCTAAATGTCGGTTTCGGTCACCATTTCGGTATCAACCAAAACAGAATTTCGACTGAAATTTCGGTGGAATTTCGACTGAAATTTCGGTCATTTCGGTCATTTTTTGTACTTAGACCCCCATATTTCGGTCATTTCGGCCATTTCGGTCAGATTTCGATTTCGACTGGATATCGATATTCGACAGAAATTCGACCGAATTTCGCTGAAATTTGAGGCCATGACTGCAAACCCCGAAGTGGACTTCCTGTCCTTGGGACAACCTGCATAGTCTGCATTCGCACATGCTGAGATAGAGATCCCTTTTCCCTTCTTGAATAACAAACCTGCACCTGGAGAAGATTTGAGGTATCTAAGTATCATATGTATGGCATCCATATGAACCTGACGTGGTTGCTCCATGAACTGGCTCACACGACTCACTGCAAAGGATATATCGGGCCTAGTGGTCATGACATACAACAGTTTGCCTACCAGTTCTCTGTATCTTCTCCTGTTGACCTCCTATGTGTCATCATCATATAGCTTCATGTTGGGGTCCATTGGTGTCGTAGCAGGCCGACACCCAAGCATACCTGTTTCACTCAACAGGTCTGTAACATATTTCCTCTGCGACATTACTAATCCATACGGATTTCTAGCGAATTCCAGCCCCAGGAAATATCTAAGGACTCCAAGATCCTTAGTGACAAATTCGCTCCCCAGCTTCTCTTTCGCCTGCTTTATGCCTTGCTCATCATCTCCTGTAATCAAGATGTCATCTACGTAAACCATAATTGCAATAGTACCTCTTGAAGTCTTCTGTACAAATAATGAATGATCAGCATTGGAACGTTTGTATCCCTGTTTTTCAAAGAGATCTGAGAGCTTCTGGAACCATGCTCTGGGGCTCTGCTTAAGGCCATAGATAGCCTTATGAAGTCTGCACATCTTGGAACACTCCCCCTCAACAGCAAAATCGGGTGGCTGTTGCATATAGACTTCCTCCTGTAGGTCTCCATATAAGAACGCGTTCTTCACATCCAACTGATACAGTGACCATTCTCGACTAACTGCGACTGGCAGCAAGATCCGTAGAGTGGAATGACTGGCTACATGCGAGAATGTATCAAGGTAATCCACCCCGTATGTCTGTGTAAAGCCACGTGCAACAAGGCGGGCCTTGTATCTGTCAATACTGCCATCTGCATTTTGTTTCACCGTAAAGACCCACTTGCAGCTCACCGGGGCCACATCTGGAGGTATAGGAACTAGACTCCAAGTTCCCCTAGATTGGAGTGCCGCCATTTCCTCCTCCATTGCTAGACGCCATCTACGATCCTGCAGAGCATCTTGATAATTCCGTGGAATATCTACAGCTGACAAGGCCACCACAAAGTTCCTGAAATCCTCAGATAGTCTCTCAAATGACACAGAGGCTGCCAATGGATATGTAACGCAGCTCCTCTTCGATTTGCGTATAGCAATAGGAACATCTAAATCAGTTGTGTCCTCATCTGGCCCCTGCAACATATCCTGCTCAGAAATATCATTAGATCCATCAAGAGAAGTATCTTCAGTACATACCATAGGCGAGCTAGGAGATGAGTCATGACCATGAGCTGGAGGAGGCCTGTGGGTATAATGGAATGGTAGTGGTGAAACAGGGATCGATGGTGGTGACAGTGCTGGAGGTGGTGGTGTCATGTAGATGGCGTCGGTAGTCAGTGGAGGTAGCTGCTGATCACCTGAAGGTGAAAAATACATTACGGATTCAAAAAATGTAACATCTGCACTGACCATATACCGCCTACGCAAAGGATCAAAACACTTGTACCCCTTTTGAGTTATGGAGTACCCAACAAACACACACTTGACAGCCCTAAGAGAGAGCTTGTCAATACCATGAGACAACTTGTGGACAAAGGCAACTGAACCAAACACACGGGGAGTAAAGGAAAATAGATCTTTCCCATGATATATAAGGGAAAAAGGAATCTGTTCATCCAAGACAGAGGACGGCATACGGTTAATTAGGTAACATGCTGTGAGAACCGCGTCATCCTAGTAAGAATAAGGAACATGACTCTGTATAAGAAATGATCTTGTGACATCTAGTAGGTGGCGATGTTTTCTTTCAGCAATTCCATTTTGTTGAGAGGTATAAGTACAGGATGTTTGATGGATAATCCCTTTTGAGGAGTAGTAGTTGGCTAGGACATGAGTACACAGTTCTAGGGCATTATCACTTCTTACAAACTTCACAGATGTGGAGAAAACATTTTGAATTTCATTCAGAAAATGGATAATAATATTGCCTGCTTCAGATTTATTTTTCATCAGAAATACCCATGACACACGAGAGAAGTCATCCACAATAACTATATAAAATCTGTGTCCCTGATGGTCAGGTACACGACTCGGACCCCAGATATCAATATGAAATAACTCAAACTTGGAGGTACTACTCCGACCTGGACGACTGGGAAAGGTAGACCTGTGATGCTTTCCCAATTGACAAGCCTCACATTGGATAGATGTGTGAGGAAGACCCTGGGGTAACACACGACGCAACTTCTGAAGCGGTAGATGCCCGAAGCGCAGATGCCACAGCAAAGGAGATACTGGTCCAGTGGGAAGGGATGAGGTTCCAGCGAATGGAGTCTGATTTAGGCGATAGAGGCCTCCTTGCTCATAGCCACGACCAATCACGTTGCCCGTACAGATGTCCTGAAATATAAGAGAAGATGGATCAAAAATTGCCCGACATTGTAAATCCTTCGTAATTTGACTGATTGATAACAAATTCATTGAAAAATCAGGAGCATGGAGCACATTCTTGAGCTGCATAGAAGATGTCAGTCTAATCTCCCCCTGACCAGTGATGGGAGAATGTGTACCATTGGCAATGACAACTGTTCGGTCTGGAGGAATCTGAGAATATCCTGTAAGTAAACTCCGATCGCCACATAGATGATGTGTAGCGCCCGAGTCCATAATCCACGGTAATGTATCTGATCTACTACTGGTAAATGCAAGTATGCTACCTGAAGCACTGGTAGACGCGGAGGCAGAAGCAGCAGCATCAGATTGACTCTCAGAAGTAGGTGCTGGGCCAGATGGAGGAATAATGCCCCTTAGACGGGCAACTAGATCATCGAACCGCTGATCCAAAGTGGCAGCAGATGGAGGCTCTATCTGCTCAGCGACCCGTGCAGATGCAGGAAAACCATGCTTCGAGTAGCATGTGTCTTCATTGTGTCCAACGCGATGACAATAGGTACATGTTGGCCGAGTGCGGCCTCCTCTGCCACGAAGTCCACGTCCACGGGTCTGATGATGAAACCCGTGACCCCTGTTGATGGCCATGGTTGAAGTATTCTGATTCGTGACCGTGGTGGGAACGGTGATGCGGCTCAGTCTATGGAAGGCTTCCTCCATGGGAGGAATAGTAGAATCGGCCAAGATCTGGGATCGTGCCGCCTCAATATTCCGGATCAAGTGCAGCAAGAAACATGCCCACCATAGTCGTATTCCGATACGTCTTTTGTTGTTCTGGCGTGGCTGTCAGAGGCATGAAGCTGTAGAGCTTCTCGAACATCCCTCTCAGGGATGTGTAGAGTGAATGTAGAGGGCGACCATTCTGCTTTATAGTGAATATATCATGCTGGAGTTGCAGGATCTTTGTCTCGTTCTTCACCTGAGAATATGTGGCCGCCAGGATGTCCCACATGTCTTTTGTCGTGGGCTGATTACAATGTCATTGGAAATCTCAATCGCCAACGTACCAGATAGCCAAACTTTGGCATATGCGTCATCGACCTCCCACGAGGCATTGGCTCCAGTCTTCTCAACAGGCTCTGGTTCGGTAAGAATATGCTTCTTACCCGTAGACTTCATCATGCTCATAAACTGCATCGCCCACAGTTCATAGTTTGTACCGTCCATCTTTACAATAGGCGTTGGACCACGAAAGGCGCCAGTGGATGGGATATCCGCCTTGCAATCTGACATACTGGAGACTGAAGACTGGAGCAATTGACTGAAGATGAGATTCGTCTACAAAGACATAGACGGGTTTAGTTGCATGTGTAGACCTCAAGCAACTAAACCCATGTAGATGATGGTGTGCGCTTTAGGGCTTAGCACACGCGCACGCGCACAGGGAGCACGCGCACACGCAGTCGCGTGCAACTGGAGAAGCACGCGCAGTCGCGCGCACTGGCGTTGTTGCGCGTGGAGGAGCACGCGCACGCACAGTCGCGCGTGGAAGAGTACGCGCACAGGCGCAGTCGCGCGTGGAGGAGCACGCGAAGATGCTGGCGGAGGCGCGGCGAGGCGGAGGCGCTGGCGAGGGCGCCGGCGATAGAGAGAGGCTCGCGGGTGGAGTAGGGTTAGGGTTAGGGTTTCGAGAACTCCGGTCTAGGACCATCGCTCTGATACCATGTTGGGAAAAATGAACAAGATGTTTATTCCATGAGCCCTAGGCTCACTTATATAGGAGAGTAGCCTATGGGTAAATTACATAAAGCATATAGCTGAAAATAAAAATAACAGAGAGACACACAGAAAACTAACATATACGTTAACAATCCCAAAAACTCGCGATAAAAGAAGAATCGAAAACTGTTTCATAGCCTTCATAGCCACTTTCAACTCATCCATGTCAAACAGTGTGGTTAAACGAGCATTTTGTAATCCAGAAAGGCCAAGCACCCCCGTACCATCCCATCTCCGTCGCTCGGGCACTATTCTTCTGGAAATTCCATGAAAATAGTTCACCAACACTCTTCCAAACTCCCACCCTCCCTCCACACGATTGTCCCCACAACCACCGCGTGGATAAAATTACACCTTCGCCTCTATTGGCCATCACATGAAAATATTTTGTATTGGCATTCCCCTCCTTGTTTGGATCTTTATCTCCATTATGCCTCCCACTATTTATCCTCAGCCAAGACTATCTTGTTCTCACACAATCCTAGGAAGGAAGGGTTCTTCATGACAACCACTCATTCAGACAAGGAATGAAGAGTTGGCCGACATTGATTGTAACAAGGGAGGAGGTTGTCCTGTGGGAGGAGGAAGAGGATTTCTGGGTCGCTACTCACTTATGTGGGATATAGGTGGTTATTGCAATGGTTTTTAATAAGGTTTTATATGTGAAGTGCAACTTGCAGTTGCTGTCCAGTTGAGGAAGGGGGTTCCTTCTGATGTTTGTTTTTGTAGGATGGTGCAACCAAAGCTGTTGTAGTTGTTCACCACACACGAGTCAGGAAAGTGGGATTGCTCAAGTGAGCATGTTAATTTCCTTAAAAAGAGAGGGAAGAGAGGAGGTCGAGGAAGAGGCTCCCGACTCTTGCACGAGTTTATATTGGTTCTCCCATCGAAGGCCCCCAATTTTGGGGTTTACATAGAGGGATGGGTTCATGTGTTCCCTCCCCATAGCTCGTATTGGGTTGTAGTGCATGGTGCTTCCACTACACGTGAAAGAATTAGGGTAGCATTGGAGCATGAACATAAATAACATGTGACGACATAAGCAAAGCTCAAAGCAATCTCCAATTCCAGAGTATCCACAATCTGTGGAGGTATTGTAGCCTGGATTTATCCATGACATTGACGGGATTGTATATAATCAAACAAAAAGAAAATAAATGAAACGAGTACATGAAGAAGGGGTTTTTCTTTCTCATAAAAATGCAAGAATAATTTTATAACTTTACCCAAACTTATTTGCTACTTTCTTTTCTTTTTCACTAAGGACTTGCTCACTCCTTTCCTATAAAATCCAACATGTATTGGTGAGTCATTACAGAGTTAGCAATTAGCCAACCATTTAGCTTCATTCTCAAGTAGTTTAGTAGTTCTTTTTTGTCTTTCTTTTTCGCTCGATGTACATGTGAATAAATACATTTTTGGGCAGTTTGCTATATAAATTCAACGCTAACTTTTATCTTGTGAAAATATTTCGAATACTTTTTTATCGCATTTTCTATTACATTCATTTTTGAATGTTAACCATTATTTTTTGAATAAAATTATTGCTTAATAACCACATCTGGTTGTGGTTGGTAGGATGGGACAACCCCTCTTTGTCCTCGCACAATCCTAGGAAGGAAGGGTTCTTCATGACAACCAAGGAACGAAGAGTTGGACTGTAACAAGGGAGGAGATGCTGACTGTCTATTGTCTTGTGAGGAGAAAGAGGTTCATCGGGCATCGACTCGCTGATGTGGGATGCAGGTGGTTGTTGCGATGGTCTATAATATGGTTGCATACGTGAGGTGCAACTTGTAGCTGCTGACCAGTTGAGGAAGGGTTCCTTCTGGTGTTTGTTTTTGTAGGGTAGTGCAACCAAGGTTGTTGTTGTTGTTCACCACACGCAAATCAAGAAAGTGGGATTGCTCAAGTGATCACGTTAATTTCCTTAAAAAGAGAGGGAGGAGAGGAGGTTGAGGAAGAGGTCCCCTACTCTTGCATGGGTCTATATTGGTTCTCCCCTCAAAGAAGGTCCCCAATTTGGGAGTTCATAGAGGGTGGGTGCATTTGTTCCCTCCCCATAGCTCGTATTGGGTTGTAGTTCACGGTGCTTCCACTACACGTGAAAGAGTTAGGGTAGCATTGGAGGATTGACTTAAATAACATGTGATGACATAAGCGAAGCTTAAAGCAATCTCCAATCTCTGAGTATCCACAATTTGTGGAGGTATTGTAGCTTGAATTAATCCATGACATTGATCGGATTGTATGTAATCAAATAAAAGGAAGTAAATGAAAAGGGTACATGAAGAAGGTTTTCTTTTCTCTGAAAATGCGAGAATACTTTTATGACTTTACTTGCACTTATTTACTACTTTCTTTTCTTCGTCATTAGAGGACATGCTCACTTCCTTACTAGAAAACCCACCATGTATTGGTGAGTCATCATAGAGTTAGCAATTAGGCAACCATTTAGCTCCATTCTCAAGTAGTTTAGTAGTTTTTTTTGTCTTTTTTTCCGCTTGATGTACATGTGAGTAAATACATTTATGGACAGTTTGCTCTAGATATATATTCCGTGCAAACTTTTATCTTGTGAAAGTGTTTTGATACTTTTTATAGCATTTTCCATTGTATCTAATTTTTAAATGTTAACCAATATTTATTTGAATAAAATTATTACATAGAGTGTCAAAAAAAATTATTACATACTAACCACATCTGGTCGTGGTTGGTAGGATGGGATAAACCCTCTGTGTTTTCACACAAACCTAGGAAGAAAGGGTTCTTCATGACAACCACTCGTGCAACCAAGGAACGAAGAACTCGTCGACATTGACTGTAACAATGGAGGAGATTTCGACTGCCTGTTGTCTTGTGAGGGGGAAGATGTTCGTCGGGTTGCTACTCACTCGTGTGGGATGTAGGTGGTTGTTGCAATGGTATGTAATAGGGTAGCATATGTGAAGCGCAACTTGCAGTTGCTGACCGGTTAAGGAAGGGGGCTCCTTTTGGTGGCTATTTTTGTGGTGGTGCAACCAAGGTTGTTGTAGTTGTTCACGACATGTGAGTCAGGAAAGTGGATTGCTCAAGTGAGCATGTTAATTTCCTTCAAAAGAGAGGGAGGAGATGAGGTCGAGGAAGAGGTCCCCTACTCTTGCATGGATTTATATTAGTTCTCTCAAAGAAGGTTTCCAATTTGGGGTTTAGACAGATGGAGGGCTGCATGAGTTCCCTCCCCATAGCTCGTATTGGGTTGTAGTGCATGGTGATTCCATTACATGTGAAAGAGTGTGTAGCATTAGTGTGTTGACTTAAATAACATGTGGCGACATAAGCAAAGCTCAAAACAATCTCCAATTTCATAGTATCCACAATCTGTGGAGGTATTGTAGACAAGATTAATCCGTGACATTGATTGTATTATATATAATCAAATAAAAAGAAATTAAATGGCATGGGCACATGAAATAGGGGTATTCTTTTCTCAGAAAAATGCAAGAATAATTTTATAACTTTACCCACACTTATTTACTATGTTCTTTTCTTCTTCATTGATGACTTGCTCACTCCATTCCTAGAAAATCCGACATGTATTGGTGAGTCATCATAGAGTTAGCAACTAGCCAACCATTTAGTTTCATTCTCAAGTAGTTTAGTAGTTCCTTTTTCTGCTTGATGTACATGTGAATAAATACATTTTTGGACAGTTTGCTATATATAGAGAGTTTTGGTGAGCACCAATTTTGGTCTATACACGTTTATTACCAATTAAATGATTACCTATTTTGAAGGATTTCATTTTTGAAAGGATATTAATATGCTTGACGATTTAACAATAAGTATTATTCCAATTATGTCATGTCCTTAAAAATGGGAAGACAGGTTTGGAAAGAAAATATTTAAATCAATGATTTTATGCATAAGATTGAGACTCAAATACTCGGGTCAGTATGATAAGTAATTTACATCCATAATATTACATTGTACATAATTCAGTAATATATATACCGGTAAAGTAAATGCTTGTGAAATCTATAATGCCATAATAAATGATTATTAATTTACGTATGTATATTACTTTGAACATAATTCAGTGATTTTCGGACAATACTCAAGTAATATGTATACAATTCTTAAGTAAATTATTGACCAGAGATCGGCAATGTATATATTTATGTCTTATGTCACGGGTTCATTAATATATGTACAATTGTAAATAAATTTTTTGAGATCAATAATAACAAATAAATGGTCATTTTGGGACATTACTCAAGTAATAGATTAATATGTAATCAATAATACATTCTCCTTATTTATGATTAATATGGCATTGATAGAAAAAGAAGTTATTAAATTCATACAGATTAGGAAAAATAAATTAATAAAATAAATGGAATGCTTCGTTGACGAAAAAGGAAAAAATATTATCGAAATAAATGCAATGCTCATTACATACCCAATGCTATTACTAACCATTTCTTATAGTATTACTAATTTCGCAACAAGCATTTACTTGACCATTGTGTATGCATGTATATAACCGAATTTTGTACTTGGTAATATTATGGATGCAAATTATTGATCTCACAACAACCATTTACTTGACCAATATATATTATTGATCCGAGTGTTTGGATCTCAATCTTCTGGACGAAATCACAAAATCGTCTTCCTTTTTTCGGACACCGTTTAATTGGAAATATGGTTGTTAAATATGTATATGCCCTATAATTAGAAATATAATTATTGTTAATACACGTGTACGATCTAGAATTGGTGCTCACCAAGACTCTAAGGGTGTGTTTGGTACACGAGTTAGCCAGGGTTGAACTGTGGGGGAGGGTAAAGTATTTTTGTGTTTTGGTGTTCGGATAGAGGGTTAAACTGGGGGTGGATTTGTTTTGAAACCGTATTGAAGTTTGGAAAAGTGAGTAGTTATTGTGATGTAATTGTATTAAAGTTTGAAAAAGCGAGTAGAAGTTGAGTAGTTTATAATTTTTATATGATATGATGGTATAATATATTATTTTTTGATGGAATTGATGAAAAAGAATTGATTTATTTAATGCATTAAAAAAGAGAAAGAGTGGGGTCCACATGGGAGAGAGAAAGAATGGGCTTAGGGGGGTAAATACCCCAAGGGGTGGTTAACCCCCCAGTCGAACGACACCTAATGGGCACATGGCCCATTAAATAAGTCCTCTCTCTTATATATATAATGCGGAATGTTTTTAGTATTTTTATGGCATTTTCTACTGCAACCAATTTTTTTATGTTAACCATTATTTTTTGATAAAGATATGGCTTAGTAACCTCATCCGATTGTGGTTGGTAGGATGGGAAAGCACTCTGTTTTCACACAATCCTAGGAAGGGTTCTTCATGTGACAACCTTTCATGCAGCGAAGTAACGAAGAGATGGTTGACATTTACTGATTTACAGTAACAAAGGAGGAGATGGCGTTTGTATGTTGTCTTGTGGGAGGAGGAAGAGGTTCATTGGATCGCTACCAGTGTTCAGGAAATCGACCGCACGGGTTGCATATGCGGCCGCATATGCTTATACGGTATGCATACTGCACCGATTTCTTGAATCCGTGCATTATGCGCCCTCCCCGCATATGTGGCCCGCATATGCCCCGCATACTGCTCTAGCAGCTCCAACTTTTCATTCTTCTCATTCAGGTCCTTAATTTTGTAGCTATGTCTCTTCCTTCATTCACTTGTAAGAATATGGCATGCATTTATATACAATTGCAATGCATTATACCATTATGTATATGCAATGTTTTATGTTTTTCTTATGCATTGTTTTCACGAGTAAATGCAATGTATCATCGACATATATTTTTATATATGTTGATTGAGGTTTTCCTCATGTAGTGCATGATCGTGTATTAAAGTTTTGTTATTACGAATCATCTAATATGTGAAGTTTTTATGGTACATGATTTTTGTGATTAAATACAAGGCAATTAAAAGCATATACACACCCATCTAACATGACCATTTTTCTTAGATTGTCTTTAACTTCATTTAGATAGTGGTAATGTTATTTATAGATATTTATTTATTTATTTTTAAATTAAAAATTAGAAACCGCGTAGAACCATATATCACGCATATGCGCCCGCATACTGCTTATTCAGTATTCTGTGACCTGTCCGAACGCATACGCATAACGCTTTCTTGAACCTTGATCGTTGCTCACTCAGGTAGGATGCATGCGGTTGTTACAATGGTCCGGGTTGAATACGTGAAGTGCAACTTGCAGCTGTTGACCAGTTGAGGAAGCCCCTCCACCCCTCTCACTCGAGAGATTCCAGGCTAAAGTACTCAGATCTCTCCGCCTAAGCTCGCTGAATCGCAATATATTATCTCCACTGAGTTTGGAGTAGAGATATTGTTGATAAGATGATTGTTTCATCCCTTGTATTTACCATCTTTCGTACTAAATTCTATGATGATTTATCCAAACCCAATCCATATCCCGATTGCTAATGAATATGCCTTTATCTGTAGGGGTTATTATGGTGGACATGCTAATGTTTACTATTACAATTGTCTGGGTTGAATACGTGAACTGCAACTTGCAGCTACTGACCAGCTGAGTGAGTCTTTCGTCTATTTGCATGGTAAATAGGTAGAAGAGGGGATGCATTTTTTCCTTCATGAGGAGAAGCGAGGATGTGAAGAAGGAGAAAAGGTTAGTAAACCTTTTCTTTCTTGTTTATTTTTGAAATAAAACATAAAAAGAAGATAAGTAGGGATTATGATAAGAGAGGGGTCCTTCTTACCAATTAATGACAACAGTTATTTTCAAGGTTGCAAAAAGCGGTATGTGGTATTCAGTCGGTAGGGTCATTGATTACTGTTTAAACGGTATGCGGGAGTTTAAACAGAAATTAAATGGGTTATGCAGTTTTGTATTTTAATTAATAAAAAAATATTTGCATATATATAATTAATAAGAAACATAACTAAATTATAAAATATAATCACATATTCACAATATATATCAAATATTGTCATATTCAATGATTTTTTTTCTATCAATTGTCAAAAATAGCATAAACAAGTAGAATCCATAGTCAAGGTTTGAAATCTCGATTTTGATTTTTGAAGATAAACAACAAAAGGAATGAAGCGAACAAGTTATATCGGATATCTAGAATCTAATATCTATAGAGTTGTTTCATCTCCATTCCACAAATCCAAAAGGGGTGAAGTTCCCCAAGTTGAAGACCCATTGTATGCACCCTCATGTCACACCATACCCTACCAGAACAGGGGTCTTGATGCAACTGGTCAGCGAGCCTGGGGGACTAGGAGGGGCCCATGTTAGGGAGAAAACAAGCACATTCTCACATTCTTGACAGGTTGATGTAAAAAACGGGGTTTAAACGGTGTTTAAACGGTCGTTTAACGCTGATTAAGCGGCCTGGCCGCATATGCGCACGCCTGGGCTTAGTCGGTGCGGTCCAGGACCGCATGCGTGTAAACGGCCTTTTAAACGGCCGTTTAGGCCGTCTTTTACATCCCTGGTTATTTTAATGTACGGATAAAGACAACCATTAGAAAATGAAGGGAGAGCCTTTTTTCTATTTGCATGGTAAATAGGTAGAAGAGGAAATGTGCTTTTTCCTTCATGAGGAGAAAAAGGAGTCGAAGAAAGAAAAAAAGGGTTATTAATACAACCATGTCTTTCTTGTTTATTTTTGAAATAAAACATAAAAAGAAGATAAGTAGGGATGATGATTAGAGAGGGATCCTTCTCTGTGGAAGTCTATAATCCAATACGTGGAATCAATAATAAGAAGAAAATATGGATTTGTGTGGAACCTTACTCCAAAGAAGAGGAATATACCTCCTTGTTTGGAATGACCGTCGCTTTAGTCCTTGACATTGCGTTTCTTTATGGTCATCCGGACTAATTGGATAATTAGATGGTTCAGGTCTCATGCTTTCTCGGATATGGCCCTTGTTCACAAGGTCCTTCACTTGATATTGCATTTCCATAAATGCTCAATCGGACTCATCTGACGATGGGGACAAATCAGAATACTCAGCAGAATTTAGATCCATATTGCCTCGATATTTTTCAAAGGCGGACTGGGAGACCATATGATCGTTTATACGGCTTCATGTCTGGGCACTCTTACCATGATTGGGTGATTTGAGGGGTCACAACCTTGTGATTCAGACAGTGAAATAGTTTCCACTTGTGCAGGTTCGTATAAAGTTGCAATTTTGGGCCCATCTAAAAACTAAAATATTGTTTATATTATTCGAACCTGTGGCAACTTGGTCACTTATAAGGGCCATCTTTAGGGGTCTTCTCTGGTAATGTGGATTATTTCTATTGTGATAATGAGGCTATCCCCATTTTTCTCAAGTTTGACTCAGTATTGGGACCTGGTCTAGTACTGTCAAATAATGGAAATCTCATTACCCATCACTTTGCGCACCACTATCAATCCTTAATTTGCCGTAACAGTAGGATTGTAACAGTAGTTATTTTTTTGTATTAAAGGTAGTAACAGTAGGATAGTACCCATTGATATTTCTATTATATGGTTCCTGGTTGTTTTTTGATATACCGTATCCCCGTTTATTTCCTATATTTTTACGAGATTTTCTAGGATAACACATCAGTTGTATGACCAACATTAAGCTGATAAAGTACCACCATTTTTTCGCAGTCGTAGAAAGCCTGCAAGATTTGAGGAGCAGCTATCATAAAATGGGACCAGCTCTTCATTAGAGGTAATCTTATTTAACTTCCCTCAAATTGTTTGATACAAGTTTGTACTTCACTGTAATTTGATAATTTACTGCAGCTTGTAGAGGTCATGGAAGTGCTGCCTCTATTTTGTGACATCGGTTGCCGACACCGTTTCCGATCAGCAGATCAGCTTCTGTTATCGAGTTGCAGAAGGCACCTGTTACAGGAGGCGTAGGGATGGGATAAGTCAATTTGATAGTTGTATGGTGGTGCCTTCTGACCTGCCTTCTGCCACGATTGTCGCCTTGTTTCGTTTGTAATTACAAAAAATAAGTCAACAATATGATGCATGCAACAGATATTGTACAGGCTATAGATTTGTTCCAGTACACTGATGTAGTCTCAGGTGTAGTGACTTGTTCGTGTATAGAAGAACATTCTCACTGTCGGTTCCATTCCTTGAAATTTTCCTGGGTGAAATTGAGTATGATGGATCGAGTTTAACAGAAATTCCAGGGGGTCAAATACATTAATTATGTAACTGAAGGTCATTCAGCTCTATTTTTTATCTTGTAATATGTTTGCTGAAACAGGGATTTCGCAATGGGGATCATGCTAATTAAGTATTTATTATGTTTAGGTAGTTATTATGTGGTGTGAAGCCATCTTAAACATTGGGATATCAGACAATCACTACTTTCTTAAGAAATCCAATGTTAAGATTGTAATTAAATGGGTAAATTACAAAAAAGGGAATGATATTTACGTGGATTCCCAAATTAGGGACCGATCTTCAATTTGTAACAAATAGAGGACCGAAGTTTAACTTAACTTTCCAGTCCCCAATGTCGTCGATTGACGGCTCAATACATGCTTTTGTTTGACCAAATTGCCCCTTCGACCTCTTCTCCTTCCCTGAACTTTGGTATGGGGCAATGGCTCCTTCCCTTCCCCTTCCTCTCCATCTCCTCGTCGGCCACGTTGTAGAGAAGCATGGGGTCGGTGGGCACCTACACCTTTCGTTTGTGCCATGTCGCCACTGCCACCGCCGCGATCTGCATGAGCAGACTCCTCACCAGCTTCTATAACTCGTACCTCCTTGTACTTGACACGAAAATGACCAGCCCGATGAGTATGGATGTCGTGCAAATCCTGTACCCCCACCACCTCCCGAGGTTGTCTTTGATGTATACTGGCAACGTAATGACGAGGAGCAAGCCCAAGCTGATGAAGAAGAAGAACGAGATGAAGAATTTTACCATCTGATTCTTCTCCGGCATGTTCGACCCATCGAATTGGTCGGAACCGAAGTCCGACACGCTTGACTTCAGCTCTCCGGTCTCGAGGGCTGTCAAATATAGGGCCAAGTTGAGCACGAAAAGCTGTGTGTCGGTTGTCGGCACGCATGTCCCCGTCAACATGGAGCACTTCGGCAGATGTAGCCCATGGATTATTGTGAAAATCATTAGGTCACACCCTGCTAAAAAAGGGAGATTTAAAGTTTTGGATGAGCAAATTAGGATATTAGAAGGGTGACGCTTAACGAAGCCTGAACGACAAGAAGATGGCGATTATGAGATATGACCCAGGATGGTGTCGGTAATGAAGCCGCCGAAGAAACCGAGCATGAAGGAGGTCCCGAGGAAGTTGGTTACGGCATTGGTGGAGACTGCATTGCCTAGGAGCATTGTGTCGGTCAGGTACGTGATGAAGTTCATGGCGATGCCGAGCGATGTCAGCTACTCGTTGAGCTCCATAACTGGGGAGTGGTTTCAAAAACTAGTTAGGAAATGGTGGTCATGACAGACGATTGTGTGCATTGGGATATATTTTCTGTGAAATGAAAAGGGTAAACTTAGTTGAAATGTTAGTTACCCAAGATGGTGGTGGCGTTGGTCCAGCCGCCAATGGATGCACGGGAGGCTGGACGGCCCGCGTAGTCCCACGTGTCAGAGAGGATATTGCCGACGTCGGACTCCGGAAGGGAGGGAGCCATCTCCATCGTCCATAGTGAGGGGAAGGAGAAAAGGCTGGAGGGGTAATTTCATCAAGTAAAAATATTGATTGAGCCTCCCATTGACGGTATTGGGGACTGGAACGTTAAGTTAAACTTTAGTCCCTTATTTGTTACAAAATAAAGATCAGTCCCTAATTTTGGGAATTCATGCAAAGATCAGTTCTTTTTTTGTAATTTACCCTAATCAAATATATTTACAAGGTTTTGATGGGGCTTCCTCGGCATCATTTTCTTGCAAGTTTTTTTTCTTTTTTGAAAAATTTCTCTATGTATATTCATCTATATGTCCTTCCAATATTTCATTCGAATTTCATCAAAAACGGAGACTCGTAGCTCTCCATCTAGAACATGTTGATTATATAAATGTTTAGGTCAAATTACCTGTTCTAGATGGAGTGCATAGGAGTCTCTGTTTCTGATGAAATTTGAGTGGCATACTGTAGAGATGTATATATGAATATACATGTGAAATTTTTCAAAAAAAATAAATTGCGGCAAAATGGTGTGGGATAGCCCCATTTTTTCCTATTTATGATATAAGTATATCAAACATTACACATATGAGAAAATGCAAGGTTGGATCCATGAACACCACCTCATGGATGGATTGCTTATTTGCTCCTTGTGGAATGTGCATTCTCTCCTTCGATGGTACATGAGATAGCATTGTCCAGATAGTTGTATCTCTTTGTACTTCCTTTTTCTTCGGTCATGTTTTGGGATACATGTATAGATGATAAATTTTCTTCTGATACATGTTATACTATATGGTGTTAATGCAATATTGATTTGGTGGCATAGCTCTTGATGTGGCTTGTTATGTCTTTGTTAATGTCAAACAATCTCGCAAAATTTTTTTCCTACTTTTTAGTAACTTGATGCGATAAATCGTGAATTTGATAATGTGAATGTTGTGTAAACTGATAAGTCGGATCACCGGATGCCATTGGGATAATTTGCAGGATTCTCCAGATGAAATGAGACATGGGAGCATCCCACCAAGGTTTGGGTAACAGGTATTTTATGGTCTAAATGACTCGTACAAAATGTGTCTATATTGTGGGGAGAAAGAATGTCATCGAGCATGCAAAAAGCTTAAAGACCTTTTGGTCTTTGTAATTATTTTTTGAATAATGTGAATGTATAAAAGTTTACCGGTGGACATCTCCTTAGCATCGCACCATCTTTTTCCTAACAAATAACAAATTCGTCTTCAGATCTTAGTTCTCTCTATGCATGATAGATAGTGTCTAGATATGTGGACTAGGCATCCACATATGCAGTCATCACTCTTGTAAAAGTCAGACGACTAGTCTGACTAATCAAGTCGGTATCGGTCAATAGTTAGTCAACCAACTACTTGGCCAATTGGGTCAACTAGGTAACTGATTTTTGCATGAAGATTCTATATTTTTTAGGGTTTTTATCATTGTGCTCCTCTGAGATATAACAACTTCAATTATGCCCTCATTTTTGAAAAATGTCAATTGTGCCACTGACTTCTCTTGTGCCCCTTCGTTACTTTAACCGTCACTGAATTGAACTTAACTATGATTTAATCAAACTATGGTATAGTTAAGATGGGCATATGCGAAAAAAAATCACGCATCCTCTTTTCTCTCTTCCTTCCTCCTCCTCACCCTCTAAGCCTTCCTCCTCCAACTACCTCCTCCATCCCCTTCTCCTCCGTCCTTCACCATCAACTACATCATGTCGATGACAAATCCGACCACCTCCTCCTTCCCTTCCCCTGCAACAGAGGGGAGGAGCTCAGAGTGGGAAGAAGGCGCATGATGGAATGGGAGGTGTGAGGGGACAAAGGAAAGAAAGGGCAGAGGGAGAGGCATAGGGGAAAGGGGATGCACTGGGGGAGGCTCTCTGGGAGGAGGAGGGCGGAGGGGGAAGCATGAGGGTAGGGTGAGGCGTAGGGACGATAGGGGGTGGGGGGCAGTTCGGGGGAGGGAGGACATGGGAGCGAGGGAAGAAGGTGGGTGCAGGGGGAGGCGCGGGGGCGGTAGGGGGAAGGGGGGAAGCATAGGGCAGCATGAGGGGTGGGGGAGCTCGGGACAGAGTGTGGGGGAGGACCTGGGGGTAGGGAGAGGAGGATGGGATAGGGGAGGTGCAGAGGCGGTATGGAGCAAGGGGAGGCTAGAGGATAGGGGGAGGGGGGTTGCGGGGGAAGCTTGGGATATGGGGTTGGGGGAGGGCCTGGGAGCAGGGGGAGGAGGCAGGGGTGAGGGGAGGCATGGAGGCGGCATGTGGCGGGGGGAGACTCGGGTAGGGGGAGGGGGTTGGGGGAAGCTCAAGATAGGGGGTTGGGGGAAGGACTTGGGAGCGAGGGGAGGATACAGGAGTAGGGGTAGATGCGAGGACTGGGGGAGGTGCGGTGGAGGAGGGGTAAGGGGAGGTGGGGAGATGCTCGGGGCAGAGGAGACGACGCAAGGGTAGGGAGAAGGAGCTCGGAGTGGAGGTAGGACCTGAGGGTAGGGGGAAGAAGCGGTGGAGCAGTAGGCTGGAGAGGAAGAGGAGAAGGGGAGGAAGGGGAAGAAGGAAGATGAGGGTGAGAAAATGATCTTTTCAACCTTTATTTTTAATTTATTCACATTATGTCTCCAAAGTTAATGTCTATTTGCATAGGTAGTGAACGGGAACTAACCTGAGGGGCGCAAGTGATAAATTGGTAAGAAGTAGAGGGTACAACTAATATTTCCAAAAAAGAGGGGCATAATTGAAATTGCAATATCTCAGAGGGGTACAACTCATAAAAATCCTTTTTTTTTTGCTTTTTTACAAGCATACTTATTATAATATGCTTAATGTCTTATTTAAATTCAATTACTTATTTTATTTCATTATGATGGTATAGAAAATGTAAAAGTCAATGTAATTATATAAGAGTATATGTATAAAAAATAGTTTACATATTTAAAAATTTAAAAATTAAAAATCGACAAAAGGCTGACTAAATTTTATTAGTCACATGATTGCAAATTTCAGCAACCTAGTCGACAGAGTATCGACTTCTGCAACCTTGGTTGTCACATGTGCATATTCAATCACCTAACTGAAACGCATTATGCTATATGTGGCATTATGTTGTTAAAACGCATATGCGGGTTGAGTATGTGGCGACGGTATATGCGACTGTATATTTGAACAAGGTTGATGGTACATTAACTTGACGAAATTTTTCCCTAGGAACTCATCTCTTTATTCACATTGATGCATCTTTTTATTGCTTTCATGCACGTAGTTGAGAAGATATTCTAGTGAATTTGTTTTCAATGGTTATTAATTAAGTGGTTATATCCTTTTGAAGTTTTTTGTCAGATCGAAATTATTCTGATTTTCTAAATATAATGAGTAACAATTGACTAATATTCTAACATTTTAAATTTGGGATGTTTACCCCCACGGACCCTAGAATGTTTGTAAATTACATGTTCGATGTTATAAAGATTGTTATTACCCCTCGACTTCGTAAACTTGCTAACTCTTACACCATAGATCATGTGGTAAACTCTCATCTATTTAACGGTTAAATTTAACCACTTTTCATTAATAAAGGTACATATTACCCGCTTTGTTTATCAAATTTACAAAAGATGTCATCATTGATCCTCCTTCTCACATCCTCTTCCCTTCCACCTCCCTCAGTCCTCCCAGCAACATCCCCCTTCCTGCACCATCCAATCTCCACTCCCTGGAAGTCCTCAACACCACCCCTCTGTTGCCCCTCCTTGATCCCTATCTCATCATTTGCATGTCATCAATCTCCTGCAACATCCGAGCATCTGAGGTCAGATTGTCATCCGAGCAGCATCTAAGGTCAGATTGTCATCTACACTTTCTTCATGCAACAAGACCTCAGTCACCCCACTTCATCCCCCTTGGCGAGCTACAGAGCTCGTGCTCTTTGTTCACCTCTTCTGCATGTACTCAAGTCACAACACATCAAAGCCTATTTTAGTGGGAGAAAGGTTGTGTGTCGACGTTTCCCTTTCATTGGAGTTCTGCTGGACCTTCAGAACTCTTGTCCAATTGTTCTATCAGCTGAACCTCGACCCAAATCTATCAAGCCATCTTTTGAGCCAAAGGAGAAAGACGAGGAGCTCACAAGCTATCCATCTGTTGTTCCTCCTCCACGTCACTCAACCACTGACCTTGGATCGGAGAAGCAAATGGGTTGCAAGGAAGGGAAAGGAAGAGGGAAAAGGGATAGAAGGAGAGAGTGGAGGAAAATCTATTGTTAGATTTGTTGTGATTTAGTTAACTCAACTTTAACCCAAGCGAGTCAACCTAAGAAGTGACAAAATAACGACGCGGTTTATTGTATCAGACAAAGCAACTTTACGGGGTTAGGGTAATTTACAATGATTATAGGGTTCGTGGTGTAAAATCCCTTTAAAATTTGTGATTTTAATACATTTTATATGCATATAGAATTTTACCACTATATTTTGAGTCGACAAGTTTTGTTCCTTGGAGATCTATATATGTGTATTTTTTTGGTGTGTAATTTTATGTCTACAATTCTTCTTCAGATTTTAAAAACTAGAGTGAACTGGTTCCATGGAAGTATAATTAGAAATTTAAAAATGAGTTTGAGTATTAATAATGTCAATCGAAGTGGACCAATTTGACTCAGATGAAACTGGTACAAAGAAATTGAATATATTAATTATCAATAATGATTCAACATGCACCCATGTTAAATACTATATGTTTGGGTCTTTAGTGTGTCTGTTAGTAGAAATTTATCGTTTCTTCCGAGATGCATTGTCATTCTAGTTAGTAACATGGGAAAAAGAAATAGCATTAAAGATAAAAAAAATATAACAAATTTCCTCCCCCACTCCCCTTTTTTTGGTTGTAAAGGAAAGAAAACAATGATCTTCAGCATCGCCTCGAGTGGATCTAAGATCAAATTTGGAGAGCAGAAATGTTTGTGGGTCTAAGGCAGTCTCCCCGTGAAATCATAAAAGATACTTAAATGGGATATTGGAATTTGGATAATTAAAAGTTGAATTGTATTTTTATTTATTACATTATAATGATAACGAAAATGTTTTAGTGCTTGGATATTACCCACATGATTTCACGGTTTAGAAAATCAGTTCCATCAGTATGAATGGTAAATTAAGCCCGATCAATTTTTTGTGATTGATACAAATGATGAAGTCACGAATTCTCCAACCGGTTGACCCAACAGTCGAACTCGGATAAAGGTCAAACAATGACTGAATGGTCCATTGTCCGATCTGGATTTTAAAAACTGTGTTCTCACCATTTCTCCATATATCTCTCTATCTTCCTCTCTAACTCATATTTTTCTCTCTTTCATAGTTGAGAAAATGGAGTGTTAATACAAAAGGTAATTTATTTTATGATTTATTTTTATATTATCTATATTTTGATCGTATGCTCGATGTTTAAATTTACATATTTGTGTAGAATTTTTCCATAACCCTTTTAGATTTTTTTTACATAGAAAATATTCAAAATTTTATTGCAATATATGATTTGTTCAATTTTTTAATGGATATGCATGTATTAGATGTTCAATCTTGCGATTTTATAGATTTGTAATAAAATAGAGACATTTCTAAAAAAAATAGAAGCAAACATACCGAATACGTGTCACGGCCACAAAAAGTTAAGAAAATTATCAAATTGACAAAAAGTTTCTGGCTCCATCGCTGGGGATACATATTGTGAATTGGGAGACAGTTACTAGAACAAAAATAGAGGGAGGTCGGGAGATCCTTAATCAAGAATCCATGAACAAAGCTCTCTTAACGAAGTGGACAATAAGGCTAGGGGAGATGGAAGCGATTTGGTCTGCCATCTTATGCGGACTATTTATGGCATTCATGGTTCTCTAAGGAGAGGAAACGTGATCTCCGTCCTCATTGTTGCAAGGAATACTTGAGATACTACCGAAGTTGGCCAATGTGCTCGGGCTGATACTTGGTAGCGGAGAAATCTTTCACTTCTGGTTGGACAATTTGACAAGATTGCACACAGTAAGAGAGCACTACCCACGCATTCTTGCACTTGTACAAGTTCAAAATATGTTGGTTCAGAATGCTTGGATAGGCTCTTGTACTCCCACCTCAATGACATAATTCTCGGAGCAGAGATTGATTGCTTGCTCAGCATTGCTTAGTGACTTGGTGGATGTTGATGGCATCACGTTAGGTAGAGATCACTTCCAATGGGCCAATGGCAAGTCCTCAGTCAAAAAGACATGGAATCTCCACCCGCACAATTGTCTTGGAACAGGAGGATTTCACCTGCAACTGCATATTACTATGGATCAGTAAGGTTCTGTATAGGATCAAGGTCTTCCTTGGCTCGCCAGACATGGTCAGGGATAAGCTGCTTCCGACGAGACACCTGATTTGTAGAAGATGTGATGAAGAGAATGAAGATATTGACCATTTAATCTTCAAGTGCAGGCATTCAATTTTGGTTTGGACTGGGGCAAACATCCATTGGCTTAGAACTAATGACATCACCTCCTTTTGGAGCTCTATCTTTGCGGTTTGTAGCAACTCTCGTGATGACAGTTCTGCTTATGCGCTTCGTTGGCTATTTGGTGTGCAGGGAACGTGTTCATTTTCCGTGGCCAAAGGTTTTATTCGGAAAATGTTTTGAGACACTACAAGACCTCGTTTTGGCCTGGGCAAGTATTTGTTATGTAATGGGTGTGTGTTTTTTATTTATTACAAGTTTTTGTGGAGTGTCCCATCTTCCGTTTCCAAAAAAAAATTGCCTTTACATTCAGTGGCAGGCAGTAAGAGCTTTATATTTATATTGTTATAAACAGTCTAACCTTGCAATCATAATATGGATTAGGCTGCCTCAAGTCAGGTGCATTTGTTAGAAAATATTTCCTTTTAAAAAAACATCTAGTTGTGATACGTATGAGAATTGTTGTTTACTTCTTTAGTTTTCTTTTGAAAGGACTGTACCATTGATTGTTGAGCATGAAAACTGTAATGTTGTAAAATGGAGCACGACTGATCATAGTATGCCTTAAAAACTGACGAATACAGATGAGTGTTTCAAGGATGATAGAAATTTGGCGTACATATCTAGGTGGATTAGGAAGCCTCTTCAAAAAAAGTGTCAGTTTTGATGCATCACTAGATGGGTTGAGGGCATACCCACTTAATGGTCTAGTGGTAGTACAGTGTGTCTACTGCACAAAAGACCAGGATTCAAATCCCACTCTTGCAGTGGTTGCGTTAGGTAGTCGACGGTCAGCGTAAAAAATAGTTGAATCTTACAACATGGATTTGAGCAAGAATCCATGTAGCCGACCCTACTTATAGTGGGAGAAGACTTAGTACTAGATGGGTTGAGGACATTTTTGCTTGGCAAGGTAAGTTTTCAGTCAGATTTCTCAGTTAGGATTTCTAGTAAAATAAAGTCAAACAGAAGTAGAGTTACATTAAAATCAAGGCCAAGATAGTTTAAGTGAGTCAAATATTTCGCATATTAACAAAAATAACTCACTTCCTTTTGCAGAATGACATGTTCAGGAAGTGTCAAGAAGAAACAAAAATCCCGGAAAAAAAGAAAATCTCTGGTCAAAAAGCAAGACAGAGAAATTCTCATAGAGACAAAGAGGGGATCACCAACACTCCCATTTATGGTGAAAAACTCCCCTCAACATATAAAAGCAACTGTGAGACTTCGCCTTGGAACATTGAAGAAAGCTTGGAGAGAGGATAGGGGTACACATTCTAAGCTTCCAGTTGCATAGCTTGTATGATTTTATGAAAGGCTTATATTGAACAACTCTTGCCGGTTGGCGGAGAGATGTTTGAACAAAACTAATGAGCAGTCCATGCTTTCTGACTCTACTGATCATTTTTCTTAATGAACAAGAATTTGAACTCTCCATGCAATGTTCGCAATGCAGTTTTAAAACAGTACTCCCCTTCTTTTCCTATTGCAGACTCAGATGAAGTAACTGTTGAAGTTTCGCCCACGTCAATAATTACAACTGCAAAAAAACATAAATGTTGGTCTCACTTCTGAGCAGAAGTTATTTTCCAGTGTTGATTCATGTTATGGGAAGAGGAAAAACTGACGGACTGTCAAATTAATGGTTTATCACAGAAGTATAATATCAATTCTCCTGGAACTGAACCCTGCTGTCGTGTTGATCTTGTATCAGACATCACTTTACCAAATTCCATCAAGAGAGCGGATATTATTGTTATTGAAAATTGTAGAGGTTTACGTTATAGTATAGAGGTCTATGTTAGGTCATGATGTACTGTTGCGTATTTTCTATTTATCTCATGTACGTCTATGTAATTTATCCAAGGGTTTTCTCTCTATATAAGAGACCCAAGGGCTTTATGGAATAATCATCAGAGTATCATTTGCTCTAACATGGTATCAGAGCCAAAACTCTAGCCTAGGGTTTTGTCCACCCGCCCCCCCCCCCAGGCGTCGCCGGCCCCTCCCTCTCTCCAGCAGCCGCCGTCGACTCCCTCCCTCTCTCCAGCCGTCGCCGCACCCCTCCAGCAGCGGGCTCCCTTCAGCCGCGGGCCCCCCTCTACAGCTGCGGGCCCCTCCTCCAGCCGCGGGTTCCCCTCCCGCTCCTCCTCCAGTCGCGGGGCTCTCTCCCGGCCGTCTCTCTACAGTCGCGGGTACCCTCCGCCGGGTACCCCGCCTTGCATTTGGGGCCCACTCTCTCGTCGTCGGGTCCCCAAACCGCAGATGGATACAAGTGCATAAGTCTATATATGCACTTGGATCCTAACGTCTCTTTGTAGACACACGTTCCGTTGTCTATCATCCCTTGGTCTTCCTCTTCGGCGTTATGTCAGACCAAAAGCTTGATATGCCCACCATAGGTGCCTTCAAAGGTTCGGCACCGATTGTCAAAATGGACGGGACTAACTACGAACTCTGGGCTATGCAGTTCATGAGTCTTATGTAGTCGTGTGGTAAGAAACATATTCTTACCGAAGAGGAGCCGGCAGAGAAGACAGGGATTTATGTCTCATGGGAGGCCGATGATGCCTATGCCAAAGTTTGGCTGTCAGGAACGCTCACAATGGAGATAGCAAACGACGTCCTCCATTAGCCCACCGCCAAGGCGATGTGGGATATTCTGGCCACGACATACTCTCTGGTGCGGAACGAGACAAAGATGCTGCAGTTGCAGCATGATATTTTTACCACAAAGCAAAATGGACGGCCTTTTCATTCTCTGTACACGTCTCTTCGTGGGATGTTCGAGAAGTTATATAGCACCATCCCGCTCACAGCCACGCCAGAACAGCAGAAGACGTTCCGCAACGCCACGATGGTAGGCGTCTTACTCGCTGTCCTTGACCCAGAGTACGAGGCAGCCCGCTCTCAAATCCTCGCAGATGCCACTATTCCTCCGATGGAGGAAGTCTACAGGAGGCTCAGTCGTATCTCAGTTCCCTCCAGTGCAGCGACCCCACCACCCTCAGCAATGGCGGTCTCCAGAGGACGAGGTAGTTCGTCTTCCTTTCGTGGCAGAGGAAGTGGAGGCCGTGGACGTGGAGGTCGGGTGCGTTTGACATGCTCCTTTTGTCGTCGTACTGGCCATTCTGAGGATACATGCTACTCCAAGCATGGATTCCCTCCTTCTGCACGAGTTGCTGATCATGTTCAGGGACCAGCAGCTACCTCAGATCACATGTTCAAGGAGCTTGTAGCACGGCTTCGTGATGTTATGCCCCAGTCATCATCAGAGGGGGTTGATACATCCGATATTGCAGCCTCTGCGTCAGCCAGTACGTCTGCTCCTGCGAGTACCTCAGGTACTACTTCTGCTTCCTATACTAGTCATGACCTATCAGGATGGATTGTTGACTCTGGAGCCACACATCATCTCTGCCGTGATCGAGATGTTCTGCAGTCTTATAAATCTATTCCGTCTGGTCGCTCCGTACTCATCGTTGATGGCACTCATTCCCCTATTATCGGTCAGGGGGAGACAGTTCTATTGCCCTCTATGCACTTACAGGATGTTCTACATGCACCAGAATTTTCCATGAACTTATTATCAATTAGTCAACTTACAAAAGATTTGCACTGTCGGGCTATATTTGATCCATCTTCTGTCATTTTTCAGGACATACTCATGGGCAGGGTGATTGGTTGTGGTTCTGAGCACAATGGCCTCTATCGTCTTGTCCGGAACTCCTACGCAGGCGTCTCACTGCACTCTCAGGGTTCCGTCTCTCCATATACGTGGCATCTTCGCTTTGGTCACCTGCCGCTACAGAAAATGTGTCACCTCCTGCCTCAGATCTCTCCGAATTCGTCCTTTCGTTGTGAAGCGTGTCAGTTAGGAAAGCACCATCGGTCTAACTTTCCGAGTCGTCAAGGTCGGAGCTGTGGCTCCTCATTTGAGTTACTACATATCGATATTTGGGGTCCGAGTCGTGTCCCAGACCATCAGGGGCATAGGTTTTATCTTGTTGTGGTTGATGATTTTTCTCGTGTGTCTTGGACTTTTCTTCTTAAAAATAAATCAGAGGCAGGAAATGTTATCCAAAATCTTATAAATGAAGTGCAAAATGTCTTTTCGTCTACTGTTAAGTATGTGCGTACTGATAATGCATTGGAGTTCTGCACTCGGTCTCTTGCTCGATTCCTTTCATCTAAGGGCATTATCCACCAAACTATATGTGCATACACATCTCAACAAAATGGAGTTGCAGAATGAAAACATCGACACCTTTTTGATATTGCTCGCACATTACTTATTCAGAGTTGTGCCCCCTTACCTTTTTGGGGGGATGCTGTACTTACGGCATGCTATCTGGTCAATCGCATGCCTTCTACTGTTCTTGGGGAAAAGGCTCCTATCTCTGTTCTCTTTCCCGACAAGGACCTGTTTTCACTTACACATCGTGTCTTTGGCACAGTCGCTTTCGTTCACCGCTTGTCTCCAGGACTTGACAAGCTCTCTCCTAGAGTTGTCAAGTGTGTCTTTGTGGGCTACTCAAGGACACAAAAAGGATATCGTTGTTATGACCCCATTCATGACAAGTACTATGTGAGTGCCGATGTTACTTTCTTCGAACATGTCATGTACTTTTCTCATGCAAGTGACCGGTTGGATTCCTCTACACCCACGGATACTAGTATTTATGTGCCTCCACCTCCAAGCTTGGGTCAATTCGAGTCTAGTACACCACCACCACCTCCTCCGATTGTACCCTTTCCTAAGTTCTACACAAGACGGTCTGGGCCTGCTCAAGCTACATGTCAACCATCCAGCACGCCTCAGGTATGTTCTGATGTTATCACCACTGATGGATTAGATAACGCACCAGTGCAGGAGCATTTGCTACAGGGGGAGGATCCGCCAGTACCCACAGTGATAGATGATCTGGATCGTCCTATTGCTCATAGGAAGCAGAAAAGACACTGTGCGTCATATCCTCTAGCGTCTCAGGTGTCTTTCCATCGTCTCACTGGTGATTTTCAGAGATTTGCAGCAGCTGTCTCCTCGGTCGAGATTCCGCGGACCTACCAAGAAGCCATGAAGATTAACTGCTGGCGTCTAGCTATGGAAGAGGAGATGCGTGCCTTACAGTCCCGCGGGACTTGGTCTCTTGTTTCCATTCCTCCTGGTGCCTCTGTGGTGAGTAGCAAGTGGGTGTTTACGGTTAAGTATCATGCAGATGGGCGTCTTGACAGGTACAAGGCCAGACTGGTAGCACGTGGATTTACCCAAACCTATGGGGTTGATTATTTGGATACATTTTCACCAGTGGCTCGACACTCCACTCTTCGCATTCTTCTCGTTGTTGCTGTGGTACGTGACTGTACCATTTTTCAACTTGATGTCAAGAATGCATTCTTGTATGGTGATCTACAGGAGGAAGTCTACATGCAGCAGCCACCGGGGTTTGCTGCTGAGGGGGAGACTCAGATGGTGTGCAGACTTCATAAGGCTATCTATGGCCTTAAACAGAGTCCACGGGCATGGTTCCAGAAGCTCTCCCAGCTGATTGAACAACAGGGGTTCAAGAGATCCAATGCAGATCATTCCTTGTTCATTCAGAAGACTCCTAGAGGTACAGTTGTAGTCATGGTATATGTTGATGACATTCTGGTCACAGGAGATGATACTCAGGGAATCGAGATGACCAAATCTCTGTTGGGGAGTCAGTTTATTACGAAGGATCTAGGCACAATACGATACTTTTTGGGGATAGAGTTTGCAAGAAATGCTCAAGGAATGGTAATGACTCAAAGGAAATATGTCACAGACCTGCTGGTCGAAACAGGAATGGATGAATGCAGGTCGTCAAGTATGCATATGGACCCAAGCATGAAGCTGTACGACAATGATACCGAAGAGGTGGACAAAAGAAGATACAGAGAGATGGTGGGTAAGCTTCTATACATTACCATAACTCGACCGGATATTGCCTTTGCAGTAAACCGGGTGAGTCAATTTATGGAGCAACCTAGGCAAGTTCATATGGATGTTGTGTATATGATATTAAGATATCTGAAGTCCTCTCCAGGCACAGGATTGCTATTTAAGAAAGATACAGATTTCTCTGTTTCAGTTGGTGCAGATGCTGACTATGCAGGGTGTCCAAAGGATCGCAAATCTACTTCTGGATTTGCTATCTTCGTAGGAAGCTCGTTGGTTTCTTGGAAAAGTAAGAAACAGACTGTCGTGGCGAGATCCAGTGCTGAGTCTGAATACAGAGCTATGGCACAAGCAAGCACAGAAATGATGTGGGTTCGAGCGGTCTTAGAAGATCTGAATGTAAATGTCTCCTTGCCCATGAATCTTCAATGTGACAACCAGGCAGCATTATTCATTGTCAATAATCCAGCCTTTCATGAAAGAACGAAGCACATAGAGGTAGATTGTCACTATACTAGAGACATGATCCAGAAGGGCTTGATTTCCACCTCACACGTCAGCTCAGAGGACCAGACTGCTGATATATTTACCAAACCATTACTCAGAGGACCTTTCCAAAGATGTTCTTCCAAGCTGAGCATGATTGATATCTATGCTCCATCTTGAGGGGGAGTGTAGAGGTTTACGTTATAGTATAGAGGTCTATGTTAGGTCATGATGTACTGTTGCGTATTTTCTATTTATCTCATGTACGTCTTTGTAATTTACCTAAGGGTTTTCTCTCTATATAAGAGACCCAAGGACTCTATGGAATAATCATCAGAGTATCATTTGCTCTAACAAAAACAGTTCAGATTTCTTCTGAAGGAAATCATATGAAGTTAGATAAAGAGATTACTGCTTGCACAAAATATATCTCCTGCAAGACCTGTAGATCTGATCTGGGGACAAACCCAACCCCTTTTACCTTGACTTCTTCTAAAGTTTGTTTATCTACTATGTCTGGTCTTACAGGTGGACTAACTGGGCGTGTTTATGGACAATTGTATCCACGGCTCTGCGATCCTCCAGAAATTTGTTTTTCATCGGCCTTGGCAGCATATGATTTTCACATGTACACTTCAGTCTCCTGCTAGATTGCAAGTGTCAGATTTACAAGGAGGAGCATGCTTATAAAGTTCATAATTGGAGATCTGTGAGCTGTGAAGATGCAGTTCATCCCATTATGAAGCAGATCATTATTAGGTGCTGGTTCTTGATCAGGAATGCGGTAAATACCAACATCCATATGGAACGATCAACAGAATCCATTACTGAAATGCCCATTACAGCTGTGGTTAATCAATAATGCGATCTGCGCAGACAAGGATCATTTCCAGTCAGATTTCTATGTTAGTCCACTTGAAATGAGAGCTCACTTTTTTTGTTCACAAGAGTGTTTCTGTATAACTGAAATTCAGGGAGACTGAGCCTATTTGTACAGGCAATTGAAAAAGATACATCTTTTTATTTCCATATAGAGAAAAAGGTCACATCAAGAGACAATTTCAGAGTTTTGTGAATAAGATGTGAAAGTGGGTATTATTTAAAATGAAAGAAAAATGGCCAGGGCAGACATCTTAAGTATAAACTGGAAACTCGAGCAGTTGAACCCATGTTCCAGCCGCTCAAATGCGCTGCATTGGCTTAATATGTAAAATAGATTTCACGATAGTCTGCCATATTTTGCTACGAATTGTTTTTTAATTTAAACCTTCGTGTGCTGAAAAAATAGAAGTACCAAAGGTTGGAGATCGATGATGTGTGGCGGAGCACAGTGAGTTTGATATGGGGATCAGGGATGGACAGGATATTAATGATCAGCTTGGCAACTGCCATCAACAAGATTGGCGCAATCCATACATCCATTTGTAGAGCATAATCTCTTATTTAATGGCTCCATGGATTCTTGCTGTTTTGTAATTCTCTTCAATAGAAAAAGATCGTCGTTGAATGATGTTTCCCTCGTATCATAGATGTTTCCCCTCTGATTTACAAACCACGACTAATACTTAATAGACAACCATAATGAGACAGATAAGAGAGATTGTCTGGTCCTGACTTAAAAAATACATCAACTTGCAGGAGCTTCTCCATCATCTACATATTGGCACGGTCGCACTTGCACCCTCTCCCACTGTTCTACACCATCCCCGGAAACAATTTTGGGACAAAGCATATTTGCTTCTTTAAGAAAAAAATATTTCACAAAGAAGCAGCTTCAACAGTTGGCAAGTGCAGTATATATTTTGCTTAGATTTTACACATCAAAAAGCAGGCATCATATAATAAGATGTGATGTGTGGAACCCATAACCACATCGAACCGATGCAACCTTTGAGATCAAAGCATATTTGCTTCTCTAAGAAAAAAATATTTCACAAAGAAGCAGCTTCAACAGTTGGCAAGTGCAGTACATATTTTGCTTAGATTTTACACATCAAAAAGCAGGCATCATATAATAAGATGTGATGTGTGGAACCCATAACCACATCAAACCGATGCAACCTTTCAGATCCAGCCATACACAACTGAACCATTTGGTCACGCTCAGACAAACGTCCACAATTTGTAGTCTATACTCACTGACTTCCGCTTAAAAAACATGTACACCCTCCAGAAATAACGTCAAGAATTCCCATAATGATGACAATGGAAATTCCTATTACCTCCAACTGAAAGCAACCCAACAACTGTGTTAACATCCAAACTTTAAAAGTAAAACAAAGAACAAGAAAATTCCTGCAATTCCAGACAAAAGCGTCATAATTTCAAGAAAAGAGCAAGAAATGGCAGAAAAATAATATTTTTCAATAAAAACAGCAGGGAGTGGAATTCTAAACTTTCATGAGATACTGTAAAATAACTTAAAGCCGTACGCCTAAATACACAATTCAGCCGCAGCAAGACCCACATCTTAAGGCAACTATCAAAGGCAGGAGCCATAAATAATCAGTTACAGAGAGTCTGAATTAAATCCCCTTTTTCTTCTCCTCAAGTGTAAGCACGCCTGTCAGAATCTTGTTGAATTCATCCAAGTGCACTTCGAACTTTGTCCCATCAGTCATCTTTAGACCATAGAGCTTCTTATTCATCAATAGCCGATTCGTCAAAGATTTGGACTTGTATCGTCCCTCGAGCTTCATCCAAACCTCAGTTGGATCCTCTAGGCCGATGACTTCGCGAAGAGTGTTGTCTTCTAAGAACAGTTGTATTGTACTGTTCACGAGATCCCTCATCTCCTTCCGCTCTTCCTCTTTCATCTTCTCCGGCTTATTTTTCTTATCCTGGAGAGCTTTCACAAGTCCTTCTCGCGTGAGTATGTTCTTCACTCGTTGTTTCCATAAGGTGAAGTCATTCTTCTCGTTGAAGGGTTCCACGGAAAATGATGCACCCCTCAATGTAAATTTCGGCATCGCTTTCTTATCATATACCTCCTTGTACGATCTGAAAAGTTAGAGCACAATCCACCCGATCCGAACCATCCAAGTCATCCGAAGTGCGCAAAAAATCCTATCTGGACTCTTGGATCACTTCAATTGGACTCTGGATGCTCCTGATCTCAATGGTTCACCATAACCATTAGATCTTAACTGCCTCAGAAGAAAGCACACATGTTGCATCGTCTCTTCGACATCGAATCTCGCTCTGATCTGTCGTGTTGTATCCCTCGCTGTTGTCGAACCAAGCTCCGATACCAGTTGACGGGAACACGATCCACCGGTATCGTCTCCTCTCGGATACCGACCCCCTTGATACCAAAACGGATGTAGATGCGGATGCGCAATCAATCATCATCACAGAAGTACATGAAGAAAAGAACAATTAGGCATAACGGTGGTCGGTCACCTCTCGCGACCACCGAAGAAGAAAGATCACTACAAGAAGACGAGTACAACACTCTCTGTTCTCTCTCTCTCTCTCTCTTATCTCTCTTTCTCTCTCTTCTCTCTCGTCCCTTATGGTATTCCCTCTTGCTGTGGTGGTGAGGCAATGCCTCCATCCTCTTCTTTATATAGCCCAAATACAACTCCATAGTCATGTTCCCAATAGGACTATAAATAGAATACAATTCAATTACTATTAGGATTAGGAGTCCTATACCATTATAATTCCCAATCCTAATATATATGACCATAATCCCAACAGGTCTCACTTCTGAGCAGAAGTTATTTTCCGGTGTTGATTCATGTTATGGGAAGAGGAAAAAACTGACGGACTGTCAAATTAATGGTTTATCACAGAAGTATAATATCAATTCCCCTGGAACTGAATCCTGCTGTCGTGTTGATCTTGTATCAGACATCACCAAAGTCCAAGAGAGCAGATATTATTGTTATTGAAAACAGTTCAGATTCTTCCGATGGAAATCATATGAAGTTAGATAAAGAGATTACTGCTTGCACAAAATATATCTCCTGCAAGAACAGTAACTCTAATCTGGGGACAAACCCTACCCCTTGTACATTGACTACTTCCAAAGTTTTCCTATCTACTATGAGAAATGGCAATGCAAGACCACACATGCTACAGTCAGACTCATTTGGTAAACAATCCAACAGGCCTGTTGTAGTTTGTGATGCCTCGTATTTTAATCTCCTCCTTACATGTAAGGCATCTCAAGAAAATTTGAAGGATATTTGGAACGAAACAGATGGATGTATTTTGGAAGCTTAGTAAAATCTAAGGTTTGTGCCTGATATTGTCTGATTCTTTTTCTTGATCGTGGATTTGCTCATCTTTTTCCTTTGCCAGCTTCGGTTGCCCAAAAGAGATCTATGTTCTCCCAGATGAAAACTTTACTGATATTTAGGAGGAAAATATTTTTTTTATCTGTGTAGCTTCAGATTTTAGTAAGAGCTACTACTTAATCAAGAGAAGGTCTATTGGGTTGGATCCACTTCCACTAAATTTCTGTGGTTGCCCATCTTAGCTTAGGCAAAGTAAATAACTGGTGTCTGGTCTTACAGGTGGACTAACTGGGTGTGTTTATGGACAATTGTATCGACGGCTGTGCGATCCTCCAGAAATTGTATTTCATTAGCCTTGGCAGCATATGATTATCACATGTACACTTCAGTCTCCTGCTAGATTGCGAGTGTCAGATTTACAAGGAGCAGCATGCTTATAAAGTTCTTAATTGGAGATCGGTGAGCTGTGAAGATGCAGTTCATTGCATTATGAAGCAGATCATTATCAGGTGCTGGTTCTTGATCAGGAATGCGGTAAATGCCAACATCCATATGAAACGATCAACAGAATCCACTACTGAAATGGCCATTACAGCAGTGGTTAATCAATAATGCGATCTGTGCGGACAAGGATCATTTCCAGTCAGATTTTTATGTGATTGTCCACCTGAAATGAGAGCTCACTTTTTTTTCACTAGGGTGTTTCTGTATAACTTAAATTCATGGAGATTGAGCCTATTTGTACAGGCAATTGAAAGCATACATCTTCCATATAGAGAAAGCGGTCACATCAAGAGACAATTTCAGAGTTTTGTGAATAAGATGTAAAAGTGGGTATTATTTAAAATGAAGGAAAAAATGGCCAGGACAGACATCTTAAGTATAAACTGGAAACTCGAGCAGTTGAACAAATGTTCCATTCGCTCAAATGCGCTGCACTGGCTTAATATGTAAAATAGATTTCACAGTAGTCTGCCATATTTTGCTACAAATGGTTTTTTAATTTAAACCTTAGCATGCTAAAAAAAATAGAAGTACCGGAGGTTGGAGATCGAGGATGTGTGGCGGAGCACAGTGAGTTTGATAAGGGGATCAGGGATGGGCAGGATATCAATGATCAGCTTGGCAACTGCCATCAACAAGATTGGCACAATCCATACGATCCATTTGTAGAAGATAATCTCTTATTTAATGGCTCCACAAATTCTTGCTGTTTTTGTAATTCTCTTCAATAGAAAAAGATCGTCGTTGAATGATGTTTCAAGCGTATCATGGATGTTTCCACTCTGATTTACAAACCACGACTAATACTTAATAGACAACCGTAATGAGACAGATAAGAGAGATTATCTGGTCCTGACTGAAAAAATATATCAACTCGCAGGAGCTTCTCCATCTGCATATTGGCACGGTCGCACTTGCACCCTCTCCCACTTTCTACACCATCCCCAGAAACAATTTAGGGACAAAGCGTATTTGCTTCTTTAAGAAAAAAATATTTCACAAAGTACCAGCTTCAACAGTTGGCAAGTGCAGTATATATTTTGCTTAGATTTTACACATTAAAAAGCAGGCATCATATAATAAGATGTGATGTGTGGGACCCATAACCACATCAAACCGATGCAACCTTTCAGATCCAGATATCTTCCATACACAACTGAACCATTTGATCATGCTCAGGCAAACGTCCACAATTTGTAGTCTATACTCACTGACTTCCGCTTAAAAAACATGTACACCCTCCAGAAATAACTAGAAGAATTCCCATAATGATGACAATGGAAATTCCTATTACATACAACTGAAAGCAACCCAACAAATGTGTTAACATCCAAACTTTAAAAGTAAAACAACGAACAAGAAAATTCCTGCAATTCCAGACAAAAGCGTCGCAATTTCAAGAAAAGAGCGAGAAATGGCAGAAAAATAATATTTTTCAATAAAAACAGCAGGGAGTGGAATTCTAAACTTTCATGAGATACTGTAAAATAACTTAAAGCCGTACGCCTAAATACACAATTCAGCCGCAGCAAGACCCACATCTTAAGGCAACTATCAAAGGCAGGAGCCATAAATAATCAGTTACAGATAGTCCAAATTAAATCCCCTTTTTCTACCAGTGGAATGTTCTTAACTTCTACATGAGATCATCCGCTGACATTAGTCTCCGTCTTCGCTGTCATCGTCTTCCTCCTACAAATAAGCAAACACAGAAAATTGATAAACACAAGCTGATACTGATTATTGGAGAATGCAAATTTGAGATAATCCCCAAGATTTTGCACCTCTCCACTCTCATCGTCCCCTCCATCATTCACCTCAGATTTGGACTTGTCAGACTCCTCTTCCTCATCATCATCGTCAGCTGCAGCAGCACTTGTGGAGTCCTGCAAACTCAAATATGTTTCAGACATGTAAATTGGGCGTATTAGAAGGAGAATCTGAGGGAAACACATTGTTCTGCACCTTCTTCTTGTTGTAGGCAGCCATGCTCTTGTTGTACTCTGTCTTCCTCTTGTCAGCTTTTGCTATATATGGTGCTTTCTCCTGAGGAAAGTCCAAATCAGATAAATACAAATAATTCAGAATCTCTCACCACGTGTTCCATCTTTAATTTTGAAATGGAAGCACTCTGGTCAAGAACCCAATATGTGATTATAATCAAGGCCATGCTTGGTAACAATACTAATTTGAATTATATCCTTAGAGCTAAAGTCCTATAATCAGTTAAAGCAACATCTCACAAGCTATGGAAATTTGCACACTTTGATAAACCATCTATTTTAATGTTTATCAAGTTCAATCAATGGCAAGCAATGTTTATAGTTCTGATAGGTACTTGGATTTGGATATACTGGTTGCCTGCTGGCAGACAACCAGGTTCCAAATACCACATTTGCAACACTAACCAATGACTATAACCACAATAGAGTCACTATTGCACATACAATGCAAAGGGCAAAAAAGGGTAGAAACATTCATTCATTCACAGCAATCCCAACAGAGAGAAGTTCCAAAACATACAGTGAAGCACAACCCACCAAACCTTCAGCTACAATAACCGACTCCTAGAAACAATATTGACCCAAAAATTCGGCTACCATCATTCACACAGCAAGAGAACCCTTCAATTTCAAAACCATGCGCCAGTGACATTATCTACTAACTGCACTGTTACCTACCAAACAATAATCATGCTAATAATGACACTATAATGGCACCTAACTAAATCAACTGATTCAATAAAAAAAGGAGTATGACACTTACAGCATCTGATAGAGATTTCCATTTATCGCCACCAGCCTTCCCAACCTAATATTAACAAAGAAGACGCAAATCTAAAATTGCAAAGCAAGAAACAATACCAACAATCTAAGAACAGATTCGCATCAAGGGGAGACAACTTTCTATTTTTTTTCTTACCACAGCCACAGACTTGTTGTTAGGGTTCTTCTCCTTGAACTGCTTCCTGAATTCCTCCCTTCACAACATGAAGAGAAAACCACAAGCACACACACGAGATCCCATCACAATCACAACACCGTCAACAAAAGCCCAAGAAGCGACACCCCATACATGAAGACGAAGAAGGCGCTCGGAGGCCTCTTGGGCTTGTTGGGATCCTTCCCGGCCTTGGCCTTCTTCGCGGGCTTCTTGCCCCCGCGATCCGCCGCCGCCGCCCCTCTCTTCTTCACGCCAAGCCTGCAGACCAAAAACCAGATCTCAGAAACCCTAAGATTGATCGTATCCGTCGAATAATCAAAAAAAATCGCGTCTTTTGCTGATAGAAAGCACGAAAATAGCATAAAACGGGTTAGAAAGATCGGAACATGGAAAGATACGAACTTGTTGTCGGATTTCTTCGTGGTGTCGGCCTTCGGCTTGCCCATGAGAATCGAAGTTGCGGAAGGAGATCGATCGAGAGAAGAGAGGGGAATGGATCGGAAAAGGGGTAGGAATGGCGGAAGGCGTGGGAAGGGAGTGGGAGAGGTAATTAGGGCTAATTTCGGGCGAAGGTAGACTTCGGGCGAACAAGGGTTTTAGGGTTAGGGTTATTCAATTCGGTGATTGCTTTGTTAGGATAAAGTCTCTGCAGATATTACTGACTAACCGTTAAATGTAGCTTAAATCTATTTATTATTTAGATGCTAAAAAAATCTAATTTAAAAAATAGTTTATTAACCGTGCTGAAAAATATTTCAACTTATTTTATGATAAAAATCATTTTAAATTCAATTTGAAAATAGCTACGCCGAGACATATCAATCATCTTTATATTTATTTATTAATGCTGAAATGGATTCCTTTTGGTACTTGAGATGTAGAAACGAGAATGAGCAAATATTTGCCCAAGTTGCAAAATAAATGAGACTGCAACAATATCCAACATTTGCCTAAATATTTATTTAAGAAAACATGCATTAATGACATTATTGAGATTTGTAAAAACGATTTATCAGCCACGCCTCTATGAGATATTACAATACCAGTTATGTTCCTTCATTTTTTGGAATATCAATCCAGTCTCTATCTTATTTCACAATGATCACTTGTACCCTTTTGGATTAGTTGTGATCAATCTCTATGCAAACGGACATTATCTTTGAGGACACATGGGGAATTACATTAAAAAAGGATCAGAAAGTCATCACATTCCTCCCCCTCCCCCTCCTCCCTAGGGCACCTAATTGAACTGAATCATTCGAATTAGATTAGGATTCGTTCGATAAAAATTTTAAAAAAGTTCGATTCAAAATCAAATGGACCGAATTTGAATTTAAGTTGTGGATTCGTTTTCAAAATGAATCGAAACTGAATTAACCTAAATTCGTTCGATAATAATTCGATTCGATTTTTAATACATATGTATGTATATATGTATCCATGTATTTATCTTTATATATAGTACATACATATACATGCAGATAATATATACATATTAAAATACATACATACATGTAAAAACCACTATGGGTCGATTAGGGTTTTTTCTGAATATTCTTGTGCAATAAATTATAGTATAATTATATCAAAATGCTGGTATGCATTTATTCGAATTCATTTGTAAGTAAATAGACGCAAAAAAGAATATATTAGTATGATTTATCTAGTACAGTGTTCACTGCTGTGATTTCCACACCCCCACGCTATCTCGATATGACTTATCAATGCGTGACATGTATATGCAACATTAGGCCCCCATAATGAGACCCAATCTCTTTATGTTCCTCATTTATAACTAAGTTTAAGTGATTTGACTGCACAATATGTTATGAGTTAGAAATGTAGGTCACTCATACATTAGAAATGTGGGTTGCTCTACATCGGTTATACAAAATATATAAGTTCATGACGTTATTTCTTATTTTATCCTAGTGACAATCGCTTAGATATGAGTTACTTTACAATAATCAATCTTAGCATGCTATTTAGAAATGTTAAAGTATTAAAAGGATACAAAAACTCTAAGTTGTACCCAATTTAATATGTATATATATGTATGTATAATCCTATTAGATAAAGACTAAATATTAAATATAAAAAAGAGTAAAAAAATATTTGTCGGAAAATTTAATAGGAAAGATCAAATGTTTAATATTGTTATTCTAAATCCTCAACCACACATTTATTTTTGTATCTCCGCATTCCTTACACTGCCTTTTCCAGTTTCGATTTTCCGTACATGACAATCCATGGTCAGTATCATTGTAGGCGACATTTATCCTCAAATGAGTAATATACAAGTTCTTCTCACCATAATGTAAGTTATTCCTTTGTATATCAAAAATTAGTACATTTCATTTTTATAGCTTAGATTTTTATATTGAAGATCCTCATACTTAATGAAGATGTTTTATCTTGCTACGTTATTTTTTACTATTCCCATTATTTCAAATAATAATATTAATTTGCATTTACTTTCTATATAAGTTTGGTCTTATCTTGCTTTAACATGCAATGGTAATTATAATATGTTCAGATTTTTCATCAAATATATATTATCTCTTTTATAGCCTCGTATAAATATATTTTATTTATATATTTTTTTCACCGTAGAAAAAAGAGTATATTTAGATTGTAAAATACACATAGTAATTGCAAAAATTAGGTACCTATCCAGTGTATTATATTGGTTTGATATTTTCCTTAATTTTATAGTTTTTTTCAACTTATCTTAGAAATATACTTTCAAAATTAGAATTGTGCAATAAAATATTTATATTATACTATGGGAGCTGGGAGCCTACACCTGAGAGGTGTAGGTAAACTACCTACACCCATCTTTGTTTTCATTCTTTTTGGGTTTTTTAAGGAAAACTTAAGGGTATTTGTTTAATATATTGATGGGAATATGTGTTTCAAGTTTCATGAAAAAAAACATTCCTAACACGTTCATTTAAATGGGGTATATTTTAGCAATTCTAGACCATTAAAATTTGATAGTCTTGATGGAGATGATAGAAGTCATGAATTAAGTTGAATTTATAATGACACCATGGTGATAGTGATCTAATTCCTCAAAACCTTCAATTCAAAAAAAATAAAAAAAACATTGAAAAGGAGCCAAGTGTAGGTAGGTACCTATACCCCCATGTGTAGGCTCCCTTTTTCCTTATATTATTATTCATGTTATTTATATAAGCTCTAAAACATCAATTAGTATTTTAAATTCGAAATAAATGAATCGAATTTGAATATTCGAAACTCAAAATGAATTGAATTTATATTTAGTTAATAAATTTATTTGAAATTTAATTCGAGTTTAGATTCAAAACTTTTATAATGAATTGAATCAAAATCTTAGAGGATTCGAAGGTATTCGATTTGATTAGCTCCCCTCCCCCATCCCCCTTCCTCCTTCGCCCCTACCTCCTCCTTATACTCTAACTTGCCAGCATGCTCCATCACCCCCTCCTCCTCCTCCTCCGCCCCAGCCTCCTCCATCACAACCTCCTCCATGTGCTAGCCTCCTCCTCCGACCTACCTCCATCACCTCCTCCTTCTCCTTCACCCCAGCCTCCTCCATCGCCCCCTCCTCCTCATATGTCCCCTCCTCTATCTCTGCGCCATGCTCCTTTACCACCCCTCCTCTCCACCTCCCCCTCCCCCTCTCATGAAGCAGCTAGAGTAGCGGATGTTGTGCCTCCAAAGTGGAGGACGTGGACGACTGTTGAAGGGTTCTTTGTATCGCCATAGTACAGGAAGGTGGAGGACACGGATGGGAGCTGCATGGATGTGAGGGCAAAGGCAATGTGGTATAATGGATGATGAAGGACGAGGTCGAAGGTCGTGGGGCAGAGGAGGAGGATGAATTGGGGAAGTCTTTGGACAAGTATTCCCCTCTTAATCGTACCTTGGTTTGAAAAAAATCATGGTCAAAGTTCAACTCATTAACGGCTAAAGCAGCATAAGGGCACAAGTGATAGAATAACGAGAAGTAGAGAGTGCGCCAAATATTCTAAGAAAAGGAGGGGCATAACTGATATTGCAATATCTCAGAGGACACTAGTGATAATAATCTTATTAAAAACTAAAGGATTTTGTATAAGTAGACTAGATATATGGAGTGCATATTTAATGTAAACAGTGATGAAATACTCGAGGTAAAGATTGGAGATGATAACATTCAGAAGATATATTCTTTGAGATACTTGCGATATATTTTGCAACACGATGAGGAAATCAATGTAGATGTTACTCACTGAATAAATCCAGGTTGCTTGAAGTGGAGATGAGCCTCTATTAGTTCTATGTGATAAGTAAATTCTTTTGAAAATCAAAGGAAAGTATTACAAAAGCAACCATGGGACATATTATGCTCTATGGATATGAATGTTGACTTGTGAACCATAGACATGTGCAGAGAACGACAATAGCATTTTTGAAAATTCTAAGATGGATGTATGGCCATATACGAAAAAATTGGATTCGAAATGGTGATCAGATGGAAAGTTGATGTGGCTCTGACAGACAATAAGATAGAGAAAATCGTTTAAAATGGTTTGGACATTTGGAAATGAGGTCAACCGATGCACCAATTCTGTGATATTTGAGATGTTGAGATGGCTAAGAGAGAATGAGGAAGGTCCAAGAAGTGTTGGAATGAGATTATTCGAAGGGATTTTATTCCTTTGGATCTAAGTATGAGAATGATCTAAGATAGATATGAATGAAAATAAAGAATCAATATAACCGATTCTCTTTATTATGGGAAAAGGTTTTGTTGTTGTTGTCGGTGTTATGATTAATTCCATTATTGGTTTTGAATAACTCCCCAGTTCATGTATTGTTAGCCCCTTCGGTGTCGAAATGGAGTGTTGCCATTTTATTACTATTAATGCTGACATAACGGTGATTGTCTCCATTTTGACATTGTTTTGGGTACAAGTCTCTCATTTTGACAGTTAAGATACCGTTTCGAACATATGATCATAATGAACGAATTAGGAAGTAAGGAAAAAGCCTCTTGTAAGAGCGAAGTTAGAAGGAAAAGAAAGGAATAAGTGAAAGTCATAATCCATTAGCTAGGGAAAATATTCCTCAAGTTTGGTTATCGCTTCACATCCCTCGAATTTGGGTTCGGGAAACAACAAATTGATGGAGATAAATGATGACTATGGAGATACACATCACCATTTTAACCTCTTAGGTGTCGAAATATACACATTTTTTGATATATGAGATTTTCTTAGTAATTTTTAACCATAAAATCTCTTGTGATTATATGTTTAAATGTTTAATATTTCTTGTAAGATCATAGGCAGCTATTTTATTAGCAAGGAAAGGGGATTGTGTTATAGAAGGAATAATATCATTTATCAAGGTCTTAATTTATGATTGGAAATTTAAATTTGAAGCATTGACGAGTTAAAGAGAAGTAACACAGTGGCATATTGCTTGGCTCAAAAATTTTGGTAGGGTAATATATGAATCCCTCCCCAAGATCTTCTAGTAAAAAGCTAAAAAGAGGGTTTTGAGGGGCCAAATTTGCGCATCCATGCATCTGAGCTTGAGATTTAGAGGGCCAATTCGGTCCTCGAAGATTTTGCAACAATTTGTTTTATGGATTTTAAAATAAATTAATTAGTGTGATCAAATTAGCAATCCAAAGAATTAAATTGGAATGTATAATAGTTCCCTTAATTAGTAGTTATAGATTTGAGCAGGTGCGCTTTACAACCATTCTCTCCACATATGTTATTTAATCTTTAATTCTATGACCTGGACATACAACATTGCATCCATGGTTTCCTTCCACTAAACAGGTGTTTCCCTCAATTTCATTTGTTCTTGGAGGCGTTTTTGAGGATAATTAATGTCATATTGCACTACTTCTATCTTGTGATGTCATTTTTAGAATGGATCGTCATAAAGGTTGATAATGTGAGAGCTAAAAACTGTGAGAGAATAAGAACAATGATTCTGGATCACTAAATTATGTCGTATCTCCCCTCATTAATTGCAAGAGGAGAGAGAAGAGCAGAATCTAGTGATTCAAATTCACTGCTTTTATGATCTCACGGTTTTTTGCTCTCAAAAGATCAACCCTCAGATTGTCATACCTTATCTATTGGTAAAGTGGGCTTGAAATATTCTCTAAGCAAGGGTGTGTCTCAATATATAAACTTTGTCGTATTCATGCTTTGTAATTAATAAGTGGCTCGTAGATATAAGAGTTAACAGTCTTTTCGTCTAATTAAATTTAGTGTGTACCTATAAATCTCATATCCTAATTGGCAATTAATTAACACGCCTTTTCAGGCTAACAATCTCATCCACGTGAAGTTCAAATCAATCATACTCGCCTTCTAAGTTCAAATATTTAACTTCCCTAGCTAACGAAGGTGTTTTACTCTAAAATGGTGATACTTATGCAAGTTACGGTTTTGGGACCTTATCTGTACACATACGTCTCAGTTTTCAAGCTTTAACTATTTATACAGAATAATTTACTCTTTTAATCATGTTTTTTATTTTTAAATAATTTCTTGATAGTGGACTTTGTAAATAAAATAAAAATCTAAATTGATAGTCATTTAAAATAACTAAAATAAATTCAAAATCTTAAGTAATAAGTAAATCATACCTCTATTGTACATACTTATATTTACTGTTACATCAAAATTTAAGTATAAAATTCAATAAGATATATACTTAATGATCTTGAATGTAGTTCTATTTTTTTATAAAATACTAACAACATATTTATTCTAAAGAACTAAATTAAAAATAATTATTTATATTATTTAAGTATAAGATACTTGTAAATTAAAATTTTATTATTTATTTCTATTTAAACTTTGTTATTTATACAAAAAAATGTATATTATTGTGAATGTATATTATTGTATATCTATAATTCAATTATCTACTTTTTTTTAAATTCTGATCAATGTCACCTGACCTCAAATCGCACGCAATTCCCAGGTTCATCCCTTTTTTATTCTTGGTTCTTAATTCCTTCTCTTTTTCCGTTTTTGCTCTAGTCTTTAATATGTATTTATTCTTCTCTGCTTCTTCTGTCCTTGATTTCTCTGAATTCTTCCCATATTCAAGTTGTTTGATCCAATTCTGGCGTCGTTAATCACCTTTATTAATCTTCTTCTTCGCCCTTCGACCCATACTCTAATCGCCTCCTTGAGTCACAATTAGATAGACTCGAGGAGCTCATCCTCTTCCTTTCCCCATCGCTACTGCCATTCAAACCACATATTGTTGGGTTTTAGAAAATCCTACGTTTCGAGTTTCTTGCTTCAAAGTTCCGCAGAGCTCAAATTATTTCTCAATCATCTTGCATTCGTGGAGTTATAACAACTACATGAGAGCTTCATCGGTCATCGATCTTCGAGAGTTGAATGTTTCTAGATCCACTAGTGGAGCTCAAGGTGGTGAGGAGATCACCAGATCTCCTCTAGACCTCATTGCCAGATGTTGACGATGATCAGCAGGACGTCAAAACGTGGAGAGGCCAAGATTGCAAGACAGTCTAATCCTAACCGTTGATTGACCTGCTATTAAGAAAACATACAGGAAGAGAATCTCCTGATGTAAAGATGATTACAACACCTTTTTATTGTAATCCTTTCTATTTTTTCTGATTTTGATTCTAAAATCTAATTGCATAGATTGAATCTTAGAGTAATGCTTTACATATCCGCTAAATTTCACTCAAATCCGAGCTTAATTGCTATTTTTTATTAATAGTCAAACATTCGATCAAGATCTAAGCAACTTAAATTCCATTAAAAAAGATCGGTATTTTCAATCATTAAGATAAAATAACAAATAAGCTCGAATTTTATTGTGTAGAGCATTAATCTAAGATGCAATCTATAAGGTTACATATTGGAATCAAAATCATAAAAAAATAAGAAAGATTACATCACTTGTGTTGTGATCTCTCTAGAGCTAAAATACTCCATGAAACATTTAACCTAGCCCCCTTAAGCAATTGCAAGCATGTGCAACGGAAATCACGCCACCATTCTTTTTTGAAGATATCTAGATGTGCACCTCCAAAACTCGCGCTTTTGTTGATGTGTCCCTCCATGGGACTCGTGATAAACCTTAAACATTAATTTTGTAGTTCTACCCCTGACATTGCGTGGACTTTTGGAAACTATAGGTGTATTTGGTACGTGGGTTGGGCTTGTTGTATGTTTGTTGTGATATGATTGTATTAAAAGTTTGGAAAATTGAGTTATTATTGTGATGTGTTTGTATTGAAGTTTGAAAAGTGAGTAGAAGTTGAGTAGTTTATAATTTTTATATGATATGACGATATAATATATTATTTTTTGATTGAGCGGATGAAAGAGAATTCATTTATTTAATGTATTAAAAAAGAGAAAAATATGAGGCCCACATTGGAAAGAGAAAGAATAGGTTAAAGGGGGTAAACCCTCCACTACCGAACGGGGCCAAAATTTTTTATTTTTGAGATCATATTTTCCAATCTTGTAGTTCTTTTTCCCATCATTAATTACTACATGTCCTTTTATCTTTCTTATATTTTCCTTAGTATTTTTATAAATATTTTTTGCTTATTTTTTAATTTTAATTCTTTGGAAAATTGAGATTTTATCAATTTTTACCTCTAAAATTTAAGATAGAAGCTTCACATCACTACATTACTAAAAACTTTTGGAGTCAAGTTCCCTTTATTAGTTCTTCTTTAAAAAAAACATATAAAATAAAACTACCTAAAATAAATAGATAATAGAAAACTGAAAATGCCCATAAAAAGCTATTGATATCTAGCATTAGTAAGAAATTTGATTTTTAAAAATAAGTTGTTTATGAAAATTCAAAAAATACATTAAAATCTAAAAAACAAGAAAATTAAACTTTAAAACATGATATTTTTTGAAAATTACACAAAAAATCTATATTTATATCTAAACCTGCGTTACTATCACAAAAATTATATCGATTATTCTTTTGTTTTCCAATAAAGGAAACACCACTAAAACTGAAAATTATTTAAAATTATTTTTTAAAAACGCATCAAGAACAGAAAAATAAAAAATAAAATTTTCTTTTTATATTAAATATTCTTATATTTATAGTATACCTTAAATAACCCTTTAGGCATCTCTAGCTATATACTACATACTTTTCAACTTTAAAATATAAAGAGAAAAGGGATCATACTCCATGGAGTAGGTAACTTACCTACTTCATTTTCTTCTTTTTCAAAATTTTTCTATTTTTTTTGAAAAATACTTTCATGGATTTTCATAACTATATCTCTCTAATATGTCATTCAATTCATCAGAAACAGAGACTCCTACGACCTCCATCCAGACAATCATTTTTTAACGTTCACAGATTTGCTGTATTTTTCATGTTATGGATGGAGGTCGTAGGAGTCTTTGTTTCTGACGAAATTCGAATGACATATTAGATGGATATAATTATGAAAATCCATGGAAGTATTTTTTAAAAAAAATAATAAAAATTTTTGAAAAAAAGAAAGTGGAGTAGGTAAGTTACCTACTCCATGGAGTAGGATCCCTTTCCTCAAATATAAATATATCAAAATATCCCAATTAAAGTCAAGTGAAAATTCATAAATAGTAAACATAGACAAAAAATAGAAAACATAATATTCATAAATAAATAAAAAAGAAAAATAAAAAGGGATTTTTACCCGACAGACTCTATAAATTTGCTAAATGACCTCTACGACCTTTGAAACATCGTAATTCCTTCCTTGGTCTCGTAAACTTGCTCCGTCTTACCCCCACAACCCCTACCGTTAATTTGAAGCTTCGTGGGTTACGAGTTTAGAATTTGGTTAAACAAACTGCAGCAGATCCAATGGTAGGATTTTCCTCGTGTAGCTCCTACCTTCTTCTCTACTCCTTCTTCCTCTTCCTTTCCATGTATCCTCTTACCATCTCTTTCCCGAGGATAACCCATCTCCTTGTTGCTGACTATATAAGCAACTCATTCTCGACCATGAAAGAAGATCGAAAGAGTAGACTGTTCATCTTCTTCAAGGCTGTCACCATGACTTGAGGAGAACCCAACATCAACTCCTACACCCACTGTTGTGTGCTACTCTTTACTCCACCTCGAGCGCCCTCGCCCGTGTGCGCAGCCCCAAGCGCATCCTGCACCGTCTGAGTGCAACTTTCTGATCCACCCAGAGTGCCCTCGTCCGTGTGCACGGCCCCAAATGCATCCTACACCGTCTAACAGACCCTCCCTCACTTTCTGCACCCTCCGCACACGAGGTCTCACGTCTACAGCCTGCGTGCCACCTCGCGACGCTGCCCTGCACCTACAGCCCGTGTGCCACCTCGCGACCCCCACTCTTCAATCAGTGTACCTCCTGCGCCCTTGTGCCTACAGGTGAGCGCCACCTCGAGCGACGTCGGCCCGCACGCATCCTGCACCGATCAGTCGTGCTGCCGTACGCAGCCGCTCGAGCCTCCTGCTCCGGCGCGAGCTTTACTGGGATCTTCACGACAAACCTGCAATGCAAAATCGGTGGTTACACCAAAATAACCATGTCTTTACTAAGTACATTTTGATTAATGTCAGCTTAGTCATGTAATTTAAATGTTACAGAACTTTACTTCTGGTTTTTTTCCCGTAAAGAACGATAACAATTTTCTTGTAATGCATCATAAAAAGATATAATAAATGTAATAATTCTTATTTTTGAGATGAAAACGTGAAATTAAAAAAAGGTCATGATGGAAGTGTAATATCAGATACGATCAACTGGGAATTCTAGTATAATGTTTTTAAGCAAATAATGTGTCAACACAATCAGCCTATTTGCGTGCACCCTTATAATTTTCGTTTACTTGCATAATTACCCTGTTTAAAATTTGATCGAAGGAAGAATTTCTCCTATCGTTTACACCAATCAAGTGACAAGGGGAGGGGAGGTCGGGCGGAGGCAGAGGGGAGGTCGGGCGGAGGAAGAGGAGAGGTCAGCGGAGGAGAGGGGAGGGGAGGGGAGGAGGGGATGTCGTGGAGGAGGCATGATGAAGAAGGAATGATATTTTTGTAATTTTGAGAAATAAAATGGGTATAACAGCCAAATGGATACGAGTTAACCGCATGGTCTATATGGTAAGAGTTAGCAAGTTTACGAGGTCGAGGGAGGAATTATGATTTTTTAAAGGTCGTAAAGGTCATTTAGCAAATTTATAGGATCTTAAATATCCTAAATAAAAATATCAAGAAAACATTGAAAAGTTGAAACGTACAAAAAGGACCAATTAGGTGTGCTTCTACACCTATACACATAGTACCTATTCATACCCGTTTGGTTGTCAGGGTACACTAGGGTACGCTGGCATACCCCTAACTCCAACCCTTCATTTCTAGGTTGGGATTGCTTGTATTAACCCAACAATTTATTTGGTATAATATTTTTTAACTATGTGCAAATAGATTTATTAACATAAAAACATATTATAATCATTAAAAAGTTAATATAACACACAATCAATATCACATCAAATCAAAATTATCATTACAACCATTCTAACCCTCTAAACAACTCATATTCATATGAGATACCCCAACCCACCCAAATCCAACCTAACTCAATAACCAAACAAGCCCACTAGTCTCATTGAGTTTGACCCTCCTAAACTTACCCTCGACATATATTTAGAGTATAAGCACAAATTTGTTTAAATAATTGTTTTGCTGAATTGCAATGACACCGCAACAAAAACCTAATTTTAAAACTCAAGAAAATCCTTGTTTTCAATCATAGATAAAAGAAAAAAATTTGATGTGCATGTCTAATCCAAGGCTTTACTCAGGAATCTACAAGTGTGCTTATTCTATGACTAAAATTGTACTCAGGTAGTATGCCTATTGTCTTTTACTTACACGTTCAGTATATCCTCTTATTTGAAACAATATAAAATTTGTGAATAGTGTCAAATCATACATGAAAAGTAGCTTTAACGAGAAAAAAAATACGAAAGCTCTTGATGTGTTCTTAGGTCTCAAGTCATATATCCCTACCTAAGGGGTGGATGATAAGGCATATTATGTTTGAGCAAATTCTTGAAAAATATAGCTATCAAAATCGCGGATGTGCGCGTACCGCATATGAGTTATAGAAATTCTTGTGTAAGAACAAGATTAGAGTACCGGTTTTTGGTAAAACCCAGTTGTAGCTGATGGTGCAATGGTTATAAAAGCAAGTATCAAATTTGTAGATTGTGTGACAATTTTGTAAAATATAAACTGTACATTACAAAATAATGATAATCATATTATTTTGTAAAATATAGTATCCATATTATAACTAATATTTTTTGTTTAATATAATAATATTTTCATAAATCATTCTTAATATACGTATTATGTTAACATCTTTTACTAAATTTATAGAGTTAGAAATTGTAAAATAAATAGGAAAAACCTAAACTAGTGTGACTTTCCACGCATCCAGGACAAGGCCACCTCATTGGAAGTTTCTCCCATACACGGACACGTACGCCAATTTTTCGTTTTTTTTCACAAAACAAAATCATGTATATTCATCTATATCCCTCCTATATGTCATTAGAATTTCGTCAGAAACAAAAACTCCTTTGCCCTCCATCTAGGACATGTGAAATACAACAATGTTTAAACCGTTAAAATTACATATTTTAGATGAAGAGTACTAGAGTATCTGTTTCCGACGAAATTTGAATGGCATATTGGAGGGATATATAGATGAATATATATATATATATATATATATATATATGTGATCTTATTTTGCAAAAAAAGCGAAAAAATGATGCAGAGGAATCCCTATATATATATATATATATATATATATATATATATATATATATATATATATATATGGGGCTGGGGAAGCTGCATCCGGGGGTGTAGCTAACTAGCTGCACCCGACCATTTTTTTCATTGATTTTTTGTATTTTTGAAATGAAACCTAGGGGGATTTAAATCACTATATATTTCATAACAATTTCAACTAAATTCGACATTTCTATCATCTCCATCAAGGCTATCGCATTTTAACGGTTTCAGAATTATTGAAATTGACCATATCTAGATGAGCATGCTAGGAGTGTTTGTTTTGCATGAAATTTGAAACACATATTCCACACAATAAACTAAGTAAATCCCCCATAAGTTTCCTTCAAACACTACAAAAAAGGAGGGATTGGCGTGCACATAAAAGCTCGTTATGTGCACGCTTGGTGCACACCATGTGCACGCCCGAGGGGTGGGCGAGCACATGTGCTCGTTAAGGGCGTGCTCGCTTATCTGAGAGTCGCCACGGCTGGTGGGCAAGCACATTGGGACGCTATGTGCTCGCCCTCTCTCTGGCGTGCACATATGTGCTCACCGATGTGATCGCCTCCTCTATAATTTGCGATTACCCACGGAGCACTGGGCGAGCACATGTGCTCGCCCAAAGTGATTTCCAGGAAAAATATATACATGTTCGACAGGGTTTTGACGCCCCGTCGAACCTGTATACCCTGCCAATAAACCACTGCAGGTAGCTCCCTAAGGATATATATATTATAGCAGTTCGTAGAGTAAGATAACTAGCACTAAGAATTTAAAGGAACGCAATATACATGAATTCAGAAATAAACAATCTAATTTAATATCTAAATATTACAAACAAGTCAACGCCAATAAAGTTCATATAAATTAAAAGATGTGCTAATAGTTAAAAAAATACAGGTCCAAACCAACAAAAATTTACTTCTTCTTTGATCTAAAAAAATTGGACACTAAACCCTGCTTTGATTTCTTTTTTTCCTTCTCCTTTTCTTTGAACCTCTCGTACATGCGTGCCTCTTCTTCAGGGTAGTTCTCCTCCTCCTCTTCGTTATCAGATTCAATCTCTTCAGGTTGAGATGCACGCCCTTGCGACCTATATTATATATGGAAGATATTTATCTATTACATGCATTTTGTAGATATAGAAATTTAATTGTATTACTCATTCTATATGAAGAATACTTACATGTACGCCGTGAACTCCTCTCGGAGCTTCGTCACCTGCTCCACCATCATTGCCATCTGCGACTCCATTGGAACTGTTGATTGGGACGGATGTGGTTGCGTGTACGACAGCTGAGAGTATGCAGAATAGGAGTGACGATGTTCCTCCACATAATATGGAGGGAGACCACCAAGCGTCTGCTTCCTATTCGCCACAACGTCCCTCTCCTCCAACACCTTATAAGTTTTTCAATTTTTAATATAAAAGTATATATTAGAAATGAATATAGTAAGATAATATTTATCCATATATACCTGCTTCCAGATCGTTTTATCAAATGGTGGTTGCTCTCCAGTTGGATCGACACCCCATTTTTCTGCAGATAGTGCCAGATAACGATCCTGAAATACAAAGTTTACAATATATATAAATAAGTTATAATATATCAATTAATTGTAAATTAATTGATAGACTTACCAATAATTGTCCTGCTTCAGGAGTGGACCATTGCGAGTCTCCTTCTCTCCCACTCATGTGGGACCTCGACCACCACTCCTGAAAAGAGGGTTCCCTTTCCAACCTAGCAGCCTGAATTTTTTTTAAGATCTATTAAAACATTGCATTATATTAAAGTAGATCTCCAAAAAATAATTTTAAATCGTAATACCATCTCCGCTCTAATCTGATTGTGGCTTTTAGAGGCACTGGTCGACTTAATCCTTTGTTTTTGGCGGTTTGTCTTTCCCGCCGTAGATCTTCTTCCAAACTCATCATCCGCAACGAATGTATCACAGAAATCGGCCCATCTGGAAGGATTATGTTATGATAATTGATTGTTTTAAAAAGTGTAATATAAATTATTTGACAAGTATAATACCTATCCTCCGTACACCATGACGGCGGGAACCTCTTCATCTCCTCAAAATTCATCTCCTCGCATCCCGTCTTCGCATGCGAGTCTCTCCTTGCCTTGAAAAATGTATCGCTCATTCTCTTTTCTGCCAAACGAATGAAGGCTCTACGATAAACCTCCTTCCCCAGACCAGTGCCAAGGCGAAACCTACTCTGAAAAATAATAACAATTTATAAGATACAAAAAACTTGATCAAAAAATTCTGTATCACTTCTTAGAAATATTTCTTACCGGAAACATGTCAAACAGTCTCTCCTGCTCTGCAGCAGGGATGCGACACCATCTAAATTGCATGGAAGTCAAGTGTGTCTTTATTATGTTGGTTATCTCCTTTGCCACCCTGTTACTGTTCAAAAAAATCCCTGCATTTACTAGAAAATTTAACTTTCATACAATTTATAAAAATTTAGAAAATATTTAAAGATAAAATCTATAAAATTTTTACCTCCCATCAGCCGTAACCTCCAGCAAAGGGTGGGACGCCGACGTCTGTCCAACTATAGTGGGTAAAGGCACGGATGTGCTCGGCCGTCCAGAAGAAGGAAAGTCAGAACCCATCGATGTCCGGGCTGGTATGGGGACCTGGACTGGGAATCATGTAGGGGCTGCTGAGGTAGATGGCTCTCCATAGCCTCCTACGTAAAAGGGTGGCGGAGGATAACCAAGAGACTCGTAGTAAGCTATCACCCGCGAACCTCGTCGGACTGTGAATCAGGAACAACATCTGAGGTGGGCTGCCTACTGGAAGAAGGTGTGTCTGAGGAAGAAGGACGATTGGATCTATGTGATCCATGCGCCCCGCCACGTCCAAAACCTGCCATGACTGTAATAATGATGCATTACATAGTTATTATTTAAGATTTTAGTTAATTCAATTATAATTGTATAATAAAACTTACAACTAATCTTCATCACTTATTTCGGTGGGATTAAATGATATTTCTTCATTTTCTGAGTTTTCCGAGAAATCATTTCTGGAGTCAGTATCATCTTGTAAGTCAACACACAAAACTTCATTATCAGCCAATCGAATCGATTCGATAACTGGGACTTCTTCTGTTAAGTCTATTCTTTCATTTGTCGGTGTAAATGCTTCATCTATGTCATCTTCCTGATTACTGGAATCATTGGAGATATAACTTCGAGAATTTATCTTCACAACAGTTACTGTTTCAATGCCCTTTCTCTTCTTTGATATTTGTGGGAGATAACATACTTGATCCGCTTGAGATGCTAAGACGAATGGTTCAAATCTGCGTATAAATTTCCTTTGCACCACGTCGACAATGTTATTTCTTTTATCAAGTACTACACCTCCATTGGGTTCATACCAATCACACAAGAAAAGAACTACTTTATTCAAGCCTGGTATACTATATTCCACTTCTATAATCTCCTTTAAAATTCCATAATAATTCAGATGATCTTCCTCATAACAAGATCCGCGAACCATCACTCCATGATTTTGAGTTGTCAAATATCTACCGGAATTTAAGGTATGAAAACGATACCCATTACTGTAACATTTGTTGTATGATCGAACCTTATAAACAGGTCCTTCTCCAAAATATTTTAAAATATGAGAATAGAAATCACCACCGTCCAATTGTTTTGATCGGTCTTTAAACCACGCTGGAAATTGATTTCTATAAGTGCTCAAAACTTCGTCATCTGAATACATAGGATTTTCCTCCATAATTTTCTGTCTAAATTCCCTACAATTTATAAGAGAAAAATATTCATTACTTGTAATGAATATATACATAAAGCAATTCAAATACTTACTGAACATATGGTGTTGTCTAAACGTATCACATTATTGAGATAAAAGATGAGAAGAGAAGTGTATTAATTATGTTATCACTTTAGCCCGTCCATAAGGATTCAAATTTACTAAAAGATGATCGTTGTCACAAGTATCTTTATTTCTAACGAAAATTCGGCAGCATAACCCTGCACCTCTCCCGTATACCCCATAAATCAATCGTAATTAATTATCAAAATAATCATATTATTGATTATTTCAATAATAACTATGACTGATTTGGTATACAGAAGAGGAAGGGGTTATGAACCGAATTTCCGTAAGAAATAAAGACATTGTGACACGGATCACCTTTTAGTAAATTTGAATCCTTACGGACCCCCTTAGTCCGGGACCTCCGAACTAAGGAAAGCTAATATAAATGTAATACTTTAAGATCATTTTACGTCATACATTTGTATGTGCTACAAATGAGACTATAAAATAATCTTAAAATATTTATTCATTTATATTAACCGGGCATTTACATATATTTGACTGATTAACGATGGGGATAGGGATAAGTGTGATCCTTATTTAGTGCCTAATACAGTGCTTGGGTCACTAAAAGTTAATGGGTACCTGCAAAAAAAATTCGAACCTGCAAACATCAAAATCCACGACCATTGGTCTGGGATAAACATCCCAAAGTGAGTCCAATAGTGCTGTGAAAAAATAAAAAAATATAACACAGTTAGAGGTGATCAAATTCTCCAATGTGTTGCACATGCCACCCGTTGTGCAGGGCCACACACCACCCGGTGTGGAAGGACGCACTGTGTGTGAAGAATTTTGTGCGATTTTCTAATAATTAATGTATAGTATTTTAGACTCATCATAAACCTAACTATAAGTTAATGTGATATACTTAATCACAATAACTAAAATTTAATGTGATAATAAAATTATCACAGAATCAAAATTTTTGTTTGTAGTTATAATTATCACGCATCAATCATTTTAACTTAAATAAGTATCTAATTTAACATCGATTATATAGTTCTTATTCTCAAAGGCTTTGTATCTCCCATCACCTCTTTCAATGAACCTAGTGTTATGAAACTAGTGTTATGGCACTTCTCTATATTAACATTCTCTAATTTTATTAAACTAGTCTTATGTCAATTCCCAATGAACCTAATGTTATGAACCTAGTGTTATGAAACTAGTGTTATGAACCTAATGTTATGAACCTAATGTCAATTCTCAATTCTCTATATTAGCTACTGTTTCTCTCATCCCATCTATATCAACATTCACCTACATTATACCCATCTACATCAACATTCACCTACATTCACCTACATCAATATTTATTCACCTACATCAATATTAGACATATATATACTCAAATCTAACAACAACTCCATATTAAACAACTACATGAAGCATAAGCAACAAGATTAACAACTAAAGATATTAAGTTTAAGAACAAAACCATCAACAATATCAAAACCCTAATATCTAAAACAAGTATAAAAACGAATGAAATACACAAAAAAGAGAGAAAGGATGATAAGATATACCTAACGAAGGGTGTGTGCGTGATTGAATGGTCAAACGGACCTCTCTCGACGCGGTAATGGCACAGCACAAGTCGCCGGAGGAGAGGAATCAGGGAAGAACTCGCGCAGGAATGAGGAAAGGGGGCGCCCGACGTTCTGTTTACGGGCGCGGGCGAGCACACTTATGTGCTCGCCCAGTGCTCTTTAGGTGCTCGCCAGGAAAATTGACACGCGCCTATTCCGTCGCGCCTCGATTTTCAACTGGGCGAGCACATTTGGGCGAGCACGTGTGCTATTAAAGTGCTCGCCCATCTACAAAAGTATAGCCGCGCCTCCACATTCAAAAGGGCGATCAGGATGGCGAGCACATGTGCAACCTAAGTGCTCGCTCGGCTGTGGGCGAGCACATGTGCTCGCCCCGTGCACCCCATTGTGTGCACGACAATCGCGCTTTTTTTTTGTAGTGAAAAAAATCAAAAATCAATGAGAAAAATACCCGGGGTGTACCTAGTTGGCTGCACCCCCGTTGTAGCTTCCCTTTTCCCTATATATATATATATATATGAGGAAAGGGAGCCTACTTTGTGAAGTAGGTAACCTTACCTACTTTACATTCCATTTTTGTAAATTTTTTATTTTTTTTAAATATCACTGTGGATTTTCATAACTATATCCCTCTAATATGTCATTCAAAATTCATTAGAAACAGAGACTCCTACGTAGGGATGCAAACGGATGCGGTTATATTCGTATTCGTTCGTATTCGTATTCGTTTTTAAGAGGATATGGTTCTTGTTTTTCTAAAACAGGCGAATACGAATACGAATACGAATATTCTAAATGATTTTTTTACGGATACGAATACGAATACGAATCCTTACTTAACGAATGCGAATGCGAATACGAATACGAAAAAAATTGCGGATACGGTTACGAATACGAATATTCGTTATTTATATTATAATTTAAAATATAGACCTAACAAGCCACTTAGGGTTTACACTTTACTCCCCTCCCTTAAAAACATTTCCCATGCCGCCCCCCAACCCCCCACGCCCAGCCCCGACGAAACCCACCCCCTTCGACCTTCCCCCTCCCCCCCTGCGGCCAACCGCCAGCGTACCGTCCTCCCTGCCTCCGACCCCTTGCGGTAAGGCTGCGCATCTCCAGCCAGCCTAACGCCTCCTTGCGGCTAGCAAGCCGCCCTGCAGACCTCCGCGGCTCCGCCCCTTGCAGCCTGTCGCCCTTCGACCTCTGCCCCCCTTGCGCCTCCCGACCTCCAACCCTTGCACATCCTCGACCTCCGCCTCCCTTTGAGCCTGCCTCCCTCCTGACCTAGCTAGCCGCCCTGCCGAACTCCGCCCCCCTTGTGCCTCCCAACTTTCGCCCCCCTTGCGCATCCCTAACCACCGCCCCCTTGCGTCTGGCCGCCCACTGCCTCTGTGTCCTCCTGGCAACATCCGCCTCCCCCAAGGAATCGAGGATCGCGTCCCCCCGGTTAGGCTGCCACCTTCCGCCTCCCCACAGCCGCAACCTCCCTCCGTCGCAGCAACGACCTCCTTCTCAGTTGCATTTGCAACCGATCTGGTATCAAACCTTACATTCATATTCTTGTAATTTTTTTTGTGAATGGAATGTTTTGTTAGAAAGAAATTAGAATATGGTTAAAGTATTAAAAGATTTTTTAGACAAAAAATTGTAATGCGGTTAAATAAATTGGAATATTTTTTGTGCTTGTTTGAATGTTAACTTCAATGTTTACAGAAAAACAGTGAATACCTATCCATCAATTGGGAATGAGAGTACTAATTTGGAAGATTCGTATTCGATTAAATAATCAGGTACATTTTTATGTATAATTTTCTTATTGCAATATTCGTTTGGATATTCGCATTCGTTTGTAAAAGATTCGTATTCATGTTCGTATTCGTATTATAAGGATATGGATCTAGATTTTTTACATTCGTGTAACATTCGTATTCGTATTCGTATTCGTAAAATAAAATGAATATGGTTATGGTATGACCTAAATTCGCATTCGTATTCGTTCGTTTGCATCCCTACTCCTACGGCCTCCATCTAGAACATGTAAAATACATCAAATCTGTGAAAAAATGACTGTCTGGATGGAGGCCGTAGGAGTCTCTGTCTCCGACAAAATTTGAATAACATATTAGAGAGATATAATTATGAAAATCCATGGTGGTATTTTTCAAAAAAATAAAAAATTTGGAAAAAAAATGAAATGTGAAGTAGGTAGAGATTCATATGCCCTCCATCAGGAATAGGTAAATTACAGCAAATCTTAATTGTTAAATCACCTGTTCTGGATGGAGGGCATATGAATCTCTGTTCTGATGAAATTTAAATGAAATATTAGAAATATATAGTTATTAAAATCTATAGTGGTATTTTCAAAAAAAATAAAAAAATCAATATATATATATATATATATTGACACGGGATCTATTTTTTGAAATGATGTACTTGCACAAAAAACATGATAAGTTCATCATAGTTGTTTCCCTCGAGTAATTTCAAGTCTCTTTGAAGGGCTATATCTGTAAACACATTTTTTATTTATAAAAGAAAAGTCTAAAGGTTGATTTGCAGGTTAAAAAACAAGAAATTGGTAAATAAAGGTATTATAGTTATGCAAAAAAACAAGAAACTGATATCTTCTTCTTGCATCATATAATCATATAACATTTCTTATCTCTTTCCGGTTTCCACACAAAGGTCGGTACGAATAATCTACTGTTCACTGGTGGCAGGTAAAATCATTAATTATTATGTTGGTCTTAGTACTATAACATCATGGTCCAATGTACTACTGTTTGAAGAAAGGGATTTTTACCCGGCAGACTCTGTAATCTTTTGCAATTACCGTTACGATCTTTGAAACATCCTAATTCCTCCCTCGACCCCGTAAACTTGCTCCGTCTTACCCTACAAACCCTACCGTCAGTTTTAATTTTACTTGAGTCAATTGCTTGAGTTAATCTTGAGTAAATCTAACCAAAGGGAATCCAACGGTGGATATTCCACCATGAGATCCCCTTCATCCCCGACCTATGCTGACCCCATTCTCCCACCTCCGCCCCCAAACCTCTCGAAGGCTACCGGCGGAGTCTTCCCCCTTTGCCTCCAGCGACCGACTCCTCCTCCTTACCTCACCCTCCCCTCCTCCGTCCCCTCCCTCACCCGCTGCCACCTCACGGCGGATCCCACAGATCCATCTCGAAGTATCCCTCCCTCGTCTCCTCCCTGCTCTCCCTCGTTCTCTCGTACCGCACCCGATCATTGGTTCTTCTATTCTACGTTGGATATGCTCTCTCTCCTCCCCAACCCATCTATCGTGGACTTCTCCTCTTCCATGTCCAAATCTCAGAGAAGAAACAAACTCTGCTATCCGATCCTTGACCTTTGTCACAAGATCTCTCCAATCGGATTCAAGGAAAGAAAGAATAGATCCCAACTTTTTCCTTCACCCACATCGAGCTTTGCGGAGAGATGCAGGAAGGAGGATTCCAGGGAGGTGTGAGTTTATCGGAGCAGGAGCAGCAGCTGAGGTGCCCGAGGTGCGACTCCGCCAACACCAAGGTCTGCTACTAAAACCACAACCTCTCGCAGCCGCACCACATCTGAAAGAGCTGCCGCCGTTACTAGACCAAATGCGGCGCGCTCCGCAACATCCACGTCGTCGGTGGCACCCGCAAAAACTCCTAGCGTGCCAAGAGACCTGACGCCTCCTCCTCTACTGCCGAGGAGGTGCTGAGTGTCGGCGACCAGATATACCGGGCAGGGGAGCTCCAGATGCTGATGCTTGGCAGAGAGGAAGCGGCTTCGTCATGGAGATCGGCGCACATGCAGACGGCATCGATGATGCAGGCGAGGAGGTCGGAGGCGGAGGCAGGGATCACGACGGTGGAGGGCAGCGGGAGGGCGTCGAGGAGGGCAGGGTCAGTTGGGAGGAAGCGGGGTTGTAGAGCAGTGGGAATGGCACTTAATGTAAATTTGTTGGGAGGAAACAGGGCTGTCGAACAGAGGAGGTTGACTGACCGGGGATGGGGACTTCGAGCAGGGGCGCCGGTGGACGGTGGGAGGGAGGAGCAGCTGGAGTTGGAGGATGGGAGGGAGTGGCATTTCCAGTAAATTTGTTAAATAGATTGGGTATAGTATAAGAGAAGATAACAGAATCCGGTTTGTTTTAACGGTCAGAGGGATGGGGGTTAACCACAGGGTCTGCCGGGTAAAGGTTAACAAGTTTACGGGGTCGAGGGAGGAATTAGGATGTTTCAGAGGTCGTAGCGGTAATTGCAAAAGATTACAGGATCTACCGGGTAAAAATCCCTTGAAGAAAATATAGCATGTGAAAAATAACATGTAGATTGCTGCCATTAAATGGGTCTCATGGCACATCAGCCATTCCATATGGCTAAAGCCTTTAATGGCCATTTTCGATCTCTCTGGAGGTCCAAACCATAGATAGCCACTCCTCTTCATCGCAGGTCTCTCTCAGCAATCAATGCACATCTTTCTTTATTTTTTTTCATATATATATTGCGAATAATATGTTACCGTCCACAGCCACTTGATTATTATCGTATTTGAATAAGATCTATAAATAGTGTGCATCCGTGTCCTGAGTATTGACCGCCATTCGTACGTCTCTCTCATGGCATTATTGTAATAAATAAATAAATAAATAGTAGTTGGAGGTCATTAATGAAACAAGTGACATCTTTGTTAGTATGTCCGTCGGACAAGTTCATTGACTGCAATTATATATCGAGTAAATTACACAAAAAAACCCTAACTATGCCTACCTCCATTTTAAGCACAACCCCATAAATTTTGTAAATTACCTTCTCGATCTTTGAAACAATATAATTCTTCTCTCGACCATGTAAGCTTACTAGCTCTTACCCTATGGACCCTGCGGTTAATCTGTTAGAAGCTCATGAAGGTTCTTGGAGTAATTTACAAGGTCAATGGAGTATTACGTTGTGCAAAAGGTCGTAGAGGTAATTTAATAAGTTTCTAAAATTTGTGGGGTAAAAATCCTAAAAAGATATCGATCTTATTTTTGTTAATCCCAGACACATGCCACCTAAACTTCCTCTACATTCTTTATCGACGTTAAACTCTCAAGTTGAAAGTTCAGGTTCTTCTGTTAGCGTTTGAAAATTTATATTTTTAATTAGGAATCTACGTATAGTTGTTATCTTTTTTTTTTCAATTTACCATTATAAATATAAACTTAGATTTAGTTCATGAGAAAATATATATTAAAAAAATATATTCATTAGTTCGTCACAACTTTTGTGGATTTATTGTTTAAGATTTGTTCTAAGCATGAATTTACACGAATACTTCAATTGAGAGTTGTGCCCCTAAGATTTGTTCTAAGCATAAATTTACACGGAATACTTCAAATAAGCACTGGATGGGAATACCCGTACTCTTGAGAAGCACATTGAATGGGAAGTTGAACTCTTACTCCAGTGCTTATTCTCAACCGAACACGACCTTAAAGTTTTAATCGTACAAGGGTGAAGTATGGGTTGGATCATAGAGCTGCTAGGTATACAAGTTTGGGATTTTTTGTTATTTTATATTTAAACTTTTTATTTTACTTTTACCTTTGAATATTTTTGTAAATCTCAATTTCAAAACTATATCAAATATGCTCTTTATAAAATGAGTGTTCTACTTTTAGGATTCCTTTGTCAAAAACTCTCTAAGTTTTGTTTTGTCTTGACCTTTAGCTTCAAACTTTCCTGCGTTGACTTTAGTGTTTAATACGAAACACTTATTTCCAAAGACTTGTAGATAGTTGATTTTAGGTTTTCTCTCAAAAGTAGAGTGCATAACTTGTTTATTAAGAATTGGTATTATTAAGACTCTATTTACAATGTAAAACAATGCTTGATGCTTTAGCTCGAAAGTATTCAATACGCATTATCCGAATGCATTCTTGCAAAGTACTATTTTTCCTTTCAACAACATCATTGGTGTTCTAGGAAACAAGAATTCATTCTTCAATCTTTGCTTCTTGTTGAGATCGGAGATGGTTTGATTTTCAAATTCCCACTACGATATTCGTGTTTTCTTGTAATATTTAGGTTTATCTCCTTTTTTAGTTGCTAAATAATTTTCCAATGAATAAAAAGTTTGGTCTTTCTTTTTAAGCCAGAACACCTAAGTATAACTGGACTAATCATATGCGATGACTAAGTGGAATTTAGGTTAGTAAGACTTCCCATTCTTGTAAGTCCAGAAACATCTAAGGGCCCGTTCGGTTCGGGAATAAGCAGGAATAAGGATGGGGAATAAGGAGAATAAGGGTTTATTCTCTGTTCGGCTGGAGGATAGGAATAAGGAGGATAAGGTGAAAAATGTGAGATAAAGATAAGAATAAGAGTGAAATAAGATGAAATGGAGAGGAATAACCGTACCACGGTAGGAGTGCTAATCGAATCGAATACACTCGAATCCATATGGATTTAGATTCAATTCATTATAATTTTTTCGAATCCGAACTCGAATCGAATTTTAACCGAATTCATTAATTTGAATTCAAATTCAATTCATTATGAGTTTCAAATATTCAGATTCAATTCATTTTATATCGAATTTGAAATTTTATTTGATAATATTTTTTGGAAAAAAGAGGGTATGATGTTGAGAAGAGGTCTACCTTACAAGTTATATACATTTAAAGTAACAAGAATGTTAATTAACGAGTATAAGTGTGCATTAATAGTAAAAATAGCAGGATAAGTTAAAAGCTTTAAGAAAAGGGTAGTATTTCAAGATATAATATGAAATGCATAATAAGAAAAGGGTAGTATTACGTAAGTCGTACTTCATTAACAATTGCATGGTGATAATCTCTCATTGTAATAAATTAATTTCTAATGCACATACATTCTAGAAAAATAAAAACACATTTAATCAACCAAAAGCCTTTTTTATTTGCAACAAACGTCATCTACAATCAGTAGCATTTACCCCGCATCGGTCCTCTTGCCGTTCTCTTCTCCTCGCAATATTCACCTGCAACGATAAACATTCAAATCATGAACCTGAACCCATGATCCCATATCGTTCATACATAGCTAAAATCAAAATCATAATTCTGGGGATCACCGGTGGGTAACATGTACACGCAGATACCAGTGGATCACCACAACCAGTAAGCATCATGATCCATGCATGTAAATTTTAATGGTCTTTTAACCCGTTGCATTACATATACTTGGGTAATCATTGAAAAGTTATCACCATGTGCTTGTTAGTTCCCATGCATGTCTAGTTCGTTCCACTAAACAAGTTGTATATTAGTTTCTTTCATAAATTTGAGTATACATGTGTAATATACATAAAAATACATAAGCTATCATTTTCCATGCTATCATTTTCCATCATAATGGGTATGTTTCATGAAATTCATGTTATCTACATCTCCTTTATCATTTAGATCACTCGTGTGGATTGCATATAATTAGCTTTAAAATTAAGACCATTGTTAAGCTATCATATGCCCATAATTTCACGATAAAAATTGAAAAATTAGGAGTGAATCTCATGAAATTTGATCTACTTTCAGACCACTGTCAAGCTACAGTTTTCATGTTTAATTTGATGAGAAGGGGTGGGGGGAGATGGTTTTGCATGCAAGTTTACTGCTCTCAAAAAGCCACTGATTATATATTCTAGATTTAATTCCAAATCGATTTTAGAATCCATGTTCATGTAACATAAAGATGAAATTCAGGGGGGGGGGGTCTTTCATAAACTCAAAATTCAAATCACTTTTTATGCTCTTGATTTCACAATTTAAAAGATGAAAATTTGATGATTTTGTCTGAGAATTGCGACTGTTCAAAAGTCACTAAATTGTGAAATTAATTTCTAATTCAGACCAATTCTATAGCTCCTGATCTCAGAGTTCAAAGGCTGAAAAGTTGAAGATTTCAGCATGCAAGTTATTGTTTCTCAATATCACCGATTGAGAATATAAAAACAAATTCAGGATCAAATTTAAGCCTTTGATCTCAGAATGAAATGTTGAGAAATTGGGGTATAACATGTTAGTTCTGCTGCTCAATATCAATAATTGATCTATATAGGATCTTATCCAAGAATAGTATTAATAAAATAATAAGGTTTTAATATCATGAAGGTTCACATATTCTTAATGAAATAACTCCAAATAATGTTCATAAAATGATTTGTTAGGATAATCTACTATAGGTATATCACTTTCCGCAATTGATAGTTGTTGACAAATCACTTAGATCTATAAAGACTAATCACACAAGGTATAGTGAAATGGATAGCGAACCAAGTGGAATCCCTATGGCTAAATGGGAATCATGATGAAAATTTATTGTACCGGTCATGGTGATCCTTATACCTAGTTGTGTGAGGGTGCGGTAACCCTTAGATGGGCGGAAGATAGGAAGCCTAGTTCGGGCAACAACCGCCTAGTGCACGATCTAGAAGTCCAGACTTTTGTATGGTTTTAAGCGAGCTCGCAGTGTTTTTATTCTTTGTTGGGATCCAAATTTTTGACCAGTTCTGCTGATCATATTTCAGCAGGGTACCTAGGCTGGAGGACCATTGGTTTTGTTTTTTGAGCTCGTTTTGCCTGTACTAGTCGAGCCAGTTTTGGAGTGATCAGACCGGAGAGTCTCTCCCACCCATCTTTAGGACATAGTTTTGGAGTGTGCCTAGCCCTCTCTTGAATCACATTTCCACTGGGAGGGCGAGACAGAAGAGTCTCTTAAGAGGCGTACTCACCGCTTGAGTTTTGGTTATTGTTCCGGTAGTAGATCCTGGTGAGGAAAATATCGTTGTCAGATGGAGTTGAGTTTGGTTACAGTTCTGCCGATAGGTAATGGCGAAGAAGGAGATTAAATCTTAGAAATCATCAATTATTAATTATAATTAATCAATCATTAATGTTTACGAAGATCCCTCATCACATCTGATATCTCACAATAATGAAAAGGAATAAAAGACCGTGACACATAAATCTTATGTAATTGAATGAGAACTACTACTACGTTGTTAGATGAAACTAGTGGACTTGTTGGGAACTTAGTTAGGATGCATTACACTCCACCGCATGCTTACGAATGTACCCCATCCATAAGGCATTCTTCCTGTTTAGAGTCATAGTGTGAGGTCTCACTCGAACCAAGATCACAAACTGACACACGCTTGAGGAAATTAGACAAGGAATACCATCAAAATATGAAACACAACATCTACATCTTGTAAAATCCATCAACATATCTTTATAAATAATAAAATGAATTTGCCTATATATGGATCTTATAGATTAAATAAGAACATTAAGTGGAAATAGTTGAGGTGGTGAGTAATCAAGAGGACTCATATAAATAAAACAACTTGAAAACCAATTTCAATGCAAGTAGCTTATTAAATTTACATGTCAACACATATCTACTTGCTTCTTTTTGAAACCACTGAAATACTTGTTTTATTTTTATAAATTATATTGTACTCAACATTTATTGATTTTTTTCTCTTGAACATGGATGGTAGGTAAAGCATCTGCATCTTAGTAGTCCGACAACAAGACCCTGAGCTTCCACGGTTTAGACCGTTTCTATTTACTGTACATTAACTTTTGTTCAAGTTATATATAACTCTCATGTGCTTATTTCTCTCTCTTCTGTTTTATTTTGGGATACATGTGCAGAATGTCAGCTTCTTTTGTTACATGTAAAAATATATAGAAATTAATGAAATATGTGAATTTGGTGATACTTGTTGTTCTATGTCTTGTTATTAAAATTGCGAATGTTATTCAAAATACAAAAAAATTTCCTTATTTTTTGCAACCTAATGCGACCATAATACATAGGAAGAAGTTGGACGACAAGGCAATACCTTGTATCTTTATTGACTATGGAGATCCAGAGTTTGGATACCGTCTTTGGGATTCAAGGAAGAAGACAATCACCAGACACAAGGATGTGATTTTTCATGAGAATCAGAATTTGGTTGAGGACAACACTGAGAGTGGTGATGCAGATGAGATTTTCATGGATGATGGCAATGATGAGGACACTAAACTCTCTCCAGTACATGGTATAGGTGAAGAGGATGGACAACTAGAGCAGCATGCGTCAGATGCAAACCCTAGATGTAGGATCTTGGGACTTGGGGCAGGGGGAGCAACTCATCCACATGCAGACACAGTAGAGCCTCGGGTGAGGAGATCTAAGAGGGCACGCCAACCATCGTCCCGCTACCCCACTTTTATGTATGTGATGCTTATAGATGCAAGTGAGCCATACACCTCAGAGGAGGCACATATGTATGTGATGCTTATAGATGCAGGTGAGCCATGCAATGAACGAAGATATATTATCTCTTAAGAAAAATAACACTTATGAACTTGTTGAGCTTCCCAAAGGCAATAGAGACTTGAAGAACAAATGGGTTTACAAGCCGAAGTCTGATGATGGTGGCAAGCAGGTCAAGTACAAGGCCATATTGGTGATGAAAAGGTTCAGTCAGAAAGAAGGAGTGGACTATGATGAGATTTTCCCCCTGTGGTGGAGATGAATTCAGTAAGAGTGGTTCTAAGACTTGTTGCTAGCATGGACATTAAGATGGAGCAGATGGATGCGAATACGATGTCTTTTCATGGTGATTTGAAAGAAGAGATCTACATGGAGCAACCACAAGGATTTCAAGAGAAAGGGATACACATGGTTTACAGGTTGAGGAAGAGTCTCTATAGTTTGAAGCAAGCTCCGAGACAGTGGTATTTGAAGTTTGATGCTTTCATGGCAAATAACGGCTTCAAGAGGACTACAACCGATCTGTGTATATATGTTCGTCATCTTCCCAATGACAGGTTCGTCATTCTTTTGATCTACATGGATGATATGTTGATTGTAGGTCATGATTCCAACTTGATTGCAAAGCTCAAGAGAGAACTCTCCCAAGAGTTTGAGATGAAAGACTTGGGCAAGGCAATCCACATCCTTGGGATATAGATTACAAGGGATAGGAAGAAGCACATGTTGTTGTTGTCACAATAAAGTTATGTTGAACGCATATTAGAGCAGTTCAACATAAAGAATGCCAAGCCTGTCAGCACGCCCTTAACCTCTCATTTCAAGCTGACCAAGGAGTCATATCCTACTTCTGAGGAGAAAACAGAGATGGCCAAGATCCCATACCAATCCATAGTTGGGAGCCTCATGTATGCCATGGTCTGCAGTAGACCCGACATAGCCCATGCTGTGGGCGCAGTGAGCAGATTCATATCCAATTCGTGGAAGGACCATTGGGAGGTCGTGAAATGGATCTTGAGATACTTGAGAGGGACCTCAAGTACGTGTCTTGTTTTTGGGAGATCAGATCCTAAACTATTTGGCTATACTAATGCACATATGGCAGGAGATATGGACCAGAGAAAGTCTAATACCTCTGGCTACATTTTCATATTTGCTAGGGGAGCCATATCATGGCAATCCAAGATACAGAAGTGTGTTTCTCTCGCGATCGTCGAGATAGAATACATAGCAACAACAGAGGTTGGGAAAGAAGTAATGTGGCTACAACGCTTTCTTGGTGAGTTTATATTGGATGACAGTGAGCCGGTTGTGTTTTGTGATAGCCAAAGCGTTATAGACCTGAGCAAGAGTACCATGCACCATGCTTGCACAAAAACACATTGATGTGAGATACCATTGGTTGAGGGATGCAATTGATCAAAGCAGCTCATGTTGAAGAAGGTATACACTGATGAGAATCCCTAGGATATGTTGACTAAGGTAGTCACTCGTGACAATCTTTAGTTCTGTAGAGAGCTGAGCGATGTCACTTCTTCTTGATCCACCATCACCAAGCCACACCTCCCTGTTGGGATCGGAAGGGGAGGTTGTTGGGTATTGTTGCAATCTGTCTGGTCCCAATTGGTTTCTAAGGGTTGTTGAAGTTTGTTCATTTTGTAGGGACCTTGTGTGTAATTTTCCCAGAAAAGTTGGAGCTCCATTTGCTGCCCCTGATTCTAGAATATGGAGAGAGCCTCAGTCGTTCCTCCTAGCCCCATTCCAGCAAGAAACAAGAGCAGTGGGGATTAAAAACCCCATTCCTTCAGTCCATGAGTGCGAGAGATCGAGATCGAGAGAGGTTGTTGTGGGCTTCCACCTCTCTCATCTTCTCCATTGATCGAGTTGCAACTGGGCGAGTGCGAAGAGCATAGCGGCTAGGGCTACAAGTCCAAGAGTGGGCAGCCATCTGGGCAAGCTCGAGAGGGAGCAGAGGGGACGTCGTTGTGGACGATCTTAAGAAGCCGATTCCTTCATTTTGGGTCTCCATCCGGGAGCCCACATGGAAGCTACTCCATCTTTCTTGGTTTTGCGCACATTTAGCATTTTAGATACCTAGGGATAGTTAGCTACTTGTTGAAGAACTATCGGATTGTGCTTATGGCTTCTATCTCGATTTTATTGGACAACAAAACCAAAAGAACTTTTAGCTCATCTTGACCATAGCAGAATTGTTGTTGGTCTTACCCTGTGGTTTTTCTCTTGCTCACATCGAATAAGGATTTCCACGTAAAAATCTTTGTCTTGTGTGGTTGCTTGTGTGATTGATTATCATCGTTGCCATTTAGTTCCCGTGTGGAGAATACATATTGTTATGCCATCTTTGTTGCAAGACCGAATTAAGTGATACTCCTTCGTGTGTCATCCCCAACACAAGGGGATGGAAGAGTGACGATGGAAAAGGAGGGATATTGTAAACCAAGATGAGTAACTAATAGAATATTAAATCCCATTCGGTTGAGTATTTGAAATAGGTAAGACGGAGAAACGGACGTTTAATTATTCCTAAAAAAATTGTGGCCGTTAGAACACATAACGAGAATTCACATTTTCCAACGAATATATCAAAGAAAGGAATGAAAAAGCTTACTTAAGATTATAATAAACTTAAAATTAGATTAGATATTAGAATATAACAGTTGACCTTAGATTACATAGCATCCATATACCTAATTTCCTAAACCCAAATCAAACTAAGCATGATTCTACCATATGGGCATCACAAAGAGGAGTAAGTTTCCCCTCATTGCCTTTGTAATGCATTATTATCAGGTTAAAAATTTCCTAACCCTAACGACGACCCATCTCTCAAATTCAAACCTTGTATTAAGGGTAAAATGGGGTTGTCCCGCTGGGTAGCTAACTTGGCTCCCTCTGCGTGATTTCATCTGTTTTTTTATTTTTTGAATTTTTTTCTATGGATTTTCATCAATACATCCCTATATCTTGTCATTCAAATTTCACGTAAAATGGATATTCCTGCGGCCTCCATCCAGAAGGGTCGTTTTTACCAATCCTGTTACTTTAAAAAATGACTGTCTGGATGAAAACCGTAGGATTTTCTGTTTCACACGAAATTCGAATAGCATAATATAGAGATATAGTGATGAATATTTATGAAAGAAATTTTCAAAAAATAAAAATAAAAAATAAGCGAAATTACGCAGAAGAGCCAAGTTAGCTCCCTCTAAAAGGTAGCCCCATTGAACTCTTGTATTAATGTTGTATTAATGTGACAAAAAAAGTCAAAAGGCCTCGAGAAGGACTTCACTTGTCGACTGACCTCAGCCCCATTAAATATTACCTATTCGAAAGTCAAATATACGATGAAAGTCCTACCTTTTGGTGGTTTCAACAGCCGCGTTGCATTTATCTATCTTGATTTTGTACACATTGGATGGCACATATCTTTCTATGATTCTCTATTCCTTTGACCCTGTTTTGTTCTCCATCTCCATTTTTTTGCCGATTAAATAATCACATCAGGGCTGCTCTTATGAGTCGGCCGTTCTCGATCGGGAGCAGTTCCTATGCAGTATTGAAGATTCTGCTGCAAAACCGCGAAACACTGGAATCGTTCAATCTTTATTGAGCGGTTCAGTGTGAACCACTCGATGCCTCGGATTGATAGCAGCAGACTTTGCAGTACCGCAGAGGATCCACTCTAGTTCTCGATCCTCACTTGTGCAACACTTGCAATTAATTACGCCATATCACTCCACACTCCCCCTCCCCTCCTCCACAAACCAAAAAAAAATTCTGTTGCAATTAAATTTGTTTTTAAACTCCTTGTAATGCACTGTTGAAGCATCCGTTTCTCGGGCTGAAATAACTCAATTTGTAAACAAATTTTGATCACATATTTATAGAAAGAAAATTTACATAAAAAGTTGAACATCGTACATACATTCAAGGTATTTTCATACTCGTTTCCCTCGAGTTATTGAAAATACACTTATACTCTTACTTTTTTTTCAGTAACATTTGTGTAACGTCCCGAGCTTAGGTCTCCAGTCCGTTAGCAGAGCATTACTGGCCCTAAAACCCTTTGGGATCGGGCTCATACGGACCCGATTAACTACCCCCAAAATGCTTAAGTCGGGTTGTTCGGTAGTAAGCCCCTCACTATTTATCCCACCCGGAATTTTTGTGTTCCACGGTATGGGACATTGTTTGGGGTTTTACAATTTGTATTGGTAACAAAACAACATATGTATTGTTCGTCATTAATTTCAAGTAGAAAACATTTTTTTGTCTGAACAATGAACAATATTATAACAAATTTCAAAATATGCTTCCCTTGAGCTCTTTTTGCTGTACTGATTTTACGTAGATTAGATTACATAAACACTTATGTATGAATATTTGTATGCATGTGTGTATATATATTTGTATGTATGTAAGTGTGTATCATATGCGTAATGTTCTGGACTTCAATCTCAGATCGTTATCGATGAAAACTGTTTCTGATAATTTGTTGGGTTTCGGATTCAAGTGAATCTCTTAACAATCACTCGAAATGCTTAAATCCAAGTTTATAAATAGTAGTCCCCCACCATTATAATCTACTCTCAAACTTTCTAAGTTTTAGTTGTGCGATTATATTTGAGATATCACACTACATCTTACAAATGAAACAAAAATGCAGTTATTTCTTTACAACTATATCACAAATATGGCCAAAACATAAATGCGCTATTTATATCAATAAAAATGAGTTCAATGGGGTTGCCCATTGTGGGACTAACTTGGCTCCCCCACGCAGTTCCACCTATTTTTATTTTTAAATTTCTTTCATGAATATTCATCACTATATCTATATATTATGCTATTCAAATTTCGTGTGAAACATAGACTCTTACAGCCTCCATCCATACAATCATTTTTTAACGGCAACAAAATTGCTAAAAACGACCCTTCTTGATGGAGGTCGTAGGAGTCTCTGTTTCGCACGAAATTTGAATGACATAATATAGGGGTATATTGATGAACGGAATAAATATTTAAAAAAATAAAAAAGCAAACAAAATAATACGAGGAAGCCAAGTTAGCTATCCAAAGGGCAACTCCATTTATCCATAAAAAATAGATAAGAATTCCAATGTCAAAGTTAGAGCCGCTGTATCAATGTTACACTGATACTTAAACATAGTAAAAGAACCTCATCTTTGTGGTCTCTGCATATTCTCCTGCCCAAATTTGGAGGTGAGGGATGAAAATTCCCAACGTCAAATTGATGAATAAAGCAATTACCAAAGGATAAATAGCTGTGCACCCATTGAATGCACATCTCAGTAATGGATAGCATTGACCACACCTCCCCCATTTAAGTTTTCAAAAACGAACCCCCCGGAGAAATCTTTATTTACTTATTTATTATTATAACAATAAAGCTCATTCAAAATTTCTCTTCAATGCACTCTATCAAATCAATAATAATAATAAAAATCAACCAATTAATTAACATCTCCCATTAATTGCACCGTATCTCCATTATTACTTATATATATATATTTCCACCCCCAACTCCCCTCTCTCCTCATACTCCCTCTCTCTCTCTCCCCCTCTCTCTCTCCTTGCTATCTCCTCGCAAGATTCGAGCGTTGGGAAGAAGGATCGGTGCTTCGAATCGGATCGTCTTCGGATTTCGATGTTGATGGCGGCGGAGGTGAGCTCTCTGCTGCGGTTGATGAGCAGATTCGCGGAAGAGGAGAAGGGGGCCGAGGAGAGGGGGAGGGATCTGGTGACGAGGGACCTCCTCGGCGGCTGCTCGCCGGCTGGATCCAAAGGATTGGATCTCGACGGCTGGGAGAAGCGTCTCGATCTCGTGGTTCGTCTCGTGTTCCTCTGTTCTGTATTTCTTATACTATATATTTAATTTCACGGAATTATTTCTGATAAAATAAACGATGTTTATTTGCTTGTAACGTCGTACAGAGCTAGAAATTTCAGATCAATATTTTAGTTCCTTGATTTAATAATCGTCGAATTATCTGCACTACCGAATTTGCCCCTGACCGGAGCTGTTATTTACATGGACAGTCCGGCGATCCGGCGACACGTGACAGAAGGCTCCAGGATCTAAACTTCCCGCCGGCGCCGACCCACGAGCTGAAGCTCTTCCCGCTCTCGTCCTCCTCGTCGGCGCCGTTCCCGCCGGTGGACTACCAGAGCGTGTGCACGCTCGACAAGGTGCGGTCGGCGCTTGACCGCCTCAAGAGCCGCAACGCCTCCCCCTCTCCGGCGTCCTCTTCCACCACCACTGCCTCAGCCAAACGTCGCCATGAGGAGGAGGAGGGCGACGGGGAGTCCAGATCGTCGGTTGAGGAGGTGGAGCCGCCGGCTTCTGCCGACGGGGGCAGAGGGTTGATGGTCGCCGCGGGGTGCCCGAGCTGCCTCTCGTACGTGCTGGTCTCCGGGCGGAACCCGAGGTGCCCGAGGTGCGGCGTGGCGGTGCCCACCGCGGTACCAAAGAGGCGCCGGCTTGATCTGAATCTCGCCGCCGGGGGAGAACAAATCGGGAAGAAAGATGGGAATTTGTAGTGTGTTTTTATAAGGGAAATATATTTATATATAGATATATTTTTGGAAAATTGGAGGAATCATATTTTTAAATTTTCTTCATGCTTCTTTTTTTTCCGTGTGTAAATGTGATAAACACAGGTTGATCAATAATCAAATCATCTCAATTCTCTTTGATGAGACACATTAGTTGATTTTGAAGGATTTTTTTGCCTGTATGCATCCAATTCGAGAATAAGCATGAATAAGGGTCATGAATAATTTGAAATAACACTATTCCAGTTTAGATGTAAAGATAGGAATAAGGTGGAATAAGATGTCCGAGATGAAACAAAAGTAGATAGTGTCGAATAATGATAAAATAAGAGTGAAATATTGTTGAATAAGAGTAAAGAGATATGAACATGAAAAGATAATCATACGAGGAAAGAGATACGAGGGGAGGGCAATATCACTCTTATCTTTGAAACTATTATCCAAACGAACGAGAAACAATATATTATCCATATTTTTCGACAAGCCTTTGTTTTTCGGGTTATATGTGGTTACCTCCACCTCATTTTCATAAAATTTTTTATTTTTTTGAAAAATTTTATCATGTATATTCATCTCTATATCCATCCTATAATCTATTCGAATTTCATCCGAAATAGAGACTCCTATTACCTCCATCCAGACAGTCATATTTTAAGGGTAACAAGATTTTTTAAATCGACACCATCTCGATAGAGGCCGTAGGAGTCTCTGTTTCTACCGAAATTCGAATGATATATATGAGATATATAGGGATGAATATACATGATAATATTTTTAAAAAAATAAAAAATTGATGAAAAATGGGACGAGTACAACCCCATTTCCCCTTGTTTTTAACGGTAAATATACTGCGGACTTCTCGAAATCATCGTCTGCGTTTGTGCGGGAAAGTTTCCAACCCCTAATCTTACAATTATTTACCATTATTATTTGCTTTGAGCAAAGTATTCATTATTTTACAAATATTATATCTTGATAACTAAGCAATAGAAATACGAAAGCAACTCATGTAATCAGAAGGGGACACCTGAAGTCCGTGTTCATGCATCTTCTGCTGCAGTTAATTAACTTGTAAAAAATAAAAAAAATCTAAAAATTAGTAATCATGGGATTTCGTACTTCTGAGAAGCAACGGTGTGGGTGTCTGCGGTCAGAGAGAGAGAGAGAGAGGAATTAATGGAGTTTGGATGGATGCAATGAAGACGGGAGGGATTTATGCAAATCCAAAGTTTTAATGGACCCATTCCCTCTCTTTAATTATCTTACTGTTCCTCCGTCACTTTCTCCCTCCTTGGTCTTATTTGCATATAACGTGTGCATCTTAATGACAGATTGGTACAGCCATAAAGGTTTAGCTTGAGTCGTACGCTGGTCATTTTCTCGTGGGTGCGTTTGGTTTTGGTTGGAGAGTTATTTATTTAATGGTTTGTAATTTTACATAAAAGTGAATTTTATGATGGGTAATCTTTTTATGTATTTTGATTTTATATGAAGTAAAATATGATTGTGAGATCTATCGAGGTGAAATTTGGAATCTTATTGGAAACCTTGATGAAAATCAAGGGGTTTTCTTTTAAACCCAAAACCACCAAACGAATGACACCTAAGGATTTTTTTTACAATTGTGCCCTTTTGAGGTTTTGCAATTACAATCAAGCTCCTACAGTTTTTGCAAACACTTGTATCCATGTACTCATAGGCCTTGTTTGGTTGGAGAATAAGCCCTGGAATAAGGGGCCAATTCTCCTCCCGACACGGTTCCCAGTGGTACAACTATTCCCCATTATTCCATCTTATTTCAGTTTTATTCCTATCTTTATCCCACCTTACCTACCTTTATTTCACCTTATTCTCCTTATTCCTATCCTCCAGTCGAACAAAGAATCGATCCTTATTCTCCTTATTCCCCATATTTATTCCTGCTTATTCCCGAACCGAACGGGCCCTTAGGGTGCGTTTGGTATGCGGATTAGGGTGGGTTAAACTAGTCGAAGGTAATCCGGTTTTATGTTTTGGTGTTTGGATAGAGGGTTAAACTGGTGGTAGGTTAAAAGTGGGTTTGTTGTAATATGATTGTATTGAAGTTTGAAAAAGTGAGTAGTTACTGTGATGTAATTGTATTAAGTTTGGAAAAGTGAGTATAAGTAGAGTAGTTTATAATTTTTATATGATATGATGATATAATATATTATTTTTTGATGGAACTGATGATGAAGAATTGATTTATTTATTTTTTTAAAATAAAAGTGGAGCCCACACGAGAAAGAGAAAGAGTAGGTTAAGGGAGGTAAACTCCCTCCACCATCGCCTCCTTATAGAAAATTCAAGTACCACCACCTTTATGGAATTATACATATGCCCCTATTTCATCTTAACAGAAGGGCAACATTATGATTTTTTTTAAGAATACTAGACACAATGTTATTGCAAAAAAGATAAGCACATAACTGTAATTGTGGCATCTCGAAGAAGCATGGATGTTATTGCAAAAGTAGGGTATAACCTTAATGCTGAATTTAAGAGTGGTAAAAAAACCATTTCCTTAATTCTTACGGTGGTAATTTTCTTAGTTAGAAAATCCTGTAATCTGTCATTCTGTATTAATTGTACACATTATGCCATGTAACGATCAACAACTAGTCAAGACTATAGGTAAAATGAAAGGCAATGTGCGTAGGACTCCTTTCGTAATAATATAGGTGAAAATTGCATATGAGGTATCTGATTGTTCGCAACATTGCTCAAAAAGCTTCTTTCTTTCGCTCGATAGAGCAGGAGTTTATAAATGTCCCCCGTTGTATATTTTTAAGGAGTTTCTTTATAAAAGCCCCTATATTTTATACCACACGATAATAAGGGAAGAAAACGGGATTAATCATTAATCTGTAAATTAGAAACAGTGATAAGAATTTACATGTTATAAACCTTTTCCATCGCAAATAATATTTTTTCTCTGTATTAAACCTTAGTAAAAATCTTTCGAAAAACTATTGAAGAGCGATAAAAATTCCCTTTTCACATGTAACCACAAGATACGCGAGCTCAACAAGACCGATCAAGTGAGTGAAGAATCGAAGAGATCGATTTGTACTGACATCTTTGTTCCAACTAGTCGAGCTCGAGCGAGATCATGATCCGAGATCCATCGTTGAACGATGCTCGCATGATCTTCTCCAACGATCAAACCATCATCGGAACCGTTGGTCAGTCAGAACAGATCAAAACCCTCTATATCATTCTCCACCTTTTCCTCAATACTAGGGAAGATGAAAGAAAATTGAAGCTTAAAATTATTTAACAAATTATTTTACATATTTTTAGAAAAATCTAGAGTAGAAAATACGAATATATTTAAAATGGAAAAAGAGAAAAAAAATAAAGATGGGAAAAATAAATGGAGGGAGTAGGCGGCAAAGTGGTAGATGAGAGGTGGCAGAGGAAAGTTAAAACCCCCATTTATTGATTGCATTAATTTGGTGATGGGTATCAAAAATAAATGACTACCTTATGTACACTTCACATTAAATCTCCACCTTCTTTTTTTAGATTTTTCCCCTTTAAATGCTATGGGGCGGTTTGAGAAGGCCCATAAAAGGGGAATTAAATAGATGATGGCGATCCCAAGTTAGGAACGAGGGCAGCTATAATTAATGTCGCATTTATTCCGAAAATATTCAATCCTTGACAATGCCATTCATTCATCTCTGAATCTCGCGCCCCTCTATTAATTGCAAGTGAGGTTGCACTGTCGTCATAATTGTCTATATTTTTTTTAAAATAAATAAAAAGTAATATTTTATCGATGGGTAAGCTGTCAGATTATATTTTCCATCATTTTTCTACCGAATAATTAATATACATAAATCTAAAAGAATTGGATATTTTTATTAAAAAAAATCCGTGTTTTGAGATACAATTAAAATAGTCCAATATGATATACGTGATCCAAAATTTTAATAGGCAGTTTCTGATCAGCTATATGTTATCATTTCCTATATTATTATTATTATTATCATCATGGAGACGTTCGATTAGGTAATAAATAGAAATAAGGATGGAGAATAAGAAGGATAACAATCTATTATCTGTTTGATTGGAAAAATATGAAGAAGGAGAATAAGATAGAATAAGGATCTGGAGGTGAAATAAAGATAAAAATAAATGTTGAATAACGTGAAATAATGAGATGTAAATGTGAATAATTATGCTCTTTGTAACCGTGCAGGACGAGGAATTGATTTCTTATTCAGTACTTATTGTCCAACAAAATAACAATGATGTCTTAAACCTAAATGATAAAAGAATATAATAATAATTAATAGACATTTGCTGTACTGGAATTCATAAGCAAAAATGCTGTATTTCTTCAAACGGTGATTTTAACTGCTTATTTAAATTTGGAAACTTTCATATAACTTATTATTTTTTATCCCATTTCTGTCATGACCCCTTAGAAAGCTCAAGTAAAACCGTACCGTTTCCGTCGACAACGTTATAGAAATTTCTCTTCCGTTAATTTTATAAAATTTTTATTTGCATTTTCCAATAATTGCTCACAAGTCGACGTGTTGTTTCTCGTCTTTATTCGCATGACAAGTTGGTTTTAATACCCTGCATTTTATTTTACATTTTTTCGAGTCCATTTCTATTAAAATTTCCTAACATTTTCGAAAGGAGAAGAGTTCACAACTATATAATATAAGGATATAAAAATATGCTAAAAATAAATCTGAACTAATTTTAAAAGCGCTGATTTAAGAATGATATAACTTTTAAACTTGAGTCATTTCCAGTTTTTCAGAATAGCACTTACGTCTCTAATTTTATTGCGATTGCACTTGAGTCCCTATATTCTTACAAAATTCTCTGTATTACCTTTTGTTAGTATATACAAGGGTATAAATGTAAAAAGCACAATATTTTTATCACATATAAGGCGACATCTGTAATGCGGATAATTTCGTCAGGCTATATTTTCCAAATGGGATTTTACAGAAGCAATTCTAAAGATTTTGCAAATTTCTTCTCTGTATTCTTCGTAAATTTCACTTAGATCCCACAAACTTGTTAGCTCTTGCTAGGGTGGAGCATGGGTCAGGGCCGGCCCGACCTAGCTCACTACCCGGCCTGGTCAAGCCCGACCCAAGTCCGTGCCCACTTTCTAAATGGGCGGGCTTGACTGCCACTTTGGCCCATTTATCAAATCGGGCAGGGCTCGGGCTTGAGCGTGCCCTAATCCGACGCCCACAGGCCGGCTCGATTTAAGGCTCGAATCTAGGCCCGACCCATGAGCCTAGCCTGACCCCTCATTTCAAAAATCCTACATAACCTATTCGGCCATATCCCCCACAACTCCTCCCATTCGAGAAGAGATCCAAAAATTGGAATTACAAAATTAGTTCGTGTTTGTAATAAAATATTACAAATGCTCAAAAAATCCCTCCAAATCCAATCCTTCGAAAATTGAAGTAGTAAATATGTAAGATATGTTATAACCCAACTTTTGTGGGATTCGTGGGCCAGATCGACCCAAGCCCGACCCATCTTGGGTCTTGCTGGGCGCGGGTTTGGGCCTAGTTGCTAAAAATGAGCGGGTCGAGGCCCGACCCGTGGGTCTGATTTCCTAAATGGGCTTGGGATAAGTTGGGCCCGACCCGAGCCCGGCCCATGCTCCACCTTAGCTCCTGCACTACAGATCTATGGTTAACTCCCTTGAGCACATATCCTTTACAATACCGCAGGGGTCAGCTGTAATATGTAGGGGTGCCATGAGCCGCGATCAAGATCGAGCGGTTCACATGGTAAATGCTAAAAATACCTGGATTTCGTGTGAAGCACTCGATCTTGATTGAACAGCTCAGAATACCCTCTATATTACAGCCGGCCTCTGCAATACTGTAAAGGATCTGTGCTTTAACTCCTATATCATTTGTGATGTAAAATGAAGCAAATTTGCGAGATTTAGATGATAATTACGAAGAATACATCGTGGAGAAGGTTATTTTCCAAAGATTCTAGAGTTGTGATGTAAAAAATATTTTTCAATTTTGCCAAAGGAAATTTTATCATAAAAGACCCCTAGAATCTCGTCCATTACACCACAACCCCTGTAATCGTTGCAAATTATACAATGACCCCCCTGTAAATCGCGTTACTTGTACTAAAATACTTGGACACAGAGATATTTTTGTTAAATAGAACATAATTACATGGGTTGTGGTGTAATTTATTGTAGATTAGAAAGTATATAGACAATCATCGTAATAATTAATCTGGGTGTCTTGTATTATTTAAGGGTCCACGTTCCGTTTGTTTCAGTCATCATTATATATCTTATTAATGATGATGCAATATCAGGCATAATAGTGCCATTGACTTAAACACGGGGAATTTAGGGTTTAATATATATATATATATTGCTGTGGTTACAGTCCATAACAATGTGACAAAGATCATTAATGTCGATGATGGCGATTGATGGGCCCTTCGATTCAATGAAGCCGTAAGAATGGGCCCTCGGACATTTGAGGCCCACCAACTCCGTTGACGTCGATACGGTACGGATACATCATACAGGTATACGCGAAGGCGTTTTAAATTTCAGATAGGTATTTATATTACGAGGAAAGGGATTCTAATTTTACCTACTTCACATTTATTTTTAGCAAATTTTTTATTTTTTGAAAAATGCCATCGTAGATTTTCATATTAATATGTCACTCAAATTTATCAAAAACAGAGACTCATATGCCCTCCATCCAGAACATGTAAAATACAACAAATATGTGACCGTTAAAAAATAACTGTATGGATGGAAACCGTAGAACTCTCTGTTTCTAACAGTGTTGTAAAAGTCGTCTGACTGACCCGATAGTAAGTCCGACTAGTCTAGTAAATGGGGTGATCGATCGAGTACCAACTAATTCCGACTAGGTACACTAATAGTCTAATTTTTGCGAGGAGATACATATTTTTTTAATGTTTTACTTTTTTTATAAGAAAACTTATTATAATATACTTAATGTTTTATTTAAATTCAATTACTTCTTTTATTTTATTATGGATATATATTTAAAATAATCATAAAATTCAAATCCGATTAAATTCCGAATAAATCCGATTAATCGCCCGACTGTCGATTAATCTTTAATCAGTGACCCAGCCGACCGAGTACCGACTACCGACTTTTGCAACCTTGGTTTCTGATGAAATTTGAATGACATATTAGAAGGATAGTTATAAAAATCTACAGTGGTATTTTTAAAAAAATAAAAAAATTTGCTAAAAATGGACGTGAAGTAGGTAAGTTTACCTACTGCACAAAGTAGGCTCCCTATCCTCTTATATTATATGTTTGGCAATAGATCTGGCCAACGTGATTGGGGCCTGCCCGCTCAGTCTGTTCATGAATCGGCTTTGGGCTTGGAGATTTAAGTATGGGTCGGTCAAGCTTGCAAAAAATAAAAATATATAAATATATGCAAAATAGCACATTATTAATATGATACGCTTTAAGTTGTTCATTTGTGATACTAATTTTCAATAAAAATTAATAATTTACATGTCAAGTAAGATGTAAACTATTTATATTAGTTATATAAAGTATAAATGGTATTAATAAAATCATTTATACATATTAAATAGCATTAAAGAATTCAATAGAAAAGAAACGAAATGAGATATGGGTCGACCCATGGTTAGCTTTGAATAAATATTTTTTTAACCTCGATCCGTTTGACCCGACCCGTATTTTATCCAGGTCTATATTTGAGAATAACAAAATTTCAATCCTTGAAGATATAGACAAAAAAAATTACATGAATGGTATTGCCTACGTGAGATGTTCTCTGCGAGATATGAATGTATCTGAGACAACACCTGCTGGTAGTCAGAAGATTCTATAAATGCACCACATGTCGTATGTAATAAAGATGGAGCCCGTAGACGCTCTTGTCTTTGGTTTTTCTCGAAGGATAAGAAAATAGTAAATGTGTAATATTCAACCTTCAAAAATAGATTTACATCGAAAATTCAAGGAGTGTGAGTCTGTGTTATAACTTATAAGTAGTGGGGATTACTACTTGATAACTTGGGCTTAAATATTTTAGGTAGTTATCAACAAGTTCAATTGGATCCGAACCCAGCAAGTTTTCGGAAACAGTTTTCTGCGATAATGAACTGGAGACGTACGTCCGGGACGTTACAAGTTGCAACACCCTAACTCCCAAACATGGCCACACATCTTAAAATAACGAAGTGCGTGCTATAAGTGACGGAGATAACTACTTGACAATGTGGATTTAGGCATTATGTGTGGTTGCCAACGTTGAGTTCAAAATCAACAAGTTGTCAGGGCCAGTTTTCCATGATAATAGACCTGAAACCTAAGTTCGGGATGTTACAAAATGCGTGGATGCAAGTATAATGAATTATATAATCATGACGTGACCATTTGTTATGAGATGGTTTCGTGTGGTAAATTAATGAGAAAATGGATTATCATGGTGTAGGCTCCCATTTCCCTCTAAAGTTTCCTTCAAAAGTCCAAATTTAATGAGAAAAAGGCCGGGGTGTAGGTATTACCTACACCCTGGGTGTAATTATCTGACTCTTTTTTTCAATATTTTTTTATTTTTTTTGAAATGAAACTTTTGGGGAATTAGATCACTATATATCACCATGGTATCATTCCAAAATCAACTTAATTCAAGACTTCTATCATCTCCATTAAGACAACCAAATTTTAACGGTATCAGAATTGCTGAAATTGATCCATTCTAGATGAACGTGTTAGAAATGTTTGTTTTGCATGAAACTTGAAACACATATTTCCTTTAATATCTTAAGAAAATCACCCTAAGGTTTTCTTCAAAAAAATCCAAAATTAATGGGAAAAAAGGTCGTGTGTAGGCTCCCAACTCCCTAATATAGAAAGGAAAGGAAATTACTTTGAATTCAACCCAATTATTTTTAGGTTTTAGTGGAACTTTTGACACTCGTGTTTAGGTTTTCTGACCATTATCGAGGAAAATTGATTTGTTGGGTCGGGGCAAATTGAACTCGTTTGCAATCACCTAAAATATTCAGCTTAAATTATCAATAGTCTCACCATATATAACACACTTTCACAATTTGTGAATTTTCGATACGAGATTATGTTGATTTGCAACGATTTCCTTTGCTTTCTATCACATTGAAAATAAGCCTCCACGTCGTTCCCTTTTTCACTATCACTACTGTGTTGCTAGTAGGGATACAAACGGATATGGATATATCTGTATCCGATCCGTCACCGTATCCGTTTTATACATATTTCGACATCCGTATCCGTATCCGTTTTAAAATGGATACGGATATGGATATCGTTTTGATATCCGCAAACATCCGTATCCGTATCCGTATACCCGTTTTCATATATAAATATAGTCATATATTTATTTTTAACCCTATATAGCATAATTCTCTACCTCCTTTTATCATATTTATATAATTTTTATGATACAAACACACATTTAGTAAATTAATATTTTGTGTTTTCCATCAAATTCTTATAGATTTAAGTCGATTCTATAGAGTATTTTTAATATTACTCATGTGCGATAGTATCCGTTTTACATCCGTATCCGTTTTTTAAGGATATGGTAAGATAATTTTAATATCCGTCAATATCCGTATCTGCATCCGTATTCGTATTAAAAAATGAATAAGGATATGGTAATACCTTTATCCGTATCCGACCGTTTGCATCCCTAGTTGCTAGTAACATATCTGATAAACAAACTTAAGTACAAATATTTAAAGAAAATAAATTGTAGTTCCACAATTTGCTTACTCGACTGTTGACACAGACCCTTTTCCTCTTTATACACAAAAAATGGCATGAAGATTAGAAATAAAATCCAACCCTGGTAGACATTCTTTCTTTGGTCGGGTTCAATGTACTTTCTTTTCTAGATCTAAAAATTAAGTTGATAAAAAGCGCCTTTTTAATTAAATAAAAGGGATTTTATCACTTGTGCCTCTTCGAGATCTCGCAATTTCAGTTATGCCCCTATCTTTTTGGTAATATCAGTTGTGCCCCTCACTTCTTTCTCCGTCATCAGTTGTGCCCTTCCGTCAGATTGACCGTCAATGAATTGACTTAACCATAGTTTTTTCAAACCTTGGTGCAGTTAAGAGGGGTATTATTGTCCAGACTCCTCTTCTTCCTCCTCCAACCTCCTCCTCCTCCCTCTCCGCCTGGAGTTCGCCGGAGTTCGCCTGCGCCTGCACCGCGCACGACCACACCACGCCCTCCTGCTGCCCTAGCCATTGCCAGCCACATGTCGCCTGCGACCTCCCCCAAAGCCGCACGCACGCCCCAACCTGCCCCCTTCTTCCCACCAGCCGCCAGCCTGCGACCTCCCCCAAAATGGGCAGGAGATTAGGGTTCGTAGAGGTGAATAAGGAATCTAAGCGAACATCTTGGGGTTGGTGTTGAAATCTTGTGGGTTCGGTGGAGTGGACGGAGAGGCAGACATAGTCCCTGTACCACACCGCCCCCGCTCCTGTAGACAGTGGCGGTCGCGGCAGCTGTTGCGGAGGGAAGAAGGGGGCATGCTGGGCCGACCCAGGGGAGCAAGTGCTGGGCGGCGCGGGGCAGGGGCGGGGCGGTGCGGGGCTGGCGGCGCGGGGGCGGCGCGGTGCAGGGTTAGGCGGCGCAGGGGCGACGCGTTGCGGGGTTAGGCGGCGCGGGGGAGGGGAGGGGGCGGCCCAGGGGAGCAGGGGCTGGGCGGCGCTGGGCAGGGGGGGCGGTGCGGTGGCGGCGCGGTGCGATGCTAGGCGGCGCGGGGGAGGGGAGGGGGCGGCCCAACACCTAGCAGGAGGAAAAAGGCACTTTTTTGCGCAGGCAGCAGGGTCATTCCTCGATTGCTTAAGGCAGAAGTGGCCCACTTTCCCGCTCCGCTTCACTCTCGGGGAGGGAGGAGGAGGAGGTTGGTGGAGGAGGAAGAGGATGGAGGATGAGGAGGAGAAGAAGAGGATGGGGAAGAGGGTATAACATGATCATATAACCCTTTTTTTTTAAATTAATACCGCTTATGTCCTCAAAGTTGACGTCCGTTTGCATTGTGGATGGACGGTCACTAACCTGAGGGGCACAAGTGATAAAATAGCAAGAAGTGAGGGGCACAACTGATATTACCAAAAAGATAGGGCCATAACTGAAATTGCGAGATCTCAAGGGGCACAAGTGATAAAATCCCTAAATAAAAATAACATAATGTTTTTTTAATTTCCGAAGTTGTTCTTTTATTTTCCCGTGATTAGTTATCATCTACTAAGAAAGATATTTCAATTTCTTATTCTCGTTTTCTTCTTCTTCCATAAAGCACATGCATGTTTTTTTGTGGGTATTTTACAATTATGTCATGAGATTATGCAATTCAATTATATCCTTATATACATTTTTTAATATCACTTGTGCCCCTACTTTATTGAACAGTTAACACTTGTGCCCTTTCGTTAGTTTGACCCTATGATCTACACAAAACGTGGTGTAACTAAGGAAAATGTTCTTTTACAATTTGACACCTTTGATATTATGCAATTACGGTTACACGCCTACTTTTTTTGCAATATCACATATACTCCTACCTTCGTGAACCATTAACAGTTATGCCCTTCGGAGGGACACAAGTACAAAATCTTATGACAATTGTGCCCCTCCATCAATATCTTCTTCACCCAGTCGCCCCAAGCTTGCTCTTCCTTCGTTTTTCCCACTCCAAGCACGTTCCTTTGCCCCATGCCGACCGTTGCGTAGATAGGTGTTTGAAAATGAAAGAAGCTAGACGAGTGGTTGGGTTGGTTAGGGCTAGCTGCGAGGAGGAGGGGGCTGGGTGTTAGGGTGAGGAGGGGGCTGGGGTTGGCAAAAAGATGCATGAGTTGGGGGCTAGGTGTGGCACGGAGGAGGGGTGCAGAGGTCAAGGGTAGGGTTGAGGTGTAAGGGGTGGAGGAGATCGATGGGACTAGCGATGAGGAGGAGGGAGGTGGGAGTGAGGATCGAGTGTGGAGAGGAGGTGGCCAAGGGGCCGAGGGGGAGGGGTTGGTGACTACGAGGAGGAGCATGCTGGGGGAGAAGATGGGGTGGAGTATGGGTGATTAAGGGCTGGAGCTGGAGGTGTCAGAAAATTCTCAAGTTTGATATACGCTTAGGTTCGACTTGCTAAAAGTCGATCCAGATTCGGTTCGGAAATAAACGAACTGAAGCTGAACATAAGTTTAGACTCGATTAAATAAACGGACCGAACCTAAAAATCACAAGTTTGCTCATGTTTGATTCGTTAAAACTTGATAAACACACACATACATATTTACAAATCTTTATCTGCATAAGTGGACTTTTTTGAGATAAGTAGATTTATTCCCAAGATAAGTGAACTTTATCTATAGATAACTGAATATTTATGGGATAAGTAATTTTTATCTCAATATAACTTATCCTAAAATAAATAGTCACATTGTTGTTACAACATCCATCATCTACGTGTCTCGAACTTTTCCCTTTTTATCCTCAAATCAATGGAACAAGTATAAACCTCACTTATCACATATCTTCACATTATTCCTTATCATCATTTGAACGGATATAAAGATATAATGTAATTATTCTTTTTTCAAAGAGACGAATTCTTATTAATCAAAATTTTCAAAAGATGAAGAAGGGTTAGATAAAGAAAAAATGAGTGAATGTTTATTCTAATTATATACACATACATATATTTTCATTTCTTTTGACACCCTATTATCAGAGAATTGTCAAGTTCGATATTCGCTTAGGTTTGATTCAACTAAAAAGAGGTTTGATTCAGGTTCGGTTAAAAAATAAACAATCCGAACTTGGACACAAATTTAGGCTGAATTAAATAAACGAACCGAACCTAAAAAATATAGGTTCACTTAGGTTTGATATGTTTACACCCCTAGTTGGAGCAGGTTGGGGGTGAGGGGAGATGCAGCTAGGGGCATCGAGGCGGAGGTTTGGGCGGAGGTCTAGGTCAGAGGAGCAAAATCGAGGATGGGGTGGATCTGGGCAACATGGAGGAAGGAAGAAGATTTGGAAGAATGAAAATTTACACGTGTACCCATCTCTTTCATTCCAACCACACTTGTGCCCTTAAGTAACATCAATTTGGAAGGAGAATGAATGCCAACTAAGTCGAGGGACATAATAGTTAACGACCCAAAAAGGTAGGGACACAAGTGGTATGCAAAAAGGACAGGAGTATAACTATAATTACAGAATCTTGAAAGGGCATTAAAAACAATTCCTTTTTTACATTCATTATCAAGTTCCGATAAATGATAAATGTTCAGTTTCCTTTCAAATAATTCCATTGGCATTTTATTTCATTTTCGTCATTTTACTCAAATAGCATGGACATCATCGACGTTTTATTAATTCAATTCATCTTTTTATATTAAACTTCAATAAATAAATGAATTTTACTAATATAAATCCTTGCAATATTTATTTATTTTCGATCATTTCTTGTTGATTAACATACAGTAGAGAACGAAATGTAAGTCCTAGTAATTCCATTTCAAATATCTAAATTATTTAGAGACGAGACAAAACTGAAGAGTACATGAAGGGGTTATGAATGCATATAAACTTATATTTATTTCTTAAAGATGGCCAATGGATTTACCACATGATCGGAGAACAAAAAAAACTCCAACCTAAACCAAACCATTTATAAAAATAGAACGATTTGATAAACCAAAAGAATTCAATAAAAAAACACTAGATGCCACTTAAACAAACTTATCTATTAGGCCGATTCCACTATAAAATAATTAGCAATTACTCCGTATATTTGACTATTCTTGGAGATCATTCCTAATGTTAAAGCCAACATTCCATATGCTCAGAGACATGTATACAGTGAGGCATCTTAGTTTAAAGATTTTTTTAATTACAAAAATATTCCTGAACTATACACCCGATTTCAATGTCGTGCCTGAACTTTGAAAGTAAGAATGTCATAATCGATCTTTAATATTTGTCTTAATGCAATCTTTTACTATTAGATTATTTTGTCCTTTTTAACATTAAATCACAACAGCTGTGTATAGTTCATGTACTTTTTTGAAATTTATTATAGTTCATGGCAAAGATTTATTAACAAATGTAGCTACCGACGGTACAACATATACCCAAACCACAGACGGAGATATGATGTTGGGGAGAGGGGACGGTTGTGCCCCTCCTCCTCCTTTAAATGTTGTGGTCTACTCACCATTAAAGTCCCAATTAACGAAGCTTTCAAGTTAAGTCATGTGATATTATGTAATTCCACGTGTTATTTTTCGCCTATTCTCTCCGTCCATGACTTGAATAGTGTAGGGTTGGGAGATTGGATCGTCTGCTGTAGTCCTTGCTGCAGCAGAGTCGGATGTAGGGGTTGGGGCCGCTCGATCTTGATGAAGCTTTCAAGTTAGGTTTACATGATCCAGGTCCACACAAAATGCTAATTCGTGGGAACCGCTCGATCAAGATCGAGCGGCTCCAACACCTACAACCGACTTTGCTGCAGCAAGGGCTACAACAGATGATCCAATCTCTAGGGTTGGAGGTGTTAGTATATCCCTGCATGTTTTAAAACATGAATACAAATGCAGATACTTAGAGATATTCTATGTATTAGGTTATATATATATATATATATATATATATATATATATATATATATATATAAGGACCCTTTCAAATGAGGTGGGGTCTCATAGAGATTATAGTGAGCCAACCATAATTACGGTTGGATTAAGAAGGGATGGATGAGATCAAAACCACTATCATTATATGGAATGGTTTTGATGATAAACTACTTTTATATTTAGAGGATACGAACCTGCGATTTTCAGGGGAGAGTAGAGGAAAACACGGGTCTACAAATTAGGCATAACTAATTTATTAAAAAGAGATTTATGGCCGACTATTCTATATATTATGCTTTATTGAATAAGGTTTAAACGAATTGCTATTGTAAATTACTTTTTTGAAATAGAGCTAATAAATTTACAAAAATTTGTTCATATTTTGTTGGTTTTATTAGCAGCAAATGTACTATATTTATGTCGTTATGATTAGTTAAATAGTTTAGGAGGAAATAAAATGGTATCCAAAGGTTAATGAGGTTTCTTTACGAACAATTTCAATTATTGAACACAGTAAATATGTTATGGTTTACAAAAAACAAATGTATTTAAAAACATTCAACAACAATTAATTAACAGTTTTCACAATTAATTTTTACGTCTAAATTTGAATATATTGGAACAAATTTGAAATTTGAAGGCTTAATTATACAAAAACTTGATTGTTATTCGAAATAGCATATATTACTAAAATTTAAATTTTAAGCAAATTTAATATAAACACATGATCTCAACAATGTATACTCCGATGTTTGAAAATAATTTTAACATTAAAAATTTTGTAATTTAATAATTATGTAAAATTGAAATTTAGTTAATTTTTTCTTAATATTGATTTGATTTATACAAATATTTACAGAAGTTTTGAAATAAAATGATACTATATTACAAAATTTGTTGGATTAAAAAATATATTTCCTATTGGATGGTTCCGACTTTACAATTAAAAATTAACATTGAGTTATAAATGGAAAGATTAATTGAGTAATCATGAGGAGGTATCGACGGGTCCTTGTGATAATAATAAAAGAAGGATAGTATTAATTAACTTCCGTAAATGGGAGCTCACGGTCAGCTTCCAAATCCAACGAAATACTCGGAATTATGGTTAATAGGTTAAGAATTTCCATAAAAAGGGAGAGAGGGCGGTTTTGATGGTGGTTTTCTATTGCAAACCCTGTTTTAATCATGTCCATCGATCCAAATCTAACGGCTGTATATTGCGGCTCATCATAATCACAATGAGACCCCCGTCTCATTTAAAGTTTCTCCTATATATATGGGTAAAATGGGGCTGCCCCCTGGGAGTAGCCAACTTGGCTACACACACCCCTATTTTCCCTCATTTTTTATTTCTTTGGAAAATAAAAATTTGTATATTCATCACTATATACCTCTAACATTCTATTAAAATTTCGTCAGAAACAGAGACTCCTAAGCCCTCCATCCAGACGTCATTTTTTTAACGGTCGCAAGATTTTTTAAATCGACCATGTTTGGATGGAGGCCGTAGGAGTCTCTGTTTCTGACGAAATTTTAATAGAATGTGAGAGGGATATAATGATGAATATACAAATTTTTATTTTCCAAAAAAATAAGAAAATGAGGGAAAATAGGGGTGGGAGTAGCGAAGTTGGCTACTCCCTGGGGGCAGCCCCATTTACCTCTCTCTCTCTCTCTCTCTCTATATATATATATATATAGAGGAAAATGGGGCTGCCCCCTAGGGGGAGCTAACTTAGCTCCCCCCGCCCTATTTTCTTAAAAATTTTTTATTTTTTTTGTAATTTTTTTCCGTGAATATTCATCACTATATCCCTATATTATGTCATAAAAATTTCGTGTGAAACAGAGACTCCTACGGCCTTCATCCAGACAGTCATTTTTTTAACGGTAACAGGATTTTTTAAATCGACCCCGTTTGGATGGAGGTTGTACGAGTTTCTGTTTCGCATGAAATTTGAATGACATAATATAGGGATTTAATAATGAATTTATACGGTTTTAGATTTCAAAAAAAATAAAAAAATTTTGTGAAAAAAGGGCGGGGGAGCTAAGTTAGCTCCCCCTAGGGGGCATACACATTTTACCCAATATATATATATATATATATATATATATATATATATATATATATATATATATAGGGTAAAATGGGGCTGCCCCCAGGGAGTAGCCAACTTGGCTACTCCCACCCCTATTTTTCCCTCATTTTTTTATTTTTTGGAAAATAAAAATTTGTATATTCATCATTATATCCCTCTCATATTTTATTAAAATTTCGTCAGAAACAGAGACTCCTAAGCCCTCTATCCAGACGTCATTTTTTTAACGGTCGCAGGATTTTTGAAATCGACCATGTTTGGATGGAGGCCGTAGGAGTCTCTGTTTCTGACGAAATTTTAATAGAATGTGAGAGGGATATAATGATGAATATACAAATTTTTATTTTCAGAAAAAAATTAAAAAATGAGGGAAAAATAGGGGTGGGAGTATCCAAGTTGGCTACTCCCTAGGGGCAGCCCCATTTACCTCCTATATATATATATATAGAGGAAAATGGGGCTGCCCCCTAGGGGTGCTAACTTAGCTCCTCCGCCCTATTTTCTTCAAATTTTTTTATTTTTTTTGAAAAATTTTTCCGTGAATATTCATCACTATATCCCTATATTATGTCACAAATTTCGTGTGAAACAGAGACTCCTACGGCCTCCATCCAGACAGTCATTTTTTTAACGGTAACAGGATTTTTTAAATCGACCCTATTTGGATGGAGGTCGTACGAATCTCTGTTTCGAATGGAATTTGAATGACATAATATAGGGATTTAATAATGAATTTACACGGTTTTAGATTTCAAAAAAAATAAAAAAAATTTGTGAAAAAAGGGCGGGGGGAGCTAAGTTAGCTCCCCCTAGGGGGCATACACATTTTACCCATATATATATATATATATATATATATATATATATATATATATATATATATAGAGGGGTGATCCTATGAGAGCAAGGGTTTTTGAGAGCATGAGAGCAATTAAGATGAGCCCTTGGATCCAATTCCCGTCAACGGTAAAGATTAAATTCCAATGCCCGTCTTTCCCCTTTCAACAACAGACCCTTGGGATTCCCCCACCTTTGTTCCCTTCCCCAACCTTCTCCCAACGAAAGGTGTTCACCAGATGGCACTTACGGCTCCAGCAGTCTCTTTCAACCCTCGCACATGTCCGTCAACGACGGTAGCAGCTCCATTATCCTCCTCACGCTGGCTATATCTGCATCCCTACGGCTACGTCCACGGACGGTTCCTACGCCTCCTCGACTCGCTGGGTCCGCAACCCATTGGATGGGTGTCCCTCTCCTCCCACTCGCTGCTTGCTCGCAGCAGCACAGTTCTACCTTGCAGCAGCACGTCATTTTTTTAACGGTCGCAGGATTTTTGAAATCGAGCATGTTTGGATGGAGGCCGTAGGAGTCTCTGTTTCTGACGAAATTTTAATAGAATGTGAGAGGGATATAATGATGAATATACAAATTTTTATTTTCCAAAAAAAATAAAAAAATGAGGGAAAAATAGAGGTGGAAGTAGCCAAGTTGGCTACTCCCTGGTGGCAGCCCCATTTACCTCATATATATATATATATATATATATATATATATATATATATATATATATATATATATATATATCCTTAAAAAATGCATAGAGAAATGGAAACGATTCGAAAATCGCTGCCGGTTTTAGAACATGAACACGGATATGAAAAGTATATTACCTATCATTAAAAAATGATACGGATTGAATACACATAATACCAAAGATACTCTATGTATTAGGTTATACATACTTCTATTGATATCTTACGCATGATATAAAAATAATAAGTGTCTTTATCATGATAATTATATCAAAAAGTTTCCAACATTATATTCGTTTTTGAGTAGATATGAATATGTATTTTTATTCTGGCATATATATTAATTGATAAGGGTATATATTTTTAGTTTTTTTGCAAATATAACTATAAATACAAATAGCATTTTTATCTTTTCAAGTTTGGTAAATATGAATATATCTACATATGCCCCCATTATTTTTTAGATGGATATGAATACACACTTTTTATTTTGATTGATATAGAAATGCATATGGATACAAATTTCTATTTTTTAGCTGACAAGTGTATGGAAAATCATATCATTTTTATTTTTTAAGATATGGGTATAAAATACATATTTTTCAATAGATATAGATATGAGTATCCATGTTACTAAATCTATGTGCTTGTTTGGTTACTGAGTTGGTCTGGGTTGGGATATCCTCCTGTGAATAATAGTTGTTTGGATGACTAGGAGGATTGTAATGACAATTGCGATGTGATATCAAAGAAATTGTAAGATTAATATAACTAATCCCAATCCAGGAATGCAGGGTTGGAATCAAGGATATACCGGGATAACCAGATGTACCCTCTCAACCAAATATACCCTATATGTGCATATTGTATTGACATATATCTCCGCTTGACACCATTGAAAATTTCAAGCATTCTTGATAGTACATACGAATGGAATACGAAAATATATGTGCAAGTAATAATCATGAGGAGGGACAATTTTGATTAATTTATTGACTTGACAGTTAGTATAATTTAGATTTAGTATTGTAAGAACAAAGGATAGTTTTTATATGCCCATTTAAAATTGCATAATCAAAAGTTGGTAAGTTGGTTACACTTTTGCCACGTGGAATATGAGCTATTTGGCATACATCACCATAATTTACTTACTCCAGGTAAAAGCAATATTTCTTGAAGGATCCAAACCCCCCATGCACTCTAAAAAGAGTTCCATGGGGGTGCGAGCTAACTTGGCTCCCCTCGCCCCACTTCGCCCGTTTTTTATTTTTTTGAAAATTTCTTCCGTAGAATTTCATCACTATATCCCTATATTATGTCATTAAAATTTCATGCGAAAGTGAGACTCCTACAACCTCCATCAAGACATTCACTTTTAACGGTAACAAAATAGCTAAAATCGACCCCGTCTGAATGGAGACCATAGGAGTCTCTGTTTCACACGAAATTTTATTGACATAATATAGGGATATATTTATGAAAATTCACGGAAGAAATTTCAAAAAATAAAAAATAAAAAAATCGGACGAAATGGGACGAGAGAAGCCATGTTAGCTCCTCTATGGGGGCAGCCCCATTTTACCCCTCTAAAAATACTACAAAGAGGGGTACTATTTGAACAAAGGTAGATGATGTAATTAAGATGTGATTCCTTATTTTTTGAATATCTTTATAAAGTGTATTTATCTGAGGATAAATATATATTATCCGACGTCGAAATATGCGCCGATTTTTTAGGATTACAAATAAGACATCCTTATCACACCTGAGAACTTTTCTTCGATTCAAGAAGGGATGAGTATTGGGATGTGGGGAGTTATCCGAATCAATTCATGAACCTGACCAACGAACCCAATCCATATTTGAATCAGATTTACAGTGGCCGGATTTTTATCACAAATTCATCCAACTTAATACATAGGTTGGTTTGGGTCGGAATCATTTCAGATTTATGAGCGCTCCAGCTCGACCCATCCATTCCTTAGACATTCTACACAAGCACGCACGCACACGCACGACCGCACATAAGCACGCACGCACACGCACACATACACACCCATTTATTTTTTTACCACTTTTAAAATTTTTTAGAAAAATACTTAAATGGATTTTCATAACTATATTCCTCTAACATGTCATTCAAATTTCCTCGGAAACAGAGACTTGTATGCCCTCCATCCAGGAGATGTCGCTTTCAACAAATCTGAGACTGTTAAAATCACCTGTCCTGGATGGAAGGCATAAGAATCTCTGTTTCCGATGAAATTTGAATGACAAGTTAGAGGGATATAGCTATGAAAATCCATGGACGTATTTTTCAAAAAAATTAAAAAAATTACGAAAAATAGAAGTGGAGTGGGTAAGTTACCTACCCCATTTTTATTTTTTGAAAAATAGTTCCATAGATTTTCATAACTGTGTTCTTTTAATATGTCATTAAAATTTCGTCAGAAACAGAAACTCCCATGCGTTCCATCCAGGACATGTAATTTTAATGGTCTTAGATTTGTTGTAATTTACCTATTCTGATTGGAGAGCACATGAGTCTCCGTTTCTGATGAAATTTTAATGATATATTAAAGGGATATGATTATGAAAATCCATAAAAGCATTTTCAAAAAATAAAAAAGTGAAAAAATGAAAGTGGAGTAGGTAAGTTATATACTCCATGGAGTAGGATCCCTTTCATATATATAGGAGGCTACAACCTGGGTGTAGTCAATTGGCTACAGGGTTCGAAAATAAAAAAAAGTAATATCTAAAAATGAGTTAATTTCAAAAGCTTAACCCAATTTTAAATGAGCCCAAGTCTTAAAGTTCTGCAAACTTGACCATCTAAGTTGGGACCTGCGAGCCCAATGGATACCCAACCCAAAAGCCTAAGATTATACAAACAGCATAGAATGCCCCCTTACCATGGATTGTTACAATATCATCATACTTGACTTATATTACAAGAGTGTCTTTGCAATTGTCATCAAACCTTGATTGTATTATAAGTGTCTTAATCGTTTCAAACCTCTTGTTTCTGCATAAAAATACATACAAATTCATCGAGCATGTAGGTGACAACTCCAGTAATGGTTTCGTCGGAGCAGCTGCTGCTCCACTCCTCAGGACATCAATAGATTCCCCTTCCTCACCATCTCTTCCTTTGCTATTGCATCTTGAGTGGCACCACCACCTTTTCCTCTTCTGCATATCCGATGTCACACCCTCCTCGTCTGACGATCCTAAAGCGGCAATCACATCCTCGTCGCCGTGGCCTCACTATTCTTCTTTGCATTGTCAAAAAGGCAGCATCAGTGGCAATTTGGATCAGGTGGGATGAGAATCCAAGATGACAGTGTGGGTGACAAGGGCTCCAGCGAGGACGGTGAAGGTAGTGTAGGTAATAGAGAGGACACTCAGGCTGGACTTGGATTCCATGGTGGCAGTGTTGGAGGAGATGATGGCGAAGGCAAGGGCGGCAGCGGCAGGGTCAGAGGAGGGGACAGTGAGGGGGACTTCTTTCAAATGAAGTATTCAAATCCTAAAAAAAAAGGAAATACTTTGCTGTCATAATACACATAAAAGTTCAACAATGCCATAATACTGTAAAAGGACATCTAAGAGATTCATTTTTACATGGATTTTATGCATTCAATAGATTTCACCTCAATGGATAAGGTCCTTGGCCATTTTCATTTGAAATGATGTGTCGCCTTGCTTGAATATACGCGCGTGTATGTGTGCGCATGCATGCAAGTGCCAACTTATTATCATCAATACTAATAGTTTGTAGTTGTATCTTTATTGTTTAGATAAGGAAGGAACAAGTTCTAAATCAGGAAATGGACCGATATTTGGAAGCAACAGGCCACCAAAAGTCGAAGATCGAAGATAAAGTTCTAGGGCTAGATGATTCGCTGGTAGGAGCCCCTCCTCTTCTTATAAGAGAGCTTGGTGGTCTTCTACTTGTGGACCGTCTAGATCTTGTTTTCGCCGGTTCTGATGTTATCTCGTGCCACACATCCATACTCGATCTCTCGGATACATCCGAGAGAGCCGATAATATAAGTATGATCGTGTCCATATGGAGAAGGAAAAGAAACAGAGAAGTAAAAGAACATTCAAGCAAGGTTTCTTTTCACATATATATTTTTTACCTTTTCGTCCCTGGTAAGTCTTAATGACTGGACAAACATACCTTGAAGGCAGGGGCATAGGATGTAGAGTGGAAAGATTTTGTAGCGGTTATAATGTAAATATGAATTATGTAGGGATCATGATGAAATTATAAAAATGCACAGGGGGTTGTACATAATACTCCTTTATGTATAAAATGGAAAATATAATATAAAGTTGATAGAAGTATGTTTACCATACTCCTTTATGTATAAAATGGAAAATATAATATCAAGTTGATAGAGGTATGCTTCCTTTATGTATAAAATGGAAAATATAATATCAAGTTGATAGAATTATGCTCACCATTTTTAAAACTAATACGGATGCATATGTTCAAATTTATAAAAAGGTAATGAACTTAACATGAATATAGCTGTATTAGTTTGCATTCGTAAATAGATTACGGCAGAATAAAAACCCAACATCCGTTGCAAACATTCTTATACTTAGATGAATACAGACATACATACATATATAATGATTTTTATTCAATGGACTCTATGCCCATTTGAGTTTTGGTGAGCATCTAATTTTAGCCGTAAGATTTAAATCTCTCAATTCTTAAAAAATGAATATAATTAGAATGGAAAGAATTCTAAATTGGAAATGTTAAGCAATTCTAAGGTTAGTATAAGTGTATGGAAACCTTTATTGCAACGAGGCGATTGATCATCTAACAATTTTTGATCTGGGGATTTGCACAGCGAAGTGATTGTTTTTCTCCGATGCAACGTAGAAAGAATTTGTTTCTTTTAATTATTTTGATTTGGATCTGGCTGATTGTATATGGTGATTGTTTTAGATCATGTTTATGTAAAATAGATTATGACCAAGTAGGTCAAGAACCGCCGCCGGCCGTTGCGCCATATGTCGGCCCGAGCCTATAATCTTCTAGTCCAAGCTCCTCGCTCTTGTCTTGAATCTCCGGTCGGGTAGAATCTCCGGAGAACTAGATATATAGAGGAAGTCTTTTTTCTTTCTTTTCCCCTCTTCCTTGGGGGGGTCAGAGGGGGGAGACGCAAACATAGGGGAGATGCTATATATTCACTTTCAATATGCTTAGATGTACTATAGAGAAAGAGAAAAAGAAAGACTCCTCCTTTCAATTGACATAGTCCTCTCTAAAAGCTTGCTTACTCCTGAGGTTTGAAAACCCCGAAAAAGAACCAACTTTCGAAATCAGACTAAGTGTTCGCAAAAGTCTTTCTTTAGTTTTTGAACTAGACTTTCGATAATAACCTCGACATCTCGCCTGACGCTTGCTCACTAGAAGAGTCAAGCGAGAGCAGCTAGTTTAGAAGGAAGAGTGAAAAAGGGTAAAAAAGTCAGGCAAAAGCAAGGTGCGTCATTAGAGGGGCCCGAACGAGAGCGGAGGATGCAGGGAGAAGGTATTCTCATCAAATAAGCCCAAAACCAACGAGCATTTTACCCAACGTGCTCTCGATTAGTCCTTAACCAATTCGACGATGGTTCAAAGAAGGGGCGCAGGGAGTATTGGATAGTTCGAGGTAGTAGAGAGGAGCTAAAGTATACTCCAATTCAAATCAATCACCCCATGTTCCCTTTCGTGTATATCCTCAGATGCAGACTATGATGGTTGCCCAAAGAACAGAAAGAGCCGCGCACAAGCCCTTCACAGCTGATTTGACTTGGGAATCACAAGTTGCTGCCCACCCTTCCTCCGTTTTTATAATCGTGTGAACGGAGTGGGCAGATTATCAAAGAATGAATGGGAAGGAGGTCCTCATACGGAGTCGCACACGTCGAGCAGTGCGGGAGACTGGAGAATGGGGAATTGAAAGAAAAAGAAGTATTTTTTCACCTCCCTTCTTTCTTCACTTTCTACTTTCTCCTTTCCTACATCCATTTTACGTGAACCAATATGTCCATTCCCACGTGAACCAATTCTTGGTACTAAGCTCTTGGTGATTGCTTTAGTCCATACAAAGATCTTTTTAGTTTACGACACATGTCACCCTTCTTGAACCCATGTGACATTTTCATATACACTTCTTCTTTGAGATCATCATTCAAAAAAATATTTTTCACATCTAATTGATACATTTTCCAGGAAAAATGAGTTGCTAGGCAAATAACATCTCTAATCGTGTTCATCTTGGCAACAAAAGCAAAGGTGTCGATGTAGTCAATCCTATATTTCTGACTGTATCCTTTAGCCATAAAGCGAGCTTTGAATCTATCAACATTCCCCTCAACATCATATTTAATCATGTAGACTAGAGATGAAAACGAATGTGAATATATTCATATCCGATCCGCTATCGTATTCGTTTTATACATATTTTGACATTCGTATTCGTATTCGTTTTAAAATGGATGCGGATATGGATGTCACTTTAACATTCGTAAATATTCGCATTCGTATTCGTATATTCGTTTTCAGACATAAGTATAGTAATATATTTATTTATAAATGTGTGTAACGACATTTTATGATTGCATTCACCATCATTGATATAATTTTTATGAAATTGCATTATCTGGTATATCTATTTTATGTTTAAACCATCCTAAACATGTGTATTAGTAAATTATTTTTGTTATTATTCGTATTCGATTCGTATTCATTTTACATTCGTATTCGTTTTTAAGGATATGGTAACACATTTTTCACATTCGTCAATATTCGTATCCGCATTCGTATTCGTATTTGTAAATGGATAAGAATATGATTATACATACATTCGTATCCGTATCCGATCGTTTTCATCCCTAATGTAGACCCATTTCGAACCAACAAGATGAGCACCTTTAAGAGTATTGTTGGGAAACGTGAATGAGATGATCTATTCCATAGCCCTAGGCTCTCTTATATAGGAGAGTAGCCTATGGGTAAATTACATAAAGAGAATAACAAGAAAATAAAATAACAAAGAGATACAGAATAGCCTATGCGTCAACACTCCCCCTCAAGATGGAGCATAGATATCAATCATGCTCAGCTTGGACGCACACTTCTGGAATGGGCCTTTAAATAATGCCTTGGTGAAAATATCAGCAGTCTGATTCTCTGATGTGACGTGAGATGTAGCAATGAACCCCTTCTGAATCATGTCACGTATGTAGTGACAGTCGACCTCAATATGCTTGGTCCTCTCATGAAAAGCTGGGTTATTTGCAATGAACAAGGCGGCCTGATTGTCACATTCCAACCTCATAGGAAGAGGTATGTCAATACATAGGTCTGCAAGTAAGGATTTTACCCACATCATTTCTGTGCTCGCCTGGGCCATAGCCCTATATTCTGATTCAGCACTGGATCTAGCTACTACTGTCTGCTTCTTGCTCTTCCACGAAACTAGAGCATCTCCAACATAGACTGCAAACCCTGATGTTGACTTCCTGTCCTTGGGGCATCCTGCATAGTCTGCATCCGCACATCCTGTAACAGAAATCTCCTTTCCTTTCTTAAATATCAAGCCTGCACCTGGAGATGATTTTAGATATCTCAGAATCATGTGTATGGCATCCATATGGACCTGGCGTGGTTGCTCCATGAACTGGCTCACACGACTCACTGCAAACTGTATATCAGGTCTAGTGATAGTGACATATAGTAATTTGCCCACCAGTTCTCTGTACCTTCTCTGATCCACCTCTTCTGTGTCATCATCATACAGCTTCATGCTAGGGTCCATTGGTGTCGTAGCAGGTCGACACCCTAGCATACCTGTCTCACTCAGTAGATCTGTGACATACTTCCTCTGTGTCATGACTAATCCATATGGATTTCTAGCAAATTCCAGCCCCAGGAAATATCTAAGGACTCCCAAGTCCTTGGTGACAAACTCGGTCCCCAACCTTTCTTTTGCTTGCTTAATGCCTTGGTCATCATCACCTGTAATCAAGATATCATCAACATAAACCATGATTACAATGATACCTCTCGCCGTCTTCTGCACGAACAAGGAATGATCAGCATTGGAGCGTTTATATCCTTGTTTCTCAAAGAGGTCTGAAAGCTTCTGAAACCATGCTCTGGGGCTCTACTTAAGACCATAGATGGCCTTATGCAATCTGCAAACCTTGGAACACTCCCCCTCAACAGCAAAACCAGGTGGCTGTTGCATATAGACTTCCTCCTGCAAGTCTCCATACAAAAATGCATTCTTTACGTCCAGTTGATAGAGTGGCCAGTCTTTAGCAACCGCAACAGATAGCAGGATCCGTAAAGTGGAATGACGCGCCACAGGGGAGAAGGTGTCTAGGTAATCTACCCCATATGTCTGCGTGAAGCCCCGAGCAACAAGGCGTGCCTTGTACCTGTCAATGGAACCATCTGCATTGTGCTTAACTGTAAACACCCATTTGCAACTCACCGGGCTAACATCTGGAGGTATAGGAACCAAACTCCAGGTTCCTCTAGACTGAAGTGCCTCCATCTCCTCTTCCATTGCTAGTCGCCATCTAGCATCCTGCATAGCATCATGATGGTTCCGTGGAATGGCTGTAGCTGAAAGTGCCAATGCAAACGTCCTGAATGGTCCAGATAGCCTCTCAAACGACACCACTGCTGATACTGGATACTGGACACAGCTTCTCTTCGGCTTCCGTAGAGCGATTGGAATATCTAGGTCCTCTGTGGTATCACCATGCTCCTGTAATGCACCCTGCTGAGAAATGTTGTCAGATCCATCAACATTAATATTCTCATTACATATCATAGGCGAGCTAGTTGACTGGTCAGGACCATGAGCTTGATTCGGCCTCCGGGTGTAATGGAATGGTAACGGAGGTACTATTGATGGCGGTGGCGGTGGTGGTGGTGGTTCAGATGTTGGTGGCGGTTGTGATGTTGGTGGTGCCATGAATACAATGTCAGGGGATATAGGTGGCGGCTGCATCTTCCCAGAATCTGAGAAATACATGATGGATTCAAAGAATGTAACATCTGCACTGATCATATACCGCCGACGCACAGGGTCAAAACACTTGTACCCCTTTTGAGTTCTGGAGTACCCCACAAAGACACACTTGACAGCTCTAGGAGAGAGCTTGTCAGAACCGGGCGACAACTGATGGACAAACGCGACTGACCCAAACACACGAGGGGTAAGAGTGAACAGATCCTTGTCAGGATAAATCAGTGAGAAAGGAATCTGTTCATTCAAGACAGACGAGGGCATACGATTTATAAGATAACATGCAGTAAGGACTGCATCACCCCAGTATGAATACGGAACATGACTCTGAATGAGAAGTGACCTTGTGACATCAAGTAGGTGACGGTGTTTTCTTTCTGCAACCCCATTTTGTTGAGACGTATGGGCACATGATGTTTGGTGAATAATTCCTTTAGAGGAGTAGTAGTTGGCTAGATTATTGGTGCATAACTCTAAGGCATTGTCACTTCTCATAATTTTGACAGTTGTGGAAAAGACATTCTGAATCTCATTTAGAAATTGAATAATAATATTTCCAGCTTCAGACTTATTTTTCATTAGAAAAACCCATGATGCTCTTGAGAAATCATCCACAAAAACAATATAAAACCTGTGCCCCTGATGATCGGGAACACGACTTGGACCCCAGACATCAACATGAAACAACTCAAATTTGGAGTTACTACTCCGACCTTGACTACTGGGAAATGATGACCTGTGATGTTTTCCCAACTGACACGCCTCACACTGGATAGGTGTGTGAGAAAAACTATAAGGTAAGACAAGACGCAACTTCTGAAGCGGTAGATGACCAAAACGCAGATGCCACAGGAGAGAAGATACTTGTCCAGCGGGAGAAGATGTGATTCCGGCAAATGGGGTCTGGTTCAGACGATAGAGGCCTCCTTGCTCATAGCCATGACCAATCACGTTGCCCGTACGGATGTCCTGAAAAATCAAAGAAGATGGATCAAAAATAGCTCGACATTGGAGGTCCTTCGTAATCTGACTGATTGACAAAAGATTCATAGAAAAATGCGGTGCATGTAAAACATTCTTGAGCTGCATAGAGGATGTCAATCTAATCTCCCCCTGAACCGTGATGGGGGAATGTGTGCCATTGGCAATCACTACTGTCCGTCCTGGAGGGATCTGAGTATATCCTGAAAGTAGACTCTGGTCGCCACATAGATGATGTGTAGCGCCTGAGTCCATGATCCATGGCAATGTATCCGATCTACTACTATGAAGTGCAAGTGTACTACCTGAAGTACTCGTAGAGGCAGACGCAGAAGCAGAAGCAGCAACATCAGTATGACTCTCTGTCATCGGTGCTGGGCCAGATGGTGGGATAATGCCCCTGAGGCGGGCAACCAGATCATCAAAACGCTGATCCAGTGAAGCAGCAGAAGGAGGCTCTATCTGCTCAGCGACTCGTGCAGATGCAGGAAATCCATGCTTTGAGTAGCATGTGTCCTCAGTATGTCCGATGCGGTGACAATATGAGCATGTAGGCCTAGTGCGACCACCCCTTCCACGGGGAGTACGTCCACGGCCCTGGTAATGAGAACCACGGCCCCTGTTGGCTGCCATGGCTGAGGGATTCTGACTAGCAGCTGCTGAAGGTACAGTTATCCTACTCAATCTGTGAAAAGCCTCCTCCATGGGAGGAATAGTCGAGTCCGCCAAGATCTGTGAACGCGCGGCCTCATACTCTGGATCAAGTGCAGCGAGAAACACACCCACCATCGTTGCATTCCTGTATGTTTTCTGCTGCTCTGGTGTGGCGGTAAGAGGCATGAAGCTATAAAGCTTCTCAAACATTCCTCTCAAAGATGTATAGAGAGAATGTAACGGACGACCATTCTGCTTTATCGTGAATATATCATGTTGTAGTTGCAGGATCTTCGTCTCATTCTTTGCCTGAGAATAGGTCGCTGCGAGGATATCCCACATGTCTTTGGCTGTGGGTTGATGTAGAATGTCATTGGCGATTTCAATAGCCAATGTGCCAGATAGCCACACCTTGGCATATGCGTCGTCTGCCGCCCATGAGGCATGAACTCCAGTCTTCTCTGCAGGCTCGGGCTCTGTGAGAATATGCTTCTTGCCCGTGGACTTCATCATACTCATGAACTGCATTGCCCACAGTTCATAGTTCGTACCATCCATCTTGACGATGGGCGCTGGACCACGAAATGCGCCCATAGATGGAGTTTCTGCCTTGCTTTCTGACATACTGGAGATGGAAGACTGGAGTGACTGAGAGAAGATAATCTTTGTCTACAATGACATAGACGGGATTAGTTGCTTGTGTAGACGTCAAGCAACTACCCCCATGATTATGTGCGCGCTACGGTCTGGATATGGTCTGGATACGCAAGCACAAAGGTCACACGCAAGGGCAACAAGAAGCCGCTACCCGCGTGTGCAACTGTGGCGAAAAGAGCGCACAGTGCGTTGCTTCAACACGCACCAATGCACGCAGATGTGCTACTGCAATACGCACCAATGCGCGCGGATCTAGCGCACCAGTGCGCACAGATGCGCACGGTTCTAGCGCACCAGTGCACAGATGCACACAGGAAGGGCGCAGGCGCTAAGGCTGTAGCGCACAGGCGCCAAGGACCGCGCGCAGATGCAAGGGATGCACCAAGGATCCCGCGCAGATGCAAGGGCTGTAGCGCACAGGCGCTAGGGCTGCAGATCGTGAGGGCTGCAGCACGCCAGGGAAGCGCTGGTGATGCGCACAAGCACGCACAGCAGAGGCGACGGCGTTGGATGGTGCGCCGATCGAGAGAGAGAGAGAGAGAGAGAGGAGGGCCGGCGGGTGGGGTTTAGGGTTAGGGTTTCAAGAACTCCGGTCTAGGACCGTCGCTCTGATACCATGTTGGGAAACGTGAATGAGATGATCTATTCCATAGCCCTAGGCTCTCTTATATAGGAGAGTAGCCTATGGGTAAATTACATAAAGAGAATAACAAGAAAATAAAATAACAAAGGGATACAGAATAGCCTATGCGTCAACAAGTATCAACAATATCCCAAGTATTATTTTTGACCAAGGCATCTATTTATTCCTTTATAACATTGACCCATTTCGGATCCTTTTTGCCTTCATCAATATTTTTGGGAACATGATGAGCATAGAGAGAGGTAATAAAGCATTTATATCTAAAACTCATTTTGGCGTAAGCAATAAAGTCTTCCAATGGATACTGAGTAGAGGTGCCACCGGCAGTGTTGTAAAAGTCATCCGACTGATAGTAGGCTTGACTAGTCTAGTCAGTGAGGTGACCGACCAAGTACCGACTGGGTACACTAATCGACCAATTTTTGCTCGGAGATACCATGTTTTTTAAGGTTTTCTTTTTTTATAAGAAAACTTATTAAATATGCTTAATGTTTTATTTAAATTCAATTACTTCTTTTATTTTTATTATGGTAATATAAAAATGTACAAAATCTATGTAAATAAATATATATATATATATATATATATATATATAAATGAGTTATATATTTAAAATAATCATGAAATTCAAAGTCGATTAAAGTCCGACTAAATGCGATTAGTTGTCCGACTACCGATTAATCCTTAGTCTAGTCTGAATAGTATTGCAAAATTCGTCCGACTGGTCCGACTAGTCTACTCAGTGAGGTGGCCGGCCGAGTACCGATTAATTCTGACTAGGTACACTAATCGACCAATTTTTACTTGGAGATATCATGTTTTTTTAATGTTTTCTTTTTTATAAGAAAACTTATTAAATATGCTTAATGTTTTATTTAAATTCGATTACTTCTTTTATTTTATTATGGTAATATAAAAATGTATAAAATCTATGTAAATATATGAATAAAAATGAGTTATATATTTAAACTAATCATGAAATTCAAAGCCGATTAAAGTCCAACTAAATCCGATTAGTTGTCCGACTGTCGATTAATCCTTAGTTTGTGACCCAACCGACCGAGTACTGACTATCGACTTTTGCAACCTTGGCCACCAGTTCTATTAGCCTTTCTCATACCAATGGGACGATCATTCGCTAAATTATTGTCATTATCAATATGAATATTAGAAGGAAATGGAATAGTTACAGAGTTTTCATTGCCTAGATCACTTGATGAAAGGCTGACATCATGGTCTGATGAAAGGTTGACATTATGGTTTGGTATCATCTCTTCTCTAGTCTCCACCACATTACCCGATTCTTTCCGTTTACTATAAATCTGTCCAAATCTGCCTCTATCCCACTATCTTTTTCTCTTTCTTGGTCACTGCCCTGCCCCCTCCATAGATAGTCTCCTTTACGTCAACAAGAAAGTAAATCACACTATCATTTCTCTCAACATATGTACTGGCAAACTCCCCTTGAAAAGAACTCATAAGGAAGTAGGACTCACTCTCAAAGAATGACATCCTTGCTTACATGAAGATGACGTGCAACCGGGATATAATATTTGTATCCATTTTGTGTTACAGAATAACTGAGAAAGATCTACTTCGTGGCCCTTGGATCCAATTTTCGCTAACCTGATCCAAAGTTATGAAGAAATCAGACACATCCAAAAACACATGGGTCCAAATTGAAAAGAGATGTATTCGGATGGATGACATAGAAAGGAGTTCTCTTCCCAATCAAGATATAAGCAGATCTATTGATCAGATAAGCAACGGTCAAGACAGCTTCTCCTCATAAATTCTTTGGCGCATTCCGTTGGAGCATGAGTGCTATGGTGACATTCAACAAGTGCCAATTCTTTCTTTCAACAATCATGTTCTGTTGTGGTGTGTAACTACATGAGGTTTCAAGAATGGTATCCTTCTCATCAAGAAAAGCATAGGGATTTTTCCAGGTACTCCTTGGCACTATTAGTCCTGAGCATTCCTACTCTCGTTGCATACTGAGTACTAATCATATTTATAAAGTTCTTTACAGCAATACTGACTTCACTTCTATGATTTAAAAGTACACATAAGTACTCCGTGAAAAATCGTCAATGAAAGTGATATAGTATGTGCGACCACCTATGCTCTTCACACTTGACGGACCCCAAAAATCAGAATGCACTCCCTCCAATGCATAAGCAGATTTACTAGTAGATGTAGAAACTGTAGTGCATGTATGCTTTCAAATTGACAAACCTTATATTTTAAATCATCATTTGACCATAGAAAATCTTGGACATCAACATTTGTAAAGAAGAAAAACGGATAGGATCAAGACGTTAATGCTACTTTCGTACTAAAGTGCAGTTGTCCTTTTCAAGATAAGCTTTCATCACATAGGTAAGGGCTTGGCCAACTCAAGCTAGAAGATGATATAAGCTATCCTCAACTAATCCAAGTTCAAATCTTCTCATCTGTTTGCAAATTTTAAAGAATACATGACTTGTAATAAAAAATCAACCTGCATTGCAACTCTTTCGTAATCTTACTAACTGATAAAAGATTTATTAGGAAACAATCGATAACAGAAATTGTTCCTTTTCCAACAATAGTAGCAAGTGGCATGGCCTCAAATTTCGGTGAAATTCGATCGAATTTCGGTCTCGGTGGGTGACCGAAATCCGACCGAAACGGCCCATGTCGACCGAAATTAGGGGGGCCTAGTTCAAAAACATACCGAAATGACCGAAATTCGACCAAAATTTTCTTTCGGTCAGTCTCCGAAACGAAATCCAAATTCGACATTTAAGGCCTTGGCAGGAGACCCGTTTGCAACGGTAACTTTCTCTCTTCCGGACGATAACTTATAATCATAAACATTCACAGATTACTTGTCATGTAATCGGACGCACCACTTTGGATATTCCACTCCGTTTTGGTAGATCAAGCATTGTCAGTTCTCCTTGTATTAAGAATTGAACCACTGTTTGTCGACTACAAAGAACTAAGTCCTTCGTAAATGATTTCTTCAAGAAGGATTATAACTCCATGATGGTATCCTTTTCAAAATCAGGTTCTTTGGATGCTCCAAAGCATCATAGTGTCATTCACCAACAAATTTGTACCCTTTGACTTTGACTATCTCTTACAGACATCCCTTCAGATACCTTGAGTTCAATACCAACAACAGAACATTCTTGCATATCATCAAACACCTGCACAACTACACACTCGATAGCTCTTGCAACAAACAATGGGGAAAAGTACCCCAACAACACTCAAGGGCTTAGCCCACACCACAACTTGTCTCCAACAACATGGAACTATTGGTGGAAATGAGCGATCTATTTATTCCATAGAACCCTAGGGTCTCTTATATAGAGAAGACCCATGGGTAAATTACATAATATGGATACAGGAAAAATAAAAAATAGATAAAATAGTACACGGACTAAATAATATTCTCTACGCTCCCCCTCAAGATGGAGCATAGATATCAATCATGCTCAGCTTGGAAGAACATCTCTGAAAAGATCCTCTGAGCAATGGCTTGGTGAAGATGTCAGCAGTCTGATCCTCGGAACTAACATGTGAAGTAGAGATCAAGCCCTTCTGGATCATATCTCTAGTGTAGTGGTAGCCTACCTCAATATGCTTTGTTCTTTCATGAAACGCTGGATTATTGGCAATGAACAAAGCTGCTTGATTGCCACAATGTAGCTGCATTGGTAGAGGTACATTTATATGCAAGTCTTCTAGTACAGCTCGAACCCACATCATTTCAGTGCTTGCTTGTGCCATGGCCCTATATTCAGACTCAACAATGAATCTTGCCACAACAACTTGTTTCTTACTCTTCCAAGAGACCAGAGAACTACCAACAAAAACTGCAAAGCCCGAAGTGGACTTACGATCTTTAGGGCATCCTGCGTAGTCTGCATCTGCACAAGCCGAAATAGACAAATCTATGTTCTTTCTAAATAGCAATCATGAGCCTGGAAAAGACTTTAGATACCTTAGTATCATGTATATAGCATCCATATGCACCTGTCTTGGTTGCTCCATAAATTGACTCAGTCGACTTACTGCAAAAGCAATATCGGGTCGAGTTATAGTGATGTAAAGAAGCTCATCCACAATTTCTCTATATCTTCTCATGTCCACCTCTTCAGTATTGTTGTCATATAATTTCATGCTTGGATCCATAGGAGTGCTCGATGGTCTACATCCAACCATGCATGTTTCAACTAGCAAATCTGTAATGTACTTTCTTTGGGTCATTACCAGACCCTGTGCATTCTTGGTAAACTCCAGCCCTAGAAAATATCTTAGGGTACCAAGATCCTTCGTGACAAATTGACGGCCCAAAAATACTTTTGCCATCTCTACCCCTTGAGCAACATCTCCTGTAATCAGAATATCATCAACATATACCATGATGACAACCATACCTCTATAAGTCTTCTGAATAAACAACGAGTGATCCGCATTTGATCTTTTGAAGCCTTGTTGTTCAATCATGTGGGAAAGCTTCTGGAACCACGCCCGTGGGCTCTGTTTAAGGCCATATATCGTCTTGTGAAATTTACACACCATATGATTCTCCCCTCAGCAATAAGCCCTGGTGGTTGCTGCATGTAGACTTCTTCCTGCAAATCTCCATACAAGAAGGCATTCTTGACATCAAGCTGAAATATAGACCGGTCACGTACCACAACAACAAATAGAAGGATGCGAAGAGTAGAGTGACGAGCCACTGGAGAGAATGTATCCAAATAGTCCACACCATAAGACTGAGTAAAGCCTCGCGCCCCTAACCGTGCCTTGTACTGATCAAGACTCCCATCGGCGTGGTATTTCACTGTGAACAACCATTTGCAACTGACAATAGATGCTCCTGATGGAGCAGTAACCAGGCTCCATGTGCCCCGGGACTGTAAAGCAGTCATTTCTTCTTCCATAGTGATGAACCTCAGTTTCATCATCTTTATTTCCCAAAATTAACCCCCTTGCTTAAAAGTTTGTCAAATAAATCCCTGTTAATGTCTCATAATTAACAGAGTCCTAAATAAATTAAAAACCACAAAAAATGACAAAACAAAAATTCGTGGTATTTTTAGACTTAAAAATACCTTCAAAAATATTTCGGGCCTTTGTTTGATCTCTTTTCGAGTTTTGGTCAACATGAAACTTGTAGATCTCTTCAAGATCTACAACTTTCATGTTTTGAGTTTTCTCAAATTCGGCCAATAGGGCCCTCAAAAATAAGAAAAACCCTCTGAATAACCTGATTGGGCCACGTGGCCCATTCTGGAAGCGCCACGTGGCCCGACCTCTTTGTCTTATCCGCCACCGATCCTTCGCTGTTGGATCTCGCTTTGGATCCAACGGCCCCGCTGCTTCCACGTATCTGCCTTCTCCCAGCCATTGATCATCTCCCTCTCTTCATCTACACCGCACGTTCCCGCCTCGCTCTTCATGCGCCACGTGTCACCTTCTGGTCCTTCCGATGGCATCTTCACCCGGCCATCACAGCCGTTATCTCCTGAGTCAATCCTCAGCCATCCGATCGACAACTACTTCTCATCACAGCCGCCCATAGCCACCTGATCCTTTAGCCCGACACGTGGCATTCCATCGACCATCGATCTCACCGCCTCAGATCTCATCATAGCCGCTCCTTCCCGCATTACTCTCCACCGTTGGATCTCCAAATCCAACGGTCAGGAGACCGTCGTCAACCTCCGGACGCCTTCCACCCCCACGTTCTCCACTACGACAACACCTTTCGCCCTTTCCATTTTTCCCGAGTCTCCAGACACCTCCTCCACCATCTGGAAACCCCACGACCATCGCCATTCATCCCTCTTCCTCGCGACCTCCCCCATTAACCACCAACCTCTCCCTATCGCTCCACAATCCCCTCGAAACCCACTACGACTACCACCTACATCGCCGACGCCCTTCTTTAAATACGCCGCCCCCCACCTCCGATCAGGTTGTCCGCCTTTACACGGTGGCTCGCCCAGCCCTCCGCCACCTCCCAGTGACAGGGGGAGGTGGCCGGATCGAGCGAAGACGACGATGCCCACCTGGTGAGACCCTCCGCCTTGAACGGCGGAGCTGCGGCGCGTCGAGCCCGCCAAGCTGCTCCCATCGGCTGGGGGAGTCCAGCGATGACCCGGAGCTCCATTTGAGCTCCAGCCCAAGCCTCCGCTCCGCCCAAATCTCCAGGTAAGTTTCTTCTTCCTCCTTGACTTTTTCTTCTTTTTCTCTGTTTTAATTAGGCTCCTCCGGTCAACTTCGCCCTCCATCGTTCCCCCAGTAGCTCCGCCTCCGATCCCCCTACATCGCGACACCCTCCGATCATCTCTTCCCTTCTTCCAGACCCTAGTCACCCTCCGGCCTTCTCCTCCGCCCTCACGGCGGAGGAGCCCCTAGCTCTCACCTTCTCCGCCCCATATGAGCTCTCCACCTCACTTCACCTCACGCAAACACGACTATGCTTCGGCTACGACTTACTAACCATGCAGGTCCTCCAACTCGCACTGTTCGGAGCTTCGCCGGAGCTCACTTCGTCAAGTTCGCCTTCAGCTTCGGGGCTCCGTCAGACTGAGCCATGACGACCGACATCTTCCTCGAGCTCCCCACTTCATCAACCACCGCTTATGGAGCTTCGGGGAGGTTTGTCGTGATCAAGAAGGAGTGGCGGAGCTTGGAGCTTCTCGCCTGAGCTCGAACTCCGCCGCCAGTAGTAGAGGAAGGAGAGCGTACAGGCGCCGTTGGATGATCCCTCCGGGCGTTCATTCAACGGCTGAGGGGCAGCCACGTCACCGACTTCCAGAGCCATTCGATCACCACGATCGAATGGTCCATGCCTATACACGTGGCGACACCAGAGAGCCTCCGAGCCTCAGTCACCGAGCCAGAGGCTTGGATTCGCCGAGCCTTGTCCGAGCCTGCATCGAGCCAAAGCCTCCGCCCGAGCCACGCCGAAGCAACCCGGGCCTCCTCCGAACCTCAGATCGACCTGAGCCTGGAGGGCGCGTGCTTTGCGCGTGCATTCTGGGAAAATTGCAGAGGAGCCCTATAACTTCTTTATATTTGCAAAAAGGTCCCCGCGCGTTTGGGTAAATTACAGGGAAGGTCTCGCGCCTTATTTATATTGCATTTCAGTCCTTTCCAGGGACCTTTTTGTCGTTATCTTTTCATGTTTTATTTCAGTTATGCCCTTGCTTTCTTTGTTGAATATCTTGAGCTACGTATGTCCAATTGAGTTGATTTCAGTTTCGTTTTAAAGCTTGTTTGATGATCTTTCAAATGGCATGTTTGATTACTGTTTTGGACACACTGATTTTTATTAGGTATTATTTTAAAGCGATGTGTCTATTTGAGCTCAATATGATGCCTTTCTTAATATTATTCATCACATCTTTTTTGTTTCTTTTAGGAACTCGAAATTGACTCGTATTCACTTTTGCTCATTATTTTCTATCTAGGGCATATCTGCATTGCATCGTATTGCATTTATTTGCCTTATAAAAATGAATAAAAAAATTGCATGTTTACTTCAATGCATTGTCTTGTTGTGTCTTTGCATATTTTGACCTATAGGCTTTAATTCAACACTTGATTAAACTAACTTAAATCCGATTAATACGAGAGAGGCTCGTGTCCCTGAGTTCGACCTTGGTTTCTTGCCAAGTAAAATAAATAACGATCACCTCATTTAGATTCATGGCATATCTTTAAATGAGGTGATCTCTTTGACGACCCGAATCGGCCCGACTACGATGATGATTTCGAGTGCTAAAAACACTCTCTTAAAGGGTCGATTTTGCGACTCATCACATAGCCAACCATCAGCAGTCAATTTTCATAGCATCCTGATAATTCCGTGGTATCTCCACGGAAGACAAAGCCGCAGCAAATCTCTGGAAGTCTTCTGTGAGACGGTGAAAGGAAACTTGAGAAGCAAGAGGATAAGATGCACAAGTACGTTTCTGCTTCCGAATAGCAATAGGGACATCAAGATCATCATCCACTGTATTCGATGGTGCACACTCCTCCAACAAAGAAGAATCCTGCACAGGCACACTATCTGACCCATCGTTAATAATAGCATCTGGACATACCTGAGGCGAGATGCATGATTGGCGTGCTGTCTGAGCAGGACCTGACCGACGTGTATAGAATTTAGGGAATGACAGGATAGGTGGTTGTGGTGACATTGGTAATGACGGCGTGACAACCGGAATAGGAATGGACAAAGATGGACTCAGACTAGGAGGAGGAACATAGACTTCATCATTAGATGTGGAAGAGGCCAACCGATCACCTGTGGGAGAGAAGTACATAACAGACTCAAAGAATGTAACATCAGCACTGACAAAATTTTTCCTGTTCACAGGGTCGTAACAACGGTAACCCTTCTAAGTCCGAGAGTAACCCACAAAGACACACTTGACAACTCTAGGAGAGAGTTTGTCAAGTCCATGAGACAAGTGGTGAACAAAAGCAACAACACTAAAAACACGAGGGGTAAGAGAAAATGATTCCTTCTTGGGGAAAATAACAGAAAGAAGAATCTTCTCACCAAGTACAGAGGACAGCATACGATTGACCAGATAACAGGCTGTAAGAACAACATCCCCCCAAAAGGTGATAGGCGCACAAGTCTGGATAAGCAGGGTTCGAGCAATGCCAAGGAGATGACGATGTTTTCTCTCTACCACACCAATCTGTTGAGATGTATAAGGGCAAGTGGTTTGATGAATAATACCTCTGGACAAAAAGAACTGTGAGAGAGATCGAGTGCAGAATTCCAACGCATTATCCCTACGAACATATTTGACAGAAGAGGAAAAAATATTCTGCACTTCGATGATAAGATTTCTAATAACATCCTCTGTTTCAGATTTATTCTTTAAAAGAAATACCCACGATACACGAGAGAAGTCATCAACGACTACAAGATAGAACCTGTGCCCCTGATGACCAGGAACACGACTCGGACCCCAAATATCAACATGAAATAATTCAAAAAAGGAGCTACTGCTCCGACACTGACGACGAGGAAAGCTAGATCGATGATGCTTTCCCAACTGACAAGCTTCACATCGAAACGATGAACTTGGAGGAATCTGAGGCAAGAGATGATGCCGTTTTTGAAGCTGTAGGTGACCAAATCGTAGATGCCAAGTATACGGAGAGACTGCTCCTGCGGAATAGAAAGAGACGCCAGCATATGAATTCCGGACCAGACGATAGATACCATTTTGCTCAGAGCCATAACCAATCGCCCTATCCGTTAGTATGTCTTGAAAAATAAGAGAATACGGGTCAAATATAGCGCGACAGTGCAAATCCTTCGTAAGCTGACTAATAGATAGTAGATTCATGAAAAACTTAGGAGCATGTAGAACATTCTGCAAGCGCAATGATGGTGAAAATGTAACCTCCCCCTGTCCGATGATGGGGGAATGTGTCCCGTCAGCTATGAGCACCGAGCGTCCAGGTGGAATGTCTCTATATGACTCAAGTCTATCTCTGTCGCGGCAGAGATGATGGGTTGCACCGGAGTCCATAATCCAATCTGAGAGATCATGATAGGATGTAAAAGCAGAAGCACTACCTAAGGTACTAGCAGCGGCAGAAGTACTGGCAGATGCTGAAGCAGCAACATCTGAAGATCCTCCTGGAATTTCTTAGATGACTGAGGCGTAATATCTAGTAATCACGCCACAAGCTCCTCAAACCGATGATCTGAAGTAGATGCCGATGGAGATGGAATATGTTCAGCTACACGTGCCGATGCAGGAAAACCATGCTTAGAATAGCATGTGTCCTCGGAGTGACCAGTGCGATGACAGAAAGTGCATGGTTGCCTAAAGAGACCTCCTTTGCCACGAGGTCCACGACCACGAAAGGAAGATCGACCACCTCGCCCTCGCGACACAGCCATCGCCGAAGGTGGTGGAGTAGAAGTACTGGAAGGAACTGAGATGTGACTAAGCCTCCGGTAGACTTCCTCCATAGGAGGAATGATAGCATCGGCAAGTATCTGAGATTGGTCTGCCAGATACTCAGGATCAAGGGGTGCTAGCAGTACCCCCGCCATGGCAGCATTCCGGAAGGTCTTTTGTTGCTCAGGGGTAGCCGTGAGAGGCATAGTGCTATATAGTTTCTCAAACATCCCCCTCAGGGATGTATACAAAGAGTGGAGCGATGCGGTCGCCCATTCTGCTTCATCATAAAAATGTCATGCTGGAGCTGTAACATCTTCGTCTCATTCCGCAACTGTGAATATGTTGCGTCCAGTATATCCCACATCACCTTAGCGGTGGGCTGACGGAGGACATCATTGGCTATCTCCATCAACAACGTGCCTGACAGCCAAACCTTGGCATATGAGTCATCTGCCTCCCAGGAGGCATAGATCCCAGTCTTCTCTACCGGCTCATCCTCGGTAAGAATATACTTCTTACCGCTCGACTTCATGAGACTCATGAACTGCATCGCCCAGAGCTCATAATTCGTCTCGTCCATCTTGACTATTGGCGTTGAACCTTTGAATGTGCCTATGGAGGGCATATCGACCTTGTTTTTTGACATGTCGCCATAGATGAAGAACTAGGGATTGTAGAGAAGAAACATGTGTCTACAAATACTTGATAGGATTTGAGTGCATATGTAGATTTTACGCACTCAAGTCCATGAAGATAGAACAGTCGACGGAAGGAGGGACGTCGAGGTGGAAGGAAGGGGAACCCGGCGGTGGGGGTTCCCTACTTGGGTGTTGCTCGGCGGTATAGAGAATGAGGCGAGGGAGGACCCGGCAGAGAGGGGGGGGGTCCGACAGCGTTAGCGGCGGGGGAGGGAGAGAGAGAGAGAGAGAGAGAGAGAGAGAGAGACGGCGGCAGCCTAGGAGGAGAGAGAGGCGGCGACGGCCTAGGGAGAGCGGGGGGGATTTCACGGTGGAAAAAAATCATAGGGTTAGGGTTTTGGCTCTGATACCATGTTGGTGGAAATGATCGATCAATTTATTCCATAAAACCCTAGGGTCTCTTATATAGAGAAGATCCATGGGTAAATTACATAATACGGATACAGGAAAAATAAAATAGATAAAATACTACACGGACTACATAATATTCTCTACAGGAACTAACTCAAGTGGTCAAAAAGCATACCCCAACAAGATCCACAAGTCTCTTACCACCAAGAAAAAAAAATCAGTCCTACGGTCTGAAACAACATCAATAGTCGAGGCTCCCAGATGTAGAAAAATAAGCAATCATACTCTGAAGGTCACGATCTTCGATCTGAAAAAGTCCTGACATCTGGAGTTGTATGATATGTACACAAACACGAGGCGATTTACCACCTGGAGAATAGATCTGGCACAGTTTGCTGCAGGGAATGCGAACCAGATCTGAGCACAGAGATTTAACTTGCACAAACCTGAGCTGAGCACAACGAGGGCACAGTTTGACCACAGGTCAGATGGCGAACTGATCTGCACGAATTGGGCCTGATCTGGAGCACGATTTGCACGATCTGATCGCAGATCTGCGATCTGAATGGGCACAGAAATCTGCGACCTGATCTAGACAAGCACGAAAAGATGCGTTGCGGAAGGCTTATGCATGACAATCTGAATGATTCATGGCTCGGATACCGTGTTAGAATCAAACAAGAAAAACCCACACAAAAATGGAGGCAAGGATTTACGTGGAAAACCCTACAGAGAGGGAAAAACCAATGAGACGTACAATCCCTAATTTCCTTCAGTAGATATCAGGGCTCTCTTCACTAAAAACTTAACTCCAATGAGGGGGGTGAATACAATATATATAGGACAGGTAAACGGTCTCTAATACTAAGATCCGTTTACCTATATAAGCACAATAACTCACCAATGAATAAGTGAGTTTATAATTTAAAAAAACATCATTTCACAGCTATATAGCTTGTACAAGTCTGTTACCAATTCAAAGCCCTAGCTCATTGCAAAGTCCTATACATAAACACACACATATATGCATGGCAACTTATAACCTATTTTATAGAGATTACAAATATTATTTTTACAAAAAGTGAAAAATATTCAAAATATAATAACATTTACCTCTGAATAGCTTCCTTGTTAAGGTCATCTGACTGCAACAACTGAAATAATCTCTCCACCATTGATGGGTCGATGTCAAAGCCCAAGCCCTCACCCCCATATTGAAGATAAAGATATTCTTTTGAAGATGGAGGTTTCGGGAGTAACTCATGAATTCCAGACATACTGCTCATGGGAGGACATGGAATACCTGTGTTGTTTAGAGCGTAATAGATATCAGCTATTAAAAGCCAAATAAGATCTGAATCCATACAAGCAAGGGCAGATAAGGCCCTGATAGATGCCTCTCGAAGTCCAGTTATAGTGCTGCAAGCAATACCGACAACAAGGCCACTGGCCTTCTTTTGAACTGCTTCCAATGCAGTCGCAGTGTTCTCGTTACCTGCTATATCAGCAATCATATTAAGAGCGGCTTCTTGAACTTTAAGGCTAGATGCTTCAGCCATTGACTCCTCCACTGCAGGCATGCTTCTATAAGGAAGAAGTATCTGCCGCCCACCTTTCGGTGTAAGGGATTTTCTCCGGAATGGTGACGAGGATAAAAGTTGCCAAATGACCATTCCATCACTACGAAACCGTCTTACAAAGAAATCTCCCCCAGATATTTGGACAACAAAGCTTAGAACTTGCATGCACCGCCGAACCACAGCCTGCAATGTACGATATTTATGCAAATGAAGGAACCTTCATATTAAACTTAAGCAAGAGAGCTTGATAAGGGAAGTCACTCAAATGATTCTATAAAGCTGCATGTACATTTCATTTCCATTTCAATTTACTTCTTTTGCGTTGTACCACAAACCATCTTAAAAAGGAGGAAAGTCGTATAACTATTTGATTGTTTGCTTTGCTTTAATAATCAAAACTGTACAGATATTATTATGTTTTTGTACTTTTTTCATATTTATATTTATTTTTTCCATCTTATGTAATTTACTCACATGCTTCTCCTCTATAAGAGAGCCCTAAGGTTCTTTGGAACATATATTGAATCATTCTCCCAACAAAAACTATGTATTGAAGTCTTTGGATATAATTGCTTGCACCTTTTCAGCCGACAATGAGAAAGCAAAATCAAGATAAATACCAATTGCTATTACAGGTAAAAAGATACAAGTCAAAATTAATAGTTCTTGTAATTTAGATTCCACAAAATGAGAGTTTTGGACACTATATATTTTGTATAAATAGAATAATCGGCAGAACAAAGATAATAAATAAATAGGTGCTAATATCATTCCAATTGCAACTACAAAGTTATTTAGTACTTTTGGCAATAAAGATATTTTAGACCGGTAAGTTTTCCAAAAAAATACTATTACATTTGCAACAAAACAACTCATTTTCAGCAATGCAAGTGAGACCATCGAGAAAATATTAAATAAGGTAAATAATTTTGGCAGTGGAATTAATACTCACCCTATTTCGTCAAGATATAGAAGATGCATTCCGTCATAATACATGGATATGTTGGCCACATGATGTGGTCAATATTTATACCAAGCATTCTTCTTGTGGTTAGATCCAATCTCATGGTCCTTACAGAAATGTGTTCCCCTTTTGGGGAACGGAGGATTAGGGAAAATCTTATTTATTGCCATTTTCTCTTGATTTTCAAGAATAGCATGAGAAAAAGCTCAAATGGTGCAATTAGAATGAGCGGAGTGATCTCATCGTTCTTGGTTTGTAAAGATCCATTTTAGGCATTCCCTTTTCCCTTGCGTTAAAACCTAAACATGTGCTTGAGAGATAACTGCCCTCAACCATACAATATCCACCAAACCTTTTTCCCATATTAAGTGGGGCCATCGTTTCTCGAGGCATTTTTCAAGGAAAACTACCTTAAGGGGTACACCTCGAGCAACCTCAATGAGGCGCACCTCGAGGCACTACCTTAGACCACATCTTATTTTTTATTTGTTTTCTACTGTATATTCTCCTATGCTCTTTGATATGAGCCTTTCATCTTCTTTAGATACGTAGTTTCAAATCCTTGGGCTTGCAGTTCATTAAAAAATATTTAATTAACATTCCAACACCGATAAGCTAGTTGATTTAATGCATTTACTTTGCAGACCATCAACATATTAAGATCATTTTACCTGATTATTTATAAATAAGGAAAAAATGGCAAAGTCTTCTCCCACTGTAAGTACGGTGTGCTACACGGATTCTGGTACAACTCCATGTTGAAAGATCCAACTATTTTTTATGCCGGCTATCTACTGCCTAACACAACCCCTACAAGGAAGGATTTGAACCCTCATCTTTGGGTAGTAGGCACACTGCACTACCTACATTCATTTTACTCAGTTATTTTTAAACCAACATGAAGAAAAAAATTTACTGCATCTATTTATTTTGCACTTATTTATTTTGCAGTTTACTAAATATTGAGCATATTTATACTTTATTCTATATGTTCTTTATAAATCGACATGAACAAAAAACCGAGTCTTGATTCCTTGAATCTAATGCCTTTGCTCCTTGGTATGAATCAAGAAGAAATGATTTTTATTGAAATGTTTGGATGCAAGCCCCCCCTGGGACTTAAATTTAGAAGAGTATGTTTCGTAAACCTCTCATCTTTGATTCTATTCAACCAGGACCAAAATAATACACATCATCACACACAAGAACAAGGACGATCATAACATGCAATACTCAAGTATTTTATGGTAAAGTAAAAAGTGATCACTACATACTTTCTTGTCTTTCTCAATTTATTTGCATACATACCTCAACCATTTTTTTAAATAAGTGTGGACAACCAGACCCTTTAATTAAATTTTATTCAGAAGTTTACTATTACAGAAACTAACTCATTATTTTGCTTACAAATATATATTTACTTGACTACTTACAATTTGAGAGTTCAAAAGAGGAGAGTTATTTAACAACTTACATCATCTTACTCTTTAATTATATATTGCTATACTTGTTTAGAAATATGAAATCAATGTTTAGAGATGCAATGATAACTTATTTATGTTTGAATCTACTTCATTGACCTTTTTTAGGCTCTTCATTGACCTTTCATTATTTTGATCAAGTTGTCCATGTTTTAAACTTTATCGTTGTTAGGGATTTGAGACAGTCCAGCTCCCACGTAGTGCGAACTTGGATGTTTGAAGCATGCAATTAACCTTGTAATGTCATGGAGTTCTATTTTTTATCAAAGATATTTAGTTTCTAGAACTTACAAAATGTAACTACGATTAATTATCATGTTTTACGAACTTACAAAAAAATGGTATCTCCAAGCAAAAATCGATAGACTAGTCAATGACTAATCGGGCCAAGTAGTCGACCAACTCATTATTGATAGTCAATACTCGATCGACCACCCCACCGACTAAACTGATCGGACCTGCTAGTCGGGCCACTCAACCAACTTTTACAACGTTGATTATGGTGAACCATTGAGAACGAGAGTATCTGGAATCCGACAGAGGTGATCCGCAACTCCATATAGAGGTTTTAATGTGCCTCGGATGAGTTGGACAATTTGGATCGGAGGATTCTGCTTCAATTCTTTAGATCATGCAATGAGGTACAATAACAAATTGTATGGCAAAGTTCACATCAAGGGGTGCATCATTCTCTATGGAACTCATCAACGAGAAGAATTACTTCACCTTATGACAACAACAAGTGAAGAATATTCACGCAATAAATACTTGCGAAAGCTCTCGACGACCAAGAAAAAAAACAACGGAGATGAAAGGTGAAGAGTAGAAGGAGATAAGGGATATTGCGAATAGTACAATACAACTATTGTTGGCAGATAACACTCTCTGCGTTGTCATCGGCCTAGAGGATCCAATGGAGGTTTGGATGAAGCTCGAGGGACGATATATGTCCAAATCTTTGACAAACCGTTATTGATGAAGAAGAAGCTCTATAATCTAAAGATAACCAAGAGGACAAAACTCGAGATGCACTCGAATGAATTCAACAAGATTCTAATAGATGTGCTCATACTTGAGGAGAAGGATGTGAAAGGAGAAACTTACGGAGTTCCTTTTCATCTTCATATGATCATATTGTGATGACATTACTCCATGGCAAGGATACCACCACATTAGATATAGTTGCTTCGCTGCTTATGAGCGAGTCTCGATGCATTCAATAGACGCAACAACGAATGATGAAGGTCATGTGCTAGGAACCGAAGGTAGACGTTTACAAGGTTGCATAAATCGGTAGTCGGTACTCGGTCGGTGGGGTCACTGACTAAGGATTAATCGGCAGTCAGGCGACTAATCGGAATTAATCGGTCATTAGTCAGTTTTTGATTTTTTTAAAATTATTTTAAATATATAAATCATTTTTTATACATATATTCTTATATATTTGCAATATAAATCATTTTTATACATACATTTTTATATATTTACATAGATTTGTACATTTTCTATACTATCATAATGAAATAAAAGGAGTAATTGACTTTAAATACAACATTAAGCATATTGGAATAAGTTTGATTTTAAAAAAGCAAAAAATAAAAAATAAAAAAACCTCTATGTAAAAGTCGACCAAGTAGTCGGCCGACTAGTCAGCCCGATTAGTCGAGTTGACCGACTAATGGTCGACTAGGCCTAGTCGAGTCGGCTACACCCCCCCCCCCCCCCCCCGACTCGACTAGTCGGCCGACTTTACAATAGTGGACGCTTAAAGATCAAAGAAGGCATGATTCAAAGGTCAATCAAGTCTCGAGGTTCAATCAGATGTATCTACTGTGACAAGGAGGGTCACAAAATAGTCGATTGTTCGAGACGTGAGAAGGAGAAAAGAAAGAAGATCGACGATTTTAGATATGATTAAGAGGAATCTAACGCAGTCTGCGAGATACATTTGCAAGCATGCTCCATGGAGATTAAGGCAAATTCAGATGGCTTCTGGACTCGACATGTTAAGATCATGTGTGCCCATCCAGGGAGCGATTTAGTACACATCAAGCATGCAATGATGGCACAGTAAAGATGGGAGGTGGAAAGGTTCAACACCACGTCAAGGGAATTGGATTAGTGCAATTTCGCGTGTTTGATGGAGTAGTGTAAACTCTGATAGGTGTCTGACACATTCCTACTAGGAACGATAGAGTCATGAGGACATCGTATTACCATTGAAGGAGGAGTTCTCAGAGCAAGCAATGGAGCATGTGTGGTGATGCATGGAACGAGGAAGCTAAATAAGGCGTACAAGCTCGAGGGAAAGGTCGTGACAGGTGATGGAGCTCCAATTATTCACAAGATAAGCAGTACGATGAGAGAACGACGGGCTATCGATATCTCTGTTGTAGGAGGGCACAACAAGGAGAAGTGTTGAGATATTTATGTCTCTTTATTTTTATTTTGTAATTTTCTATTTCTTCCGTCTCTTTATGTAATTTTCCCTTAGAGCTTTTCTCATAAGAGAGCTCTAAGGCTACGGTAAAGGTATTCAATTCATTTCAATCCTTTCCACATGTTATCAGAGCGACAGTCCTAGACTGGAGCATGTGCTCTAGAATCCCTACCCCACCAAAACCTTAGCACATCCTCGCGCAGTCGCCGCCAACATCGGCAGCCGCATCCACCACCATCGCCAAGAAGCAACAACAATGACTACAGCCGCCACCGGGTGCCGCAAACCATGAACGATGGTCGCATGTTCTGGAACGGTTGCTGCAACCCCTTTCTGTGGGTCCTGCTAGGTCTGATTTGGTTACTATTGTGTGATTTTTGATCTTTTAAAACCATCCTATGTACCGAAAGAAGTCTCCAGTGGATGGAAGAGGTTGTGGAATGAGTCTACACCCACAACCTTCTTCCTATATGTCTCTGTAGACGTAATTATTCCACTTTGCAACCCTAGTCTTGAAATTGTTGTCATCATGTCAGACAACAAAGCAGATGTCCCATCACTTGGTGCCTTTAAAGGTCCAACAAATCTCCTTATGTTGGTGCCTCTTCTCTTCGCGTTGGATCGGTTTCCCCTTATGGGTGGCATCTTCGATTTAGTCATCTTCCTCTGTAAAAGTTGTGTCACGTTCTTCCATAGATCTCTCTGCGCTCTACTTTTCAGTACGAGGCCTGCCAGCTTGGGAAGCATCATCGATCCACATTCCAGAGTCATCGGGGTTGAAATAGTCAAAGCCTTTTTGAGTTGATTCATCTTGATATTTGGGGTCCTAGTCGTATCCCAGATCATTAGGGGCATAGGTTTTATCTTGTTGCAGTCGATGAGTTCTTTAGATTGTCATGGGTATTTCTTCTTAAGAACAAGTCTAATGCTGGTCCTATTATTCAGTCCTTTATTAAAGAAATAAGAAACGTGTTTTCTGCAAATGTCAAGTTTATACGTTCTGATAATGCACTTGAATTCTGTAGTACTTAGCTTTCTCAGTTTCTTAGAACATATGGTATTGTGTATCAGAGATCTTGTGCGTATACTTCTTGTTAAGATACATATGTGATGTTGTCCTTTTCTGTATTGTTTATTTCTATTATCACATTTATGTAATTTACCCTTTGAACTTTTCTCCTATATAAGAAAGCTCTAGGGTTAGATGGAATATTACTTTTTCTTTTCCTTCCACATGGTATCAGAGCGACGGTCCTTGACCGGAGCCTGTGCATTAGAATCCTATCCCCCACCAAACCCTAGCATCCTAGCCCCTGTCGTGCTCATCGCCGCCGCCCGTGCGCCGCAGGCCATGCTCATCATCGCCGCATGTGCTTTCTATGCGTGCGCCTCTCCGCACCCCTCTGCCATCACGCATCGCTCCGCCTCTTCGCGCGCCTCCACCATCATGCACTCCTCCGTACGTGCGCCTGTGCATATTCCTGTGTGTTGAGTCGTTGACGCATCATCACGCGTCTTAGCCTCCTTGTCATCCAGCGTATTCTTGGGTACCTAGGGTGTGACGTGGACATCTAGAAACACCCTAGTTACGCAAAGGACTCTCCAGAAGAATGGAAGAGGTTGTGGTATGAGTCTACACCCACAACCATCTTCTTGTATGTCAGTATAGACACTGGTATTTCTTGTTGTTGACCCAGTCTTGAAGATAGTTGCCACCATGTCCGACAACAAAGCTGAAGTCTCATCCCTGGGGGCCTTCAAAGGTCCATCACCCATTGTCAAAATGGAGGGACCCAACTATGAAATGTGGGCCATGCAGTTCATGAGCTTGATGCAATGTAATGGCAAGAAGCACATCCTACAACAGAGGAGCCACGTGACAAGACTGAGACAAATTCCTCATGGGAGGCGGATGATGCGTATGCTCGTGTATGGTTATCTGAGACTGTATCCATGGAGATAGCAAATCATATACTAAGTCAGCCTACTGCAAAGGCTATGTGGGACATTCTTTTTTTTTTGAAGTCTAAAAGGTAGGGGGAAACGCTCAATGGTGTCTGCCCCAATATTATTTATTCAAAACAAAAGAGAAAAACCAGGAGAAAAACCAGGTTATGTGGGACATTCTTGTCACGACATATACTCTGCGGCGAAGAATGAGTCGAAGATACTACAACTCTAGCACGATATCTTCACATCGAAGCAGAATGGTCGCCCTCTTCATACCCTCTATACTTCTTTGAGGGGTATGTTTGAGAAGTTACATGGCTACATACCCTTGACTACTACACCAGAGCAGCTCAAGGCATACAGAGACTCTATGATGACTGGAGTCTTTCTAGCAGCCATGGATCTGGAGTATGATGCTGCTTGTACCCAGATCCTCCTTGATGCTACCATACCTCCAATGGAGGAGGCATATCGCAGATTGAGTATATTATCTATATCCTCTGGTAGTACTTTGCAGTCCCAGACTTTACTAGTGAAGGCCCCATGCTCATGCGTCTCCTACATCATCCAGCACGCCAAAGGTAAGTATTGAGCATTTGAGTTTTTCTGACGGCAGGGGTGATTTACATGTACAGACTGAGGAACAGGGTGCATATACTATCACTACTACTCCTGCTGAGGATCTGGATATGCCTATTGCACTTCGGCGGAAGAAACGAGCATACACTATGCATCATATTGTTTCTCATGTTTCCTTGGAGCGTCTTTCCAAGAATTTTCAGCACTTTGTTGTGGGATTGTCTGTTGTAATGATACTAAGGTTATATTAGGAGGCACTACAAAGTAGTCAGTGGCGTCCGAATATGGAGGAGATGACAGCTTTACAATCACGAGGTACCTGGAGTATGGTCCATGCTCCACCAGGTGTGTCTGTTGTTAGGAGCAAGTGGGTATTTACTGTGAAGCATCGGGCTGACGGTAGAGTAGACAGATACAAGACCATACTGGTTGCTCGTGGGTTCACCTAGACCTATGGCATGGATTATCAAGACACATTTTCTCCTGTTGCGTGTCACTCTACCCTGCGGATTCTTACTATTGTTGGTGTGGTACGTGATTGGTCACTTTTCCAATTAGATGTCAAGAATGCTTTCATGTATGGAGATCTGCAGGAAGAGGTTTACATGCAACAACCACCTGGGTTTGCTGCTGAGGGGGAGTCCAGTTGGTGTGCCATCTTCATAAGGCTTTATATGGCCTTAAGCAGAGTCCGAGGGCTTGGTTTCAGAAGCTCTCTGAATTGATTGAACAGAAGGGGTTGGTCAAATCTACTGCAGAACATACTCTCTTTGTTAAGAGAAACCAAAGAGGTATTGTGGTTGTTTTAGTTTAGGATGATATTGTTACCACTGGCATCAATGAACAGGGCATTCAAGCAGCTAAGGATTTTCTTGGACAACAATTTCTTACCAAGGACCTTGGCACACTTCGTTACTTCCTTGGCCTGGAGTTTGACGAAATCATCAGGGTATGGTTATGATGCGAAGGAAGTATGTTACTGATCTTCTATCTGAGATAGGTATGACAGGATGTAGACCAGCTACTACCCCGATGGATCCTAATGCGAAGCTCTATGAAGATGACTCCGAGGAGGTCGACAAGACATGGTACAGAGAGCTGGTAGAGAAATTATTATATGTTTACTATTACCAAGCCTGATATATCTTTCTCTTTAAGTAGAGCGAGTCAATTCATGGAGCAACCCAGGCAGGCGCACATGGATGCAATATGCATGATATTGAGATATCTGAAGTCATCTCCAGGTTTAGGTCTTCTATTCAGAAGAGATACATCCCTCACAGTTACTGGGTGTGGAGATGCAGATTATGCTGGGTGTCCTAAGGACAGGAAAACCACTTCAGGCTTCATTGTGTTTGTTGGTAGCTCATCGGTCTCATGGAAGAGTAAGAAACAAACTGTTGTTGCTCGATCTAGCGTTGAATCAGAATATAGGGTCATGGCCCAAGGGAGTACAGAGATGATGTGGGTCAAATATGTCCTAACCGATCTAACGATTGAGGTGCCTCTTCCTATGCATCTCAAAGGCGACAATCAAGCAGCCTTGTTCATAGATAATAATCCAGCATTTCATGAAAGGACAAAGCTCATTGAGGTGGACTGTCACTGCACTCGTGATCTGATCCAAAAGGGGCTTATCTTAACGTCTTATGTAGCGTCAGGAGATCAGATTGCAGACATGTTTACCAAAGCTCTTATGAGAGATCCTTTTTATCATTGTTGTTCCAAGCTGAGCATGATAGATATATATGCTCCAGCTTGAGGGGGAGTATTAAGATACGTATGTGAAGTCGTCCTTTTCTATATTGTTTACTTCTATTGTCCTATTTATATAATTTACCCTTTGAGATTTTCTCCTATATAAGAGAGCTCTAGGGATAGATGGAATATTACTTTTTCTTTTCCTTCCACACTTCTCAATAGAATGGGGTGGCTGAGCGGAAATACCATCTTTTGGATGTTGCCAGCACTCTTTGATCTAGAGTTATGCTCCTCTTTCGTAATAGGGGGACGCGGTTCTAACTGTGTGTTATCTGGTGAATCGTATACCCACATCAATTCTGGGTGAGAAGATCCCATTCTCGATTGCATTTCCCGAAACAGATCTTTTCTCTCTCACGCATAGTGTCTTCAGACTGATCGCTTTTGTTCGTCAGATATCTCTAGGTCTTGACAAGCTCTCTCCTAGAGCTGTCAAGTGTGTGTGTGTGTTGGGTATTCCAAGACTCAAAAGAGATATCGTTACTTTGACTTTGTTCGAAGAAGGTACTATGTTAGTGCAGATACAATCTTCTTTGAGTCCATTATGTATTTCTCTCCTACAGGTGACAAGCACATTCCTTCAGAGAGTGGAGAAGAGGTCTATGTGCCTCTACCTCTGGTTTCGCCTACTCCAGGCGACACTACAACACCACCACCACCCTCTCCTCCGCCATCATCCCACCACCTCCTGCCACACCTACTTTTTTTCCGCAGGTTTACCAACACAGACCTCGTGCTCATGTGTCTCCTCCATCATCCCGCACGCCCAAGGTATTATCTGAGCAATTGAGTTCTACAGTACTAATGGCACTTGTGATTTGAGTGTTCGGCTTGAGGTGCAGGATGTCTTAGATGATACACCTTCTGAGGATATTACGGACTTGGATGTGCATATTTCTCTACAGAAGAAGAAGCGTGCATGCACTATGCATTCTTTTGCTTCCCATGTTTCCCTAGCATGACTCTCTAGGGATTTTCAGAGGCTTGTTGTTGGAATGTCAGATGTAGCAATACCGAGGTCCTATCAAGAAGCATTGCAAAGTAGTCCACGACGTCTTGCAATCAATGCAATGGAGGAAGAGATGGTAGCTTTATAGTCTCGTGGTACTTGGAGAGTACTACCGACTCCTCCAGGTGCATCTGTTGCTGGCAGTAAATGGGTGTTTACAGTGAAACACTCTGCAGATGGTTCTATGGACAGATTGGTTGCTCGTAGGTTCACCTTAACCTATGGGGTGGATTAACATGACACATTTTCTCTAGTTGTGTGTCATTCTACACTGTGGATTCTTATTGCTACTGTTGTGGTCCAGTATTGGCTGTTTTTCCAATCAGATGTCAAGAACGCATTCTTGTATGGAGATCTGCAGTAGGAAGTTTATATGCAGCAACCACCAGGGTTTGCTGCAGAGGGGGCGTCCAGTATAGTGTGTAAACTCCACAAGGCTATATATGGACTTAAAGTAGAGTCCAAGGGTTTGGTTTCAGAAGCTCTCAGGGTTGATTGAAAAACAGGGATTTGTCAGGTCTATTGTAGATCATTCTCCTTTTGTTAAGAGAACCCAGAGTGGTATTGTTGCTATTTTGGTCTACGTTGATGATATTATTGTTACAGGTAGTGATGAGTAAGGTATTCAGGCAGCTAAGGATTTCCTTGGACAAAAGTTTGTGACCAAGGACCTGGGCAAGCTGCGTTATTTTCTTGGCCTTGGATTTGCGAGAAATCATCATGGTATGGTAATGACGCAAAGGAAATATGTCATTGATCTTCCATCTGAGACGGGCATGATAGGATGTATACCTGCTACTACTCCAATGGATCCCAATGCCGGGTTCTATGATGATGAACTCAGTGGAGGTGGATAAGAGACAGTACAGAGAGTTGGTAGGGAAGTTGTTGTATGTTATTGTTACCAAGCCTGATATATTGTTTGCTGTCAGCAAGGTAAAACAGTTTATAGAGCAACCTAGACATGCTCATATGAATGCAATGAACATAATCTTGAGGTATTTGAAGTCTTCTCCAAGTGCAGGACTTCCATTAAGGAGAGATATGTCTCTCACAATTTCTGGATGTGCATATGCAGATTATGTTGGGTGTCCTAAGGACATGAAGTCTACTTCCGCTTCACTGTGTTTGTGGGCAGCTCGTAGGTTTCATGGAAAAGTAAGAAACAGATAGCCGTAGACATGGAAGGACATATCGCGATATATCGGCGATATATCGCGGATATATCGGTTTCACCGGGTCGGGGATATCGATATTGGCATTTATATCTAGATACTGGGTGTCGCGATATATCGCTGAGACAAGGAATATTTCTTCCTTCGTTTGCACGGATTGAGAGCCAATTTTGGTTATAAAAACCGCATATCGGTTCCATTGCATTTTGAGGTATAATATTCTCTTAATTGGTGAATAAAATTTCAAAATTAGTTAGGGCTTTTGTTCTTGGCGGTTATTTGATGCATCATCATCTTTTTTTGTAAAATTTAGAATGAATGGAGTCGGATGAAATGTTATAGCCTTAGGGAAAATTATTTCATGATGATTTTTGTTAAGTCATGGTGTGTAATTTATTAAATCCGAAAATAAAAGAAATAATTCTTCAAATTATTGAGAAATATGCTGTTGAATTTTGGGACTTTTGATTTTTTTGGGTTTATTAGGAGATGTTATGGAAGGATGGAGTTGTATCTAATGTTTTCGCCTTAGGGAAAATTATTTAATGATGATTTATGTTAACTGAAATGGTGTAATTTATTAAATCCGAAAATAGAAGAAATAAATCTTCAAATTATTAACAAATATGTTGTTGGATTTTGGGGCTTTTGATTTTTTTGGTTTATTAGGTATTGTTATGGAAGGATGGAGTTGGATCTCATGTTTTAGCCTTAGGGAAAATTATTTCATGGTGATTTATGTTAACTAAAGTGGTGTAATTTATTAAATCCGAAAATAGAAGAAATAAATCTTCAAATTATTGACAAATTTAAAGGATGGAGTTGGATCTCATGTTTTAGCCTTAGGGAAAATTATTTCATAGTGATTTATGTTAATGAAAGTGGTGTAATTTATTAAATACGAAAATAGAAGAAACAAATCTTCAAATTATTGACAAATTTGTTGTTGAATTTTGGGGCTTTTGATTTTTTTGGTTTATTAGGTAATGTTATGGAAGGATGGAGTTGGATCTCATGTTTTAGTCTTAGGGAAAATTATTTTACGGTGATTTATGTTAACTAAAGTGGTGTAATTTATTAAATCCGAAAATAGAAGAAATAAACCTTCAAATTATTGACAAATTTGTTGTTGAATTTTGGGGTTTTTGATTTTTGGGTTCATTAGGTGATGTTATGAAAGGATAGAGTTGGATCTCATGTTAGCCTTAGGGAAAATTATTTCATGGTGATTTATGTTAACTAAAGTGGTGTAAGAAGAAATAAATCTTCAAATTATTGATAAATTAATTGCTGAATTTTGAGGCTTTTCATTATTTTTTTATTTTTTCAGATCAAGTATTCAAGATCATGGCACACTCTGGTTTAGACTCTGATTGTTTTCGTGGACAGATGGATTTCGATGGTGGAGAGATTAGTTGGAAGTATGTCACCGCTCCATATGGCAACAAAGTGAAACCGCAATGCAGCTTCTGTGGGAAGAGGATGAGAGGAGGGGGTATTACTAGACTGAAGCACCACCTTGTTGGCAACAATAAAAATGTAGTCAAGTGCACTCGATGTCCAAAAGACGTGAGGGACATGGTGAAGGCCAACATGGAGGGGGAAAAGCAGAAGAATGTGGAGAGGTCCAGACGAGATGAACAGTTTAATGAGTTCATGTTTGAGAAGGAGTTCAATATCCTCTCAGATTCAGACAACGAGGACTTTATCTACCCCGATGGCGTTCAAACCGAAGCGGAGAGGAGGGCGTACAAGAGGTGACAAAAGAGTCCATGAGGAGCGAGTTTGAGCGGAGAGAACTCGTTGGTGCATGCGGCGGCTTCCCTGGTGCTGGTGGCAGTGGGAGTGAATCTGGAGGTGCACCAGTACCAGCACCCACTAAGAAACACAAGGGGAAGGGACTAGAACCATTCTTGACGAGGAGTGAGTCCATGCAGTACAAGCCAAGCAAGGACCCGAAGCAAAAGACGGTGAAAGAGATGTTCACCAATGCACGAGAGAGAGTAGGCAAGGCCATCGGCAAGCTCTTCTTTGAGGAGAGCATCCCAGCCCATGTCGCTAGTGGACCTTTCTTACAGCACGCCATTGATGAGATCGTCGCAGCTGGAACAGGAGTGACGGCTCCAAGTGCCAAAGAGTTGATGAGCAAGTATCTTGCGTAGGAGAAGGAGGAAATGAACGAGTACATCTCAGACCTGAGGAAGAGATGGCGTAAGTATGACGTGACGCTGATGTGCGATGGCTGGACAAGTTATACGAGGAAGCAGATCATCAACTTCTCGTTTACTGCGATGGTAAGGCCATTTTCCTTAAATCCGTCGATGCATATGAATAGGTCAAAGACTACAAGTATCTGCTGAAGTTGATGAAGGACGTCATTAAGGACGTTAGGAAAGATAACATTGTATAGATTCTGATGGACAACGACATCAACTTTAAGAAAGTAGGAGAAACAATAATGAAGTCCAGCAGCTACGACATTTTTTGGACACATTGCGAAAAATCAGTCTACCACAACCGGCTATAAGCCCCCTCACTTAGCAAAGACATCAATTGCCTAGTTCCCACTCCTCCGCTCCGGGGCCAGCTAACTCTGTATAACTCTGCTATTGAAATTTAGGGTTATCGGACCGCTTTTGGACCGGCAATGTTCTATAGTGAAGTGCGCAGGACTGGGTGAGAGAAATTCAAGCGGGGAGTGGATGACTCGCTCCATGGAATGGGTATTCCGAAGGCTAGTCTGATCTCCCGTCATTCTATATGTTTCCCTGAAGTCCTAAAAGCAGGAATGCTGCGCATTGCATAGATCTGATTCTGAAGGACTTCGGCAAGAGGAAGCTCGTCGTGAAGGCGTTGAAACAAGCACGGGCGATCACGACATTCATTTACAACCATTCCAAAATGTTGGATTTGATGAGGTGGACATGCAATGGTGAGTTGGTAAGGCCCGGCATCACACGCTTTGCAACCAATTTTATAACTGTTGGGAAACGTGAATGAGATGTTTATTCCATGAACCCTAGGCTCTCTTATATAGGAGAGGAGCCTATGGGTAAATTACATCAAGCATACTAAGAGGAAAACAAAATAAAGAAAGGTACAGATACTACTGTTAATGTATGCGTTAACACTCCCCCTCAAGATGGAGCATAGATATCAATCACGCTCAGCTTGGAAGCACACTTCTGAAATGGACCTCGTAACAATGCCTTGGTGAATATGTCTGCAGTCTGGTTCTCTGAAGTAACATGAGATGTGGCAATGAATCCTTTCTGAATCATATCACGTATGAAGTGACAATCCACCTCAATATGCTTGGTCCGCTCATGGAATGCAGGATTGTTTGCAATAAACAAAGCAGCCTGATTATCACATTCCAAGTTCATAGGAAGTGGTACATCTAAACATAAATCTGTCAGCACCGCTTTCACCCACATCATCTCTGTAGTAGCCTGGGCCATAGCCCTATATTCGGATTCAGCACTAGATCTAGCTACCACAGTTTGTTTCTTGCTCCTCCATGAGACTAGGGCATCTCCAACATAGACAGCATAACCTGAGGTGGACTTCCTATCCTTGGGACATCCTGCATAGTCTGCATCTGCGCATGCTGAGATAGATATCCCCTTTCCTTTCTTGAATAGCAGACCTGCACCTGGAAAAGATATGAGATATCTAAGTATCATATGTATTGCATCCATATGTACCTGGCGTGGTTGCTCCAATAACTGGCTCACACGGCTCACTGCAAATAATATATCTGGCCTAGTGATCGTGACATATAACAGTTTGCCTACCAGTTCTCTATATCTTCTCATGTCCACCTCCTCTGTGTTATCTTCATAAAGCTTCATGCTGGGGTCCATGGGTGTCGTAGCAGGCCGACACTCGAGCATACCTGTTTCACTCAACAGATCAGTAACATATTTCCTTTGTGACATGACTAGCCCATAGGAATTTCTGGCAAATTCAAGCCCCAGAAAGTATCTAAGGACCCCAAGATCCTTAGTGACAAACTCACTACCCAGCATTCCTTTCGCCTGCCTTATGCCCTGCTCATCATCTCCTGTAATCAAGATGTCATCAACATAAACCATAATGACAATGATACCTCTCACTGTTTTCTGTACAAACAAGGAATGATCAGCATTGGAGCGTTTGTATCCTTGTTTCTCGAAGAGATCCGAGAGCTTCTGAAACCATGCTCTGGGACTCTGCTTCAGGCCATATATAGCCTTATGCAGCCTGCATACCTTGGAACACTCCCCCTCAACAGCAAAACCAGGTGGCTGTTGCATATATACTTCCTCCTGCAAATCTCCATATAGAAATGCATTCTTCACGTCCAACTGATGGAGCGGCCAGTCTCGAGCAACTGCAACTGATAACAGGATCCGTAGAGTGGAATGACGCACCACAGGGGAGAATTTGTCAAGGTAATCTACCCCATACGTCTGTGTGAAGCCCCGTGCAACCAGGCGTGCCTTGTACCTGTCAATGGAACCATCTGCATTGTGCTTAACTGTAAACACCCATTTGCAACTCACCGGGCTGACATCTGGAGGTATAGGAACCAAACTCCAGGTTCCTCTAGACTGAAGTGCCGCCATCTCTTCTTCCATTGCTAGCCGCCATCTAGCATCCTGCAAAGCATCATGGCGGTTCCGTGGAATGTCTGTAGCTGAAAGTGCCAATGCAAATGTCCTAAAGTCTCCAGATAGCCTCTCAAAAGACACAGCTGCTGATAATGGATATTTGGCACAGCTTCTCTTCGGCTTGCGTAGAGCGATTGGAACATCCAGATCATCTGTGTTATCACCATGCTCCTGTAATTTATCCTGCTGAGAAATGTCGTCAGATCCATCAACATTAATATTTTCATTACATACCATAGGCGAGCTAGTTGACGGGTCAGGACCATGAGCTGGAGGAGGCCTGCGGGTGTAATGGAATGGTAGCGGGGATACTAGTGATGGTGGTGGTGGTGGCGTTGGTGGTGGCGGTGGCGATGGTGGTGATGGTGGTGTTGTTTGTGGCAATGGTGATGGTGGTTCCATGAATACGGCATCAGGAGGTATAGGTGGTGGCTGCATGTTTCCGGATTCTGAAAAATACATAACAGATTCAAAAAATGTAACATCTGCACTGATCATATACCGCCGACGCACATGATCAAAACACTTGTACCCCTTTTGAGTTCTGGAGTACCCCACAAAGACGCACTTGACAGCCCTAGGAGAGAGCTTGTCAGTACCAGGCGACAACTGATGGACAAATGCGACTGACCCAAACACACGAGGGGTAAGAATGAACAAATCCTTGTCAGGGTAAATGAGTGAAAAATGAATTTGTTCATTCAAGACAGACGAAGGCATGCGGTTGATAAGGTAACATGCAGTAAGGACTGCATCACCCCAGTAGGAGTACGGAACATGACTCTGAATAAGAAGTGACCTTGTGACATCAAGAAGGTGACGGTGTTTTCTTTCAGCAACCCCATTCTGTTGAGACGTATGAGCACAAAATGTTTGGTGAATAATTCCTTTTAAGGAGTAGTAATTGGCTAGAATGTTGGTGCACAACTCTAAAGCATTATCACTTCTCACAATCTTGACAGATGTGGAAAAAACATTTTGAATTTCATTTAGAAAGTGGATAATAATATTTCCTGCTTCAGATTTATTTTTCATTAGAAAGACCCATGATGCTCTAGAGAAATCATCCACAAATACAATATAAAACCTGTGTCCCTGATGATCGGGAACACGACTTGGACCCCAGACATCGACATGAAATAACTCAAACTTGGAGTTACTATTCCGACCTTGACTACTGGGAAAAGACGACCGGTGATGCTTTCCCAACTGACATGCCTCACACTGGATAGGTGTGTGAGAGAGACCATAGGGTAGAACTAGACGCAACTTCTGAAGCGGTAAATGACCAAAACGCAGATGCCACAGGAGAGGAGATACTTGGCCAGCAGGAGAAGATGTGGTTCCGGCAAATGGGGTCTGGTTCAGACGATAAAGGCCTCCTTGCTCATAGCCATGACCAATCACGTTGCCCGTACGGATGTCCTGAAAAATCAAAGAAGATGGATCAAAAATAGCTCGACAATGGAGATCCTTCGTAATCTGACTAATTGACAACAGATTCATAGAAAAATGTGGTGCATGTAGGACATTCTTGAGCTGCATAGAAGATGTCAATCTAATCACCCCCTGACCCGTGATGGGGGAGTGCGTGCCATTGGCAATCACTACTGTCCGTCCTGGAGGAATCTGAGTGTATCCTGTAAGTAGACTCTGGTCGCCACATAGATGATGTGTAGCGCCCGAGTCCATGATCCATGGCAATGTATCCGATCTACTACTGTGGAGTGCAAGTGTACTACCTGAAGTACTCGTAGAGGCAGAGGCAGAAGCAGCAGCATCAGTATGACTCTCTGTAGTCGGTGCTGGACCAGATGGTGGGATAATGCCCTTGAGGCGGGCAACCAGATCATCAAATCGTTGATCCAGTGTAGCAGCAGACGGGGGCTCTATCTGCTCAGCAGCTCGTGCAGATGCAGGGAATCCATGCTTCGAGTAGCATGTGTCTTCAGTATGTCCGATTCGGTGACAATATGAGCATGTTAGCCTAGTGCGGCCACCCCTTCCACGAGGAGTACGTCCACGGCCCTGGTGGTGAAGACCGCGGCCTCTGTTGGCCGCCATAGCTGAGGGATTTTGACTCGCGGCTGCTGAAGGTACTGTGATCCTACTCAATCTGTGAAAAGCTTCCTCCATGGGAGGAATAGTCGAGTCCGCCAAAATCTGTGAACGTGCTGCCTCATACTCTGGATCAAGTGCAGCGAGAAATACACCCACCATCGTCGCATTCCTGTATGTCTTCTGCTGTTCTGGCGTGGCGGTAAGAGGCATGAAGCTATAGAGCTTCTCGAACATCCCTCTCAATGATGTATAGAGAGAATGTAAAGGACGGCCGTTCTGCTTTATCGTGAATATATCATGTTGTAGTTGCAGGATCTTCGTCTCGTTCTTTGCTTGAGAATATGTCGCTGCTAGGATATCCCACATGTCTTTGGTTGTAGGTTGATGTAGAATGTCATTGGCGATTTCAATAGCCAATGTGCCAGATAGCCACACCTTGGCATATGCATCATCGGCCTCCCATGAGGCATAGACTCCAGTCTTCTCTGCAGGCTCGGGCTTGGTAAGAATGTGCTTCTTACCTGTAGACTTCATCATACTCATGAACTGCATTGCCCACAGTTCATAGTTCGTACCATCCATCTTGACAATGGGCGTTGGACCACGAAATGCGCCCATAGATGGGATATCTGCCTTGCTTTCTGACATACTGGAGACGGAAGACTGGAGCGACTGAGAGAAGATAATCTTTGTCTACAATGACATAGATGGGATTAGTTGCGTGTGTAGACGTCAAGCAACTAACCCCATGTAGATTAAGATGTGTGCCCTAGGGTTTGGGGCTTAGGGCACGTAGGCACGTGCAAGGAGCACGCGCACACGCAACTGGAGGTGCACAGAAGATCACGCAACTGTTGACGCTATTGCGTGCACTGGCGCACGCTGTCGCACAGTGCACAGATTGTGCAGCAGTGCGCACAGTCGCACAGAGGCACGCGATGCGCGCTAAGGGCTAGAGGCGCGCTATGCGCACAGTCGCGCACAGTTGCGCAAAGATGCGCGAGGAGCGACGCGCGAGATGCGCGAGATGCGCTACGCGCGAGGAGCACAGCGCACGATGCGCGAGGAGCAGCACAGCGCACGATGCGCGAGGAGCCCAGGAGCACCGAAGGTCGGAGAAGATCGCCGCCGATCGGCCGATGTGGGCAGCGTCGATTAGAGATAGAGAGAGAAGAGAAGAGAGGCCGGCGGGTGGGGTAGGTTAGGGTTAGGGTTTCGAGAACTCCGGTCTAGGACCGTCGCTCTGATACCATGTTGGGAAACGTGAATGAGATGTTTATTCCATGAACCCTAGGCTCTCTTATATAGGAGAGGAGCCTATGGGTAAATTACATCAAGCATACTAAGAGGAAAACAAAATAAAGAAAGGTACAGATACTACTGTTAATGTATGCGTTAACAATAACGTTGCAAAGCCTCAAACAACACAAGGCAGGGTTGAAGAACATGTGCTGCCAAGGTAAATGATTCGAGAACCCAGAAGCTCGAACTGAAAGAGGAAGGAGAGTGGAGACAATCATCAATGATCTCCATTTCTGGGATGACATAACAAAGGTTATGAAGATAATGGAACATGTTGTTTCTGCATAGCGTAATGTAGATGGGGATAAGAAGACAACTATAGGAGTCATCTACGAGGCAATGCGCTGCATGAGAGAGAAGGTTTGAGAAGAAATTGGGAGAGGATTTAAAGCATGGTTGGACATCATAGACGAACGATGCTCCAAGATGCGCTCACATTCTCATCACAAGGATGGTATTTATTATTATCTATTAAATTTTTTTAATCCATTTCGTAGGTATGTACTTTAGAATGATTAAAATTTGAGAATTGTTCGTCTCCAGCATATTACTTGAATCCGAAATACCAATACAAGAACAGTCTTGGTATAAATGCTGACCTTCTAGCAGTTGTACAAGTTGTGGTGGAGAAGTTCATCAAGGACGAGAAGGCACAAACCTCGTGCATGAATGAGGTAAGACCGTAAGAATACTACGAAGTAAGAACGCTTGTATAATGTACAATCTATAATCGCATACAGTATTACATTGTCTTTAAATTTAGTTTGAGACACAAACCATGTTATGACTTAAAGTTTTGATTAATGTGCAGATCAAATACTTTAGGGATGCCTTGAGTTCTTTCAATAGGCAACCACGGTTAATGGATGCGGCAACTCTTCTTGATAAGGACTAAGTCTACCGATTGTGATGTGTAACAATTTGACTATTACTGATTTATCTCTTTTGGATTTTCAGCAGCCGAATGATGGTTACTGTATGGGATGAAAGCTCCCAACCTACGCAAAGTGGCAGTGAAAGTATTGTCCCAAACAACATCTGTCGGTGGTTGTGAGAGAAATTGGAGCACATTCAACTTGATCCATTCGAGGAGACGAAACAAGTTGTGAGAACGACTCCACGACTTGTTTTTGTGAACTGCAACTTGAGGTTGTAGATGAAACATGCAAGAGAGGGGCATGACAGAGAGGACTACACAGACCCCATCGATTGTGCATATATTTTCAAGATGCACGACGATGATGCAGATGAAGATGTTCTGCAGAGGTGGTTGGATTCCAACGTTGCTCCATTGCTCGATCAACCGGAAGGCAAGCCGAATCAGAATATAAGCCAACAAATGGGAGCAAATGTTGGTGACTACATGGCCAGATCTGGGCAAATCACGGACCCTCTTGGAGGGGTGGAGCTTGATGCGATTGTGGAGGACATTCTCTCTACTGGATCGAAATCCAAATCCAAATCAAAAGATGACGGTGGGAGCGATGATTATGATGATGATGATGTTAGTGGCCGTGGTGGATCAGGTGATGGCGAGACATATTCAGAGGGGTCAGGGTCTACAGGGGGTGGTCATGGACCACGTGATGATACAAGATTCGATTCAAGGCGAGAATACATGGAACGACGTGGAAACATACATGGGTAGTTTATTCCAAGTCCGGGTCTAGGATCTATGGATTACGATGCATATGGAAGACGCGGCCATCATCCTACAGATAGCTACATGGACGATTTGATATGACATGTAGGTTCGTTGAGTTGCATAGACATTGACAACCCATACCGTGGAGGAACACCCAGTCACGTGGGCGGATATGGAACCACACAAGATGAAAGATCATTTGGCATATTCCCTGAATATTTTCCTGCTCCTCCACCTGGACCTCATCCTCCTCCTTAGGCGTATACTCCTCCATCTTATGGATATGGTAGCAACAGTGGGTACAGAGGATATAACAGCTACATCGGTGAGAACTACCAAGGTAGCCAACCCGAGCAGAGCCAGGGTAGCATCTTTGGTGGTGACAGTTTCGGTTTCTTCCCTGAGTATTACGCTCCTCCTCTAGGTCCTCCTCCTCCGCAGAGATCTTCTCCGACTCCGTCATCCCGAGGATCTCAAGCTAGTACTTCGCAGCCTCGACGTGCACCTCGTGACACCGGATCTAGCAATGCTTATCCTCGACTCGGGATACTCATAGGGATTGATGACCATCAATACAGGTAGTATATTATGGATTATAAGGCCATGAACTCGTACATGACATGGGAAAACTATTGCGAGTTCATTGAGTCCGCAATCCACTATGAGAGACAATAGGGCATGGGGGGCGATTTACATCCGTTGCGGAATTCTTGGTTTTAGGTCATCTCATTTTACAATGTTAAATCGATTGGGATATTTCTCACTTATTGTTGTAGCATGTATATAGATAAATCTTTATGCCAAATAATGATTGTCTCGTTATATATTCCAATCGTATGACCGATATGCGCAGTTTAAGGATCATAGTCCTCATAAATTATCTATATGTGTTATGAAGTGTATATTTGTAGTATTTCATGTTATAAACTTATAAGAACTTGAATGGAATCCATTTCCAATATTTATAAGTCAAGAATCAACATTAAGTTATTTACATCGACATGACCGATATGTGTGATACCGATATGTGCGATATATGGTCTATAAATAGACCAATATGTGTGATATAAGTGTATATTTAAACGTTATTTGTTGTTTTAATATATTGGATGACCTTAATTTCTGAAAAAAATGCCAAAAAATTGGCTTTTTTGAGCCATTTTCGACATTTCCACTGATATCATCGATATATCCCGATAATTCCATTTCCAGGCGGACCGAAACGATATCGATACGGCCTTCCATGGTTGTAGCTAGATCTAGCGTTGAATCACAGTATATGGCCATGTCCCAAGGGAGTACAGAAATGATGAGGGTCAAGTCCGTTATGACTGATCTACTACTGAGGTGCCACTTCCTATGCACCTTAAATGTGATAATTAAGCTGCTCTATTCATAGCCAATAATCCAACCTTCCATTAAAGAACAAAGCACTTTGAGTTTGACTACCATTACACCCGTGATTTAATCCAGAAGGGACTTATATTCACTTTTCACATTGCTTCAAGCGATCAGGTTGCCGACATGTTTACAAAAGCCCTTGTAAAGGGCCCTTTCCACTATTGTTGTTCCAAGATGAGTAAGATAGACATATATGCTCCATCTTGAGGGGGAGAGTTGAGATATTTATGTCTCTTTATCTTTACTTTGTAATTTTCTATTTCTTCTGACTCTTTATGTAATTTTTCCTTAGATCTTTTCTCCCATATAAGAGAGTTCCAGGGCTACGGTAAAGGTATACAATTCATTTCAATCCTTTCCACAAGAAGGAAATGTAGTTAGCTTTAAAAAAGGATAACAACACAATCTCTAGTCACGAGAGATTTATGGAACTGTGTCAGTAGGTATGATGTTGTGTTATGCGAGCGTTCTCAAGAGGGAGCACGTCAAGGACACCCAATGACGAGCGTGTCACCTAAAGACGATGAGTTCCTACTAACGAACCATGCTGATGACGAGGATGGTCCAATGCAAACTCAAGATGATGAAGAGATCATAATGGAATTCAACTTAAGGGCGAGATTATTAAGAATACGAACCATCTTAGGATTGAGGGATCCTAAAGAGATGGGACTCCGAATTCATATAGTAGTCGAGTTGTATTACATCTGTAGTCTTAATGGGAAAAAGACTATATGTTTTATAAGTGGGCTATATATAGAGAGGAATGGGGACCTTGCCTCCACACCACAACAAGATGGAATATCACAAGAGAAAAATAGAATATGCGAGAGACGAGAAGTAAGAGAGTGAGGGATTGTTGAAAGTTATTCTCATTCTACTTCGTGATTTTCATCTCTGATGGTCTCACGAGGTGACCGACGACCGTCATATCTTGGTTTTATTCTTCTTCTCCACACGCTTCTGTGGTAGTGGTTGAATACGCATCTGCATTCGCATCTGGGGGGTTCTTCACCAACAACTGGTATCCGAGCAGAGTCAATATCGTTCCGTGTCCCAATGGGGGGAAGGCATGAAAGAGAGAGAATTATAGAGGTGAGAGATACATATGTTATTAATAGTACTCTAAGGATTTGCATTTTTTAATATTTAAAGTAGGAGACTAATTACTTGTTGATTTAGGGGAAGTCATATCCTAAATTTTAGAAAGGAGGAGGCCATCTCCTAAATGGTAGGGGACTTCCATACGGAACTTCCCCACAAATATAAGAGTTCACCAAAATCTCGAGGTTGTCGGACCCCTCCATTAGTCCCTAAGATTAAAGCTAAAGAATCTCCATTAGTCCCTGAGATTAAAGCTAAAGAGTAACAGAGGATTGCCATGTCTAATCCTCTTGAGGATAACAAGAATAGGATTCGTAGGCCGAACCTAGGAGAAGCAAGAAATGCATCCACTGAAAAACAGAAGCATTAAATTGACTCATGTTAAGAGCTCCATCCAGAGAAGAAACCATATGACTAAGGGGCCAAGAAAGATTAAAAGAAAGTACTACAGCCTCATAGCAAGCAAATAGAGATATGATGCTAATTAATCTTGGCCAAAATCAAGTACTTCAAGCTTACCTCCGCAAGATAACCATTTCGATTGAAGACTCTAACGAGGACAACACTACTAGCATTGTTCACGTAGCCGTAGCCTGTTGCTTGATCCTTAGAAGAAACTTTAATCATTTTACTGAAGGAGTAGATAATTGACAACGGGGCCACAAACCACATGTTAAGTCATCTACAGTTGTTTACAGCCAGTAATACTGTTTTGGGGAAGAATCAGGTAGCCCTTGCTAGTGGGTTTCACGGTATTATGGTTGGAAAAGGAAGTTAACCTTGACGAATTTTTGACCCATAATAGTCTACATATTCCTTACACCTCTTCACCTTCTCTCTTTTTACAAAACAATGAAGAAATTGAATTGTGAACAAGTCTTTCAGTTAATGTTTTATGTCGCACGACTTAATGACAAAAAGGAGAATTCAAATTAATTTGCATCCTAAAGGCCTATATAACACATTAGTGAAAATTACAATCGCAACAAAGACCAGAATTCACGAAAGGAATCGCATTAAAATCGTCTGGCAACATAAGGTGTTAACGCATATAGTTGTTTCTGTATCTTTCTGCTATTTCTATTTCTAGTTACGTGCTTTATGCAATTTACCCATAGGCTACTCTCCTATATAAGAGAGCCTAGGGCTTATGGAATAAACAACTTGTTCATTTTTCCCAACATGGTATCAGAGCGACGGTCCTAGACCGGAGTTCTCGAAACCTTAACCCTAACCATACCCCACCCGCCGGCCTCTCTTCCTCTCTCTCTCTCTCTTCGATCGGCGCCGCCCCCTCTTGGGCTGCACGCACGGCGGTGCCCCGACTGAATCTACGCTAGCGCCTCCTGTAGCATCGCCGGTAGCGCTGTAGCATAAGCCTTGTGCGTTGTAGTGCTGTAGCATCGCCTGCGCGTGTCCCCTATCCCCTGTGCGGCCGTGTGTGAGCCCTCACGCATATCAGCGCCACCAGTGCCAGTGCGCGCATCACGTACCCGTGCACCAGTGCGCCTAGTTCTCCCGGTTGACTGTACGCGTGCACGTGCTAAGCCCTAAAGCGCGCACCTTCGTCTACATGGGTTTAGTTGCTTGAGGTCTACACGTGCAACTAAACCCGTCTATGTCATTGTAGACAAATTACATTCTCTATCAATCGTTCCAGTCTTCAGTATCCAGTATGTCAAAAAGCAAGGCAGATATCCCATCTATGAGCGCATTTCGTGGTCCAACACTTATTGTAAAGATGGACGGTACCAACTATGAATTGTGGGCAATGCAGTTCATGAACATGATGAAGTCAACAAGTAAGAAGCACATTCTTACCGAACCAGAGCCTGCTGAGAAGACTGGAAACAATGCCTCTTGGGAGGCTGATGACGCATACGCCAAGGTTTGGCTATCCGGTACGTTGGCAATTGAGATTGCCAATGACATTCTACATCAACCCACGACGAAGGATATGTGGGACATTCTGGTGGCTACATATTCACCGGCCAAGAACGAGACAAAGATTCTGCAACTCCAGCATGATATATTCACTATCAAGCAGAATGGTCGCCCTCTACATTCTCTCTATACATCACTGAGAGGGATGTTTGAGAAGCTCTACAGCTTCATGCCCTTGACAACCACGCCAGAACAACAGAAGACATACAGGAATGCGACTATGGTGGGTGTGTTCCTGGTTGCACTCGATCCAGAGTATGAGGCGACACGATCACAGATTTTGGCCGACTCCACTATTCCTCCCATGGAGGAAGCTTTCCATAGACTGAGTCGGATCACATTTCCATCCACGGCTACGAATCAGAATACTTCAGCCATGGCAGCCAACAGGAGGTCGCGGATTTCATAATCAGGGTCGTGGACGTGGACCTCGTGGAAGACGAGGCCGTACTAGGCCAACATGTACCTACTGTCATCGTGTAGGACACAATGAAGACACATGCTATTCAAAGCATGGATTTCCTGCATCTGCAAGAGTCGCTGAGCAGATAGAGCCTCCTTCTGCTGCCACTTTGGATCAGCGGTTCGACGATCTAGTTGCCCGTCTAAGGGGCATTATTCCCCCATCTGGTCCAGCACCAACTACTGAGAGTCAATCTGATGCTGTTGCTTCTGCCTCTGCATCGACCAGTACTTCAGGTAGCATACTTGCATGTACCAGTAGATCAAATACTTTACCATGGATTATGGACTCGGGCGCTACATATCACCTATGTGGCGACCAGAATTTACTTACAGGATACACTCAGATTCCTCCAGGCAGAACAGTAGTAATTGCCAATGGTACACATTCCCCCGTCACTGGTCAGGGGGAGATTTGATTGACATCTTCTATGCAGCTCAAGAATGTGCTACATGCACCTGCTTTTTCTATGAATTTGTTGTCAATTAGTCAGATTACGAAGGATCTACATTGTCGGGCAATTTTTGATCCATCTTCTTTGATTTTTCAGGACATCCATACAAACAACGTGATTGGTCGTGGCTATGAGCAAGGAGGCCTCTACCGCTTGAATCAGACCCCCATCGCTGGAACCTCATCCATTCCCACTGGACAAGTATCTCCTCTATTGTGGCATCTGCGCTTTGGACATTTACCGCTTCAGAAGTTGCGTCGTTTGTTACCTTATGGTCTTCCTCACACACCTATCCAATGTGAGGCGTGTCAGTTGGGAAAGCATCACAGGTCGACCTTTCCCAGTCGTCCAGGTCGGAGTAGTACCTCCAAGTTCGAGTTATTTCATATTGATGTCTGGGGTCTGAGTCGTGTACCTGATCATCAGGGACACAGATTTTATATAGTATTTGTGGATGATTTTTCTCGTGTGTCATGGGTATTTTTGATGAAAAATAAATCTGAAGCAGGAAATATCATTATCCATTTTCTGAATGAAATACAAATTGTTTTCTCCACATCTGTGAAGTTTGTGATAAGTGATAATGCTTTAGAACTGTGCACCAATGTCCTTGCCAATTATTACTCCTCAAAAGGGATTATTCACCAAACATCTTGTGCTCATACATCTCAACAAAATGGAATTCCTGAAAGGAAACATCGCCACCTTCTTGATGTCACAAGATCGCTTCTTATACAGAGTCATGTTCCCTAATCTTACTGGGGTGATGCAGTTCTCACTGCATGTTACATAATCAATCGTATGCCTTCTTCTGTCTTGAATGAACAGATTCCGTTTTCCCTCATCCATCCCGAGAAGGATCTGTTCACTCTTACTCCTCGTGTGTTTGGTTCGGTTGCCTTTGTCCATCAGTTGTCTCCTGGTACTGACAAGCTCTCTCCTAGGGTTGTCAAGTGTGTTTTCGTTGGGTACTCCAGAACTCAAAAGGGGTACAAGTGTTTTGATCCTCTGCGTCGGCGGTATATGGTCAGTGCATGTGTTACATTTTTTGAATATGTTATGTATTTTTCAGCCTCGGGAGACCAGCAGCAGCTACCACCTCTATCTACTGATGCCATATACATGACACCACCCCCTCAAATGCCGTCATCAACACCACCACCGCCACTACCACCACCACCACCACCACATATACATGTCTCACCACTACCGTTCCATTATACCCGCAGGCCTCCTCCCGCTCATGGTCATGACTCGTCTCCTAGCTCGCCTATGGTATGTAATGAAAATATTTCTATTGATGGATCTGATGACAATTCTGAGCAGGATATGTTGCAGGGGCCCGATGAGGCTACAGCAGATTTAGATGTTCCCATTGCTATACGCAAATCGAAGAGGAGCTCTGTTACATATCCATTGTCAGCATCTGTGTCTCTTGAGAGATTATCTGGAGATTTCAGCACATTTGTGGTGTCACTATCAGCTGTAGATATTCCACGGAATTATCAAGATGCTCTGCAGGATCGTAGATGGCGGCTAGCAATGGAGGAAGAAATGGCGGCACTTCAGTCCAGAGCAACTTGGAGTCTGGTTCCTATACCTCCAGATGTGAACCCGGTGAGCTGTAAGTGGGCGTTTACAGTGAAGCACAATGCAGACGGTTCTATTGGTAGATACAAGGCACGTCTTGTTGTACGTGGCTTTACACAGACATACGGGGTGGATTACCTTGACACATTCTCGCCTGTAGCCCGTCATTCCACTCTCCGGATCTTGTTGTCTTGCAGTTACTAGAGACTGGCCACTCTATCAGCTGGATGTGAAGAACGCATTCTTATATGGCGATTTGCAGGAGGAAGTCTATATGCAACAGCCACCTGGTTTTGCCGTTGAGGGGGAGTGTTCCAAGGTATGCAGACTTCATAAGGCTATCCATGGCCTTAAGCAGAGCCCCAGAGCATGGTTTCAGAAGCTCTCAGACCTCTTTGAAAAACAAGGATACAAACGCTTCAATGCTGATCATTCCTTGTTTGTACAGAGGACTCCTAGAGGTATTATTGCAATTATGGTTTATGTAGATGACATCTTGATCACAGGAGATGATGAGCAGGGCATAAAGCAGGCGAAAGAAAAGCTGGGAAGCGAATTTGTCACTAAGGACCTTGGTGTTCTTAGATATTTTCTGGGACTGGAATTTGCTAGAAATCCATATGGATTAGTAATGTCGCAAAGGAAATATATTACAGATCTGTTGAGTGAAACATGTATGCTTGGGTGTCGACCTGCTACGACACCAATGGACCCCAGCATGAAGCTCTATGATGATGACACAGAGGAGGTGGACAGGAGAAGATACAGAGAACTGGTAGGCAAACTGTTGTATGTCACGATCACTAGACCATATATATTATTTGCAGTGAGTCGTGTGAGCCAGTTCATGGAGCAACCACGTCAGGTTCATATAGATGCAATACATATGATTCTTAGATATCTCAAATCATCTCCAGGTACAGGTCTGCTATTCGAGAAAGGAAAGGGGATTTCTATCTCAGCATGTGCGGATGCAGACTATGCAGGATGTCCCAAGGACAGGAAGTCCACCTCAGGGTATGCAGTCTATGTTGGAGATGCCCTAGTCTCATGGAGAAGAAAGAAACAGACGGTGGTAGCTTGATCTAGCGCTGAATCCGAATATAGGGCTATAGCCCAGGCTACTACAGAAATGATGTGGGTGAAAGCTGTACTTACAGACCTATGTCAAAATGTACCACTTCCTATGAACTTGGAATGTGATAATCAGGCAGCCTTGTTCATTGCAAACAACCCAGCATTCCATGAGTGGACCAAGCACATTGAGGTTGACTGTCACTTCATACGTGACATGATTCAGAAGGGGTTCATTGCTACATCTCATGTTGCCTCAGAGAATCAAACTGCAGATATATTCACCAAGGCATTACTACGAGGCCCATTCCAGAAGTGCGCGTCGAAGCTGAGCATGATCGATATCTATGCTCCATCTTGAGGGGGAGTGTTAACGCATATAGTTGTTTCTGTATCTTTCTGCTATTTCTATTTCTAGTTACGTGCTTTATGTAATTTACCCATAGGCTACTCTCCTATATAAGAGAGCCTAGGGCTTATGGAATAAACAACTTGCTCATTTTTTCCAACATAAGGGTATGGATGTATGTGTCATCGACTAAGCAAGGATCAAAATATAAATACAGATATCCTCACGACATGACTTTGGAGAGGACCGGATATATCTATATATCGACAGGAACCTCTGAAATGACAAAAAGACCAATTTTCTCGCAAATTAAGATCAATATAATTCGTAGAATGCACTATAAAATAAATCCACCCTTTAGATCTGTGGAGATGAAAGAATGAATTGCATTATTGGGAGGTCCTAGAGTTCTCTTATGAAGAAGAGAAACCTATTGGGCAAATTACAAGACAAAGAAAGTAGAAATTACATAAACAATATGAAAGATAACTAATATCTCAACACTCCACCTCAAGTTGGAGCGTAGATATCAATCAAGCTCATCTTGGAGCAACATCTCTGGTATGGCCCTCTGGCTAAGGCCTTAGTAAGCACGTCTATTGTCTGGTCTCCAGAGACGACATGAGCAATGGGGATGAGACCATACTATATCACATAACAAGTGTAGTGACAATCCACCTCTATGTGCTTGGACCTCTCACAGAAGGCAGGGTTTGCAATGAAAAGAGCATCTTGATTGTCGCATTGGAGGTACATGGGAAGAGGCACCTCGATAGTTAGGCCAATAAGAACAGATCTGACCCACATCATCTCTGTGCTAGCATGTGTTATGGTCTTGTATTTTGACTCAACATTAGATCTGGAAACCACAATATGCTTCTCACTCTTCCATGATACCAAGGAATTCCCTATGAACATTGCAAAGCATGAAATAGACTTCCTATACTTAGGACACCCATCATAATCTGCATATTCACATGCTGTAACTGAAAGGGATGTACCTCTGGTGAATAGAAGTCTAGTGCTAGGTGATGTCTTTAGATATCTCATAATCATATGGACTGCATCCATATGTGCATGTCCGGGCTGCTCCATAAACTGACTCACTTTGCTCACGACAAAGGATATATACGGCCTGCTAATGGTTACATACAAGAGCTTACTAACAAGCTCCCTATACCTCCTCTTGTAGACCTCCTCAGTATCATCATCGTAGAGCTTCATGCTCGAGTCTATAGGAGTAGTGGCAGGTCTGCAATCTGTCATGCTTGTCTCAGAAAGAAGATTTGTAACATACTGACTCTAGGTCATCACAAGACCTCGCTGGTTCCTGGCAAACTCCAGTCCAAGGAAGTATCGTAAACTACAAAGGTCCTTGGACACAAACTGTTGTCCTAGGAAATCTTTGACAACCTGAATGCACTGCTATCATCCCATGTAACAATAATATCACCAAAACGAGCAAGAATGATAATTGTACCACTTTGAGTCTCGTGCACAAACAGAGAGTGATCGACAATCAATCGCACAAACCCATGCTACTCTATCAAGTCCGAGAGCTTTTGGAACGATGCTCTTAGACTTTACTTAAGGCCACAAATAGCCTTGTGTAGCCTGCAAACCATCTGACACCCCCTCAGCAGCGAACCCAGGTGGCTACTACATGTAGACCTCCTCTTGTAGATCATCATATAGAAAAGCATTCTTTACATCAAGTTGGTAGAGGGGCTAAGCTCGTGTCATAGCAACAGATAAGGATACGTAGTGTAGAATGTCTGGCAACTGGAGAAAACGTATCGTGATAGTCCACCCCATATGTCTGGGTGAACCCACGTGCCACAAGCCTCACCTCATAGCGATCTACACGGTCATTGGCACATTGCTTCATAGTGAACACCCACTTGCACCCAACAACGGATGCGCCAACTGGAGCTGAAATTAGACCCAAGTGTCACACGACTGAAGCGCGACCATCTCCACCTCCAAGGCTATATGTCACTAACTGTCTTGAATAGCCACTTCATGTCCGTGGTATCTCGACGACTGCTAGTGCCAAGATAAACCTCCTGAAATCGTTTCACAGACTGCTCAAGGAAACATAGGCAACAATATGATATGTAGCACAAGTACGTTTTTGTTTTCACAGAGAATCGACACATCAAGATCATCCGCCACAACTTGAACCTGTAAGATTCCCTCTTGAGAGGGCACATGATCATCTTGTAGGGAATCTTGCAGCACACACAACTCAGTCGTACCATCAATAGAAACAACGTGCTCATGACATACCTGAGGCATGATGGATGATAGGGATGACCTGTGAGCAGTGGGAACGGAGCGAGACCTACGAGTATACATATGTGGCAAAAACTCAGTCAAGGTAGGTGGTGGTCTAGGAGCAACTACAAGAGCAGGTGGAGGAGAAGGCTGGCGTAGGTAGACCGAGCCAAAAAACGGGTCAGCCTATGGGCTGGATCGAAATGGTCGAGGTACAGAAACCTCTGTCCAAAGACCGATATGGGTAGTCCCATGGCCCATTTCGTTCTTTTCCATTGAATTTTTTATGGTATTTAATATGTATAAATGATTTTATTGATACCATTTATACTCTATATAACTAATATAAGTAGTTTACATGTTACTTGACATGTTTCAGTTTATATTTATATATTTTTTATTTTTTGCGGGTCGAGTTGGCCCATGCTCAAATCTCCTGACCCAAGCTCGGCCCATGAGTGGACTGGGCGGGCGGGCCCCCAACCCGTTGGCTAGGTCTAGGCGTTGGTAAGGGAGATGGCAATGGTGGTGGTGGAGTTGGTGGCGAAGCAGGAGTAGGCGAGTAGGTGGTGATATGGCAGTAAGACGAAGAGGCATGTACATCTCATCAAAGCATAAAAGGAAACATCACAATATATAAGTGATATATCGTCGATATATCGATATCGATATGAGACTGATATCGGTATCGATATGGCGATATATCTTCCTTTTCAGTTCATTCCTTCACAAAAGATTGTCGATATGGGCGATACTTCGACGATATATCACCGATATAACATCGAAATATCGTATCGATACAATATCGAAACAATATCGATATTGCCTTCTGCGCATCAAAGTCAGATGGGGCTACTCTTTCACATGTAGGAGAAAAATACATGACCGATTCAAAGAATATAACGTCAGCACTGGCAAATTATTTCCGACGAAGCAGATTAAAGCAGCGGCACCCCTTTTGGGTACGAGAGTAGCCACCAAAAACACAATTAACAACTCTGGGGGAGAGCTTGTCACAGCCTGGTGAGTAACCATGAACAAAAGCAACTGATCCAAACACATGAGGTATAAGGGAGAACAGATCCTTCTCGGGTAACGCAATAGAGAAAGGAACCTCCTAGGGTCATAAAACATGATTTATATGTCTGAGATCACGTTTTCCTATCAAAATCAGACAGTTTTCAGCAAATCAGATTTTGGGTGGTTTGAAGATCCTTCGTGGCCACAAGCTGCACACTTGGAGGGGCCTAACGGTACCTACGATCCCCTAGAATGTAGTAGCAACGACAAATAGGCATGGAGGCCTGCTGGTTGCAACCAGCGACGAGACCAACAATCTGGTTGGTTGCTAGCGACACAAGAAAGAGGCATTTAGAGCCTCTAGGTTGCGGCGCGGTAGCCTGAATAGGCTCGGAGAGGTGCACAACATGCGAAAGCCGACGACAACATGCAAGAGCTTCATGAGAGTGCCCTTCGAGTAACGACGCTCGACTCCTGCCGAGTTAGGGCTTGTGGTGGTGACAAGGATTAGGTCATAACTCCAGTCTAGTACCGTCGCTCCGATACCATGTGGAGATGAAAGAATGAATTGCATTATTGAGAGATCCAGGGTTCTCTTATATAGGAGAGAAACCAGTTGGGCAAATTACAAGGAGACAAAGAAGATAGAAATTATATAAAGCAATATGGAAGATAACTAATATCTCAACAAGGTCAAACTTGAATTATATAGATTATCGCCAATGAGGCGAAGTTCATCATGATTAGATGAAACTTGAATTATTTAGATTTTCAGTGGATAAATCCATTTGGAAAATTCCTGAAAAGTATCTTGAAAGGATCATATGTTGAAAACCTAATACATTCAAGTTTCATCTAAACATGATGAGCTTCATCTTGTGCACGATAATCTAAATAATCCAAGTTTCATCTAAAGAGTGGACATACTATGTAGTGCAAATAAATAGATAAATTTTGTATATTAATAGAGCATTGCATCACGCATAACGTAATATCGTATACACAATAACATGTCGATAGATATAAAAAAACAAATGAGAAAAGCATCACAATAACATACAAATTACAGAGTGCATCCTTTATAACGACCATGAATTCGAAAACAAGGAGATAATTATCTAAACGAAAAAGACTTTTACACCACAAACCCTAAAAATTTTGCCAATTACTCGCACACCTATGTGTTCATCACAGTTATTCCATACATATAAACTTGCTCTGTTAAACACCACCAACCATATTGTCTGCTTAACTCTCCTAAAGTTTATTTTCTTGAGTTAAAGTTGAGTTACTAAATCCAGAACAACATCCAAGGGTGGATTTTCCTCCCTTCTCTCTGCCCTTCTCATTTTCCCCTTCTTCCTCTCCATCCATGCAAACCAACTCTGGCACGATTCCCACGAGCAATGCCACCACCACCCCTTCCCTCAAGTCATGCATCATTGTAGGCAATACCCTCTATAACCTCTTCATCCTTAGTTCCTCGTGATATTCGCCGAGATTGCAGACCTCTCCGGCTATGACTTCATCGTGGTCGACATGAAACATGACCCCGGTGACATCTTCACTGCCTTCCCCTGCCTCTGTGTCCTCTCCTCCACCTCGAGTCCCTTCATCCTTCGTGACCCCTTCCCACTCTGGGCCAACAAGGCCCTCTAACTCAACCCCAACAACCTCATGTCCCCCTCCAACTAGTGTGTGGCTCTCCAGATCATCATGAAGGTGAAAAATCACGGATCATATCCGACGTCACCTCATATGTTACATTTAACATTTGTCCAGCAACCACCATACCATAGCTTCACAAATCATCGCCCATCGCATGTGTGTATATATAACTATATAGTACTAAGCTCAAATCCATATATGGGCCATACTGCTTACCATGCAAGGCAT